>OX419743.1:24130000-24692500 GCA_948477245.1 Thumatha senex | reverse complement strand
TAACCTAACCTAACCTAACCTAACCTAACCTAACCTAACCTAACCTAACCTAACCTAACCTAACCTAACCTAACCTAACCTAACCTAACCTAACCTAACCTAACCTAACCTAACCTAACCTAACCTAACCTAACCTAACCTAACCTAACCTAACCTAACCTAACCTAACCTAACCTAACCTAACCTAACCTAACCTAACCTAACCTAACCTAACCTAACCTAACCTAACCTAACCTAACCTAACCTAACCTAACCTAACCTAACCTAACCTAACCTAACCTAACCTAACCTAACCTAACCTAACCTAACCTAACCTAACCTAACCTAACCTAACCTAACCTAACCTAACCTAACCTAACCTAACCTAACCTAACCTAACCTAACCTAACCTAACCTAACCTAACCTAACCTAACCTAACCTAACCTAACCTAACCTAACCTAACCTAACCTAACCTAACCTAACCTAACCTAACCTAACCTAACCTAACCTAACCTAACCTAACCTAACCTAACCTAACCTAACCTAACCTAACCTAACCTAACCTAACCTAACCTAACCTAACCTAACCTAACCTAACCTAACCTAACCTAACCTAACCTAACCTAACCTAACCTAACCTAACCTAACCTAACCTAACCTAACCTAACCTAACCTAACCTAACCTAACCTAACCTAACCTAACCTAACCTAACCTAACCTAACCTAACCTAACCTAACCTAACCTAACCTAACCTAACCTAACCTAACCTAACCTAACCTAACCTAACCTAACCTAACCTAACCTAACCTAACCTAACCTAACCTAACCTAACCTAACCTAACCTAACCTAACCTAACCTAACCTAACCTAACCTAACCTAACCTAACCTAACCTAACCTAACCTAACCTAACCTAACCTAACCTAACCTAACCTAACCTAACCTAACCTAACCTAACCTAACCTAACCTAACCTAACCTAACCTAACCTAACCTAACCTAACCTAACCTAACCTAACCTAACCTAACCTAACCTAACCTAACCTAACCTAACCTAACCTAACCTAACCTAACCTAACCTAACCTAACCTAACCTAACCTAACCTAACCTAACCTAACCTAACCTAACCTAACCTAACCTAACCTAACCTAACCTAACCTAACCTAACCTAACCTAACCTAACCTAACCTAACCTAACCTAACCTAACCTAACCTAACCTAACCTAACCTAACCTAACCTAACCTAACCTAACCTAACCTAACCTAACCTAACCTAACCTAACCTAACCTAACCTAACCTAACCTAACCTAACCTAACCTAACCTAACCTAACCTAACCTAACCTAACCTAACCTAACCTAACCTAACCTAACCTAACCTAACCTAACCTAACCTAACCTAACCTAACCTAACCTAACCTAACCTAACCTAACCTAACCTAACCTAACCTAACCTAACCTAACCTAACCTAACCTAACCTAACCTAACCTAACCTAACCTAACCTAACCTAACCTAACCTAACCTAACCTAACCTAACCTAACCTAACCTAACCTAACCTAACCTAACCTAACCTAACCTAACCTAACCTAACCTAACCTAACCTAACCTAACCTAACCTAACCTAACCTAACCTAACCTAACCTAACCTAACCTAACCTAACCTAACCTAACCTAACCCCTAACCTAACCTAACCTAACCTAACCTAACCTAACCTAACCTAACCTAACCTAACCTAACCTAACCTAACCTAACCTAACCTAACCTAACCTAACCTAACCTAACCTAACCTAACCTAACCTAACCTAACCTAACCTAACCTAACCTAACCTAACCTAACCTAACCTAACCTAACCTAACCTAACCTAACCTAACCTAACCTAACCTAACCTAACCTAACCTAACCTAACCTAACCTAACCTAACCTAACCTAACCTAACCTAACCTAACCTAACCTAACCTAACCTAACCTAACCTAACCTAACCTAACCTAACCTAACCTAACCTAACCTAACCTAACCTAACCTAACCTAACCTAACCTAACCTAACCTAACCTAACCTAACCTAACCTAACCTAACCTAACCTAACCTAACCTAACCTAACCTAACCTAACCTAACCTAACCTAACCTAACCTAACCTAACCTAACCTAACCTAACCTAACCTAACCTAACCTAACCTAACCTAACCTAACCTAACCTAACCTAACCTAACCTAACCTAACCTAACCTAACCTAACCTAACCTAACCTAACCTAACCTAACCTAACCTAACCTAACCTAACCTAACCTAACCTAACCTAACCTAACCTAACCTAACCTAACCTAACCTAACCTAACCTAACCTAACCTAACCTAACCTAACCTAACCTAACCTAACCTAACCTAACCTAACCTAACCTAACCTAACCTAACCTAACCTAACCTAACCTAACCTAACCTAACCTAACCTAACCTAACCTAACCTAACCTAACCTAACCTAACCTAACCTAACCTAACCTAACCTAACCTAACCTAACCTAACCTAACCTAACCTAACCTAACCTAACCTAACCTAACCTAACCTAACCTAACCTAACCTAACCTAACCTAACCTAACCTAACCTAACCTAACCTAACCTAACCTAACCTAACCTAACCTAACCTAACCTAACCTAACCTAACCTAACCTAACCTAACCTAACCTAACCTAACCTAACCTAACCTAACCTAACCTAACCTAACCTAACCTAACCTAACCTAACCTAACCTAACCTAACCTAACCTAACCTAACCTAACCTAACCTAACCTAACCTAACCTAACCTAACCTAACCTAACCTAACCTAACCTAACCTAACCTAACCTAACCTAACCTAACCTAACCTAACCTAACCTAACCTAACCTAACCTAACCTAACCTAACCTAACCTAACCTAACCTAACCTAACCTAACCTAACCTAACCTAACCTAACCTAACCTAACCTAACCTAACCTAACCTAACCTAACCTAACCTAACCTAACCTAACCTAACCTAACCTAACCTAACCTAACCTAACCTAACCTAACCTAACCTAACCTAACCTAACCTAACCTAACCTAACCTAACCTAACCTAACCTAACCTAACCTAACCTAACCTAACCTAACCTAACCTAACCTAACCTAACCTAACCTAACCTAACCTAACCTAACCTAACCTAACCTAACCTAACCTAACCTAACCTAACCTAACCTAACCTAACCTAACCTAACCTAACCTAACCTAACCTAACCTAACCTAACCTAACCTAACCTAACCTAACCTAACCTAACCTAACCTAACCTAACCTAACCTAACCTAACCTAACCTAACCTAACCTAACCTAACCTAACCTAACCTAACCTAACCTAACCTAACCTAACCTAACCTAACCTAACCTAACCTAACCTAACCTAACCTAACCTAACCTAACCTAACCTAACCTAACCTAACCTAACCTAACCTAACCTAACCTAACCTAACCTAACCTAACCTAACCTAACCTAACCTAACCTAACCTAACCTAACCTAACCTAACCTAACCTAACCTAACCTAACCTAACCTAACCTAACCTAACCTAACCTAACCTAACCTAACCTAACCTAACCTAACCTAACCTAACCTAACCTAACCTAACCTAACCTAACCTAACCTAACCTAACCTAACCTAACCTAACCTAACCTAACCTAACCTAACCTAACCTAACCTAACCTAACCTAACCTAACCTAACCTAACCTAACCTAACCTAACCTAACCTAACCTAACCTAACCTAACCTAACCTAACCTAACCTAACCTAACCTAACCTAACCTAACCTAACCTAACCTAACCTAACCTAACCTAACCTAACCTAACCTAACCTAACCTAACCTAACCTAACCTAACCTAACCTAACCTAACCTAACCTAACCTAACCTAACCTAACCTAACCTAACCTAACCTAACCTAACCTAACCTAACCTAACCTAACCTAACCTAACCTAACCTAACCTAACCTAACCTAACCTAACCTAACCTAACCTTACCTAACCTAACCTAACCTAACCTAACCTAACCTAACCTAACCTAACCTAACCTAACCTAACCTAACCTAACCTAACCAAATACGGTAAATTTTTCAAAATTAATAAGGTCACATAGAAGTAAGTTTTTGAATTACGTTAATAAAATAATAAAAATAGTCAATCTAAGAAATAGGGTATAATATAATAGGTGTCGTCTTTTACAATATGCTTTCATATTGAACAAAAGCGACAAAGGAAACAAAAAACTGTACTGTGCTCTTGGTGTTCGGTGGCGAAATTATAAAGGATTAACAATTAGAGTAAATAAGAAATAATAGTAGTCAAAATAGTAAATTAAATAAACATAAATGGTGGAATAAAGAAAACATAAAAACAATAGAATATTAAAATATTGAAATACTGTAAATTACGCAAAATTATACTGAAATAAATTTGGTAAACCCCATACAATCCCATGTGATGGATGAAGTATGAAAGGACTAGCGTGTAAGTATGATAATAATATGAGCGTGAAGAGTATGATAATGTAGGCTAGAATGAAAGAAGACATAAAATTAATGTACATGTAAAATAAATATGTAATATAAATCTACAAGCCCTAAGCGGCTACGTAATATATAATTAAAAAGAAAGTACAAATTAAGTTTCTATGGCTCTGCCTATGGTAGAGATGTAATAAAAAAAAAAAAAAAAAAAAAAAAAAAAAACCTAACCTAACCTAACCTAACCCGCAGGGCTGGAGGGTAACGAACGAGCCGATGAGCTCGCGAAGGAAGCGGCTCTGACGTTGAAGAGAGCACCGGACTACGGTCTGTATCCTGTCTCATTCGTGAAGCGTGCCCTTAGGCGGGGCACGCTTGACGAGTGGAACAGGAGATACAGAGAGGGCGGGACGGCCTCCGTAACGAAGCTTTTTCTCCCATGCGCAGTGGCGGCGTATAGTATCGTCCGCAAGATGACGATCGCCGGCACCACGACACAGTTGCTGACGGGGCACGGTGGGTTCTCCGGATACTTGGCACGCTTCAAGTGTAAGGGGGACCCATCGTGCGCCTGCGAACCGGGCGTCGAGGAGACAGTCGTCCACCTCCTGCTGGACTGCCCCATTCACGCGATGGACCGAATTGATTTGGAGACGGAAGTGGGTATTCAAATCGATCAAGCAAACCTGCCACTGTTGACAAAGGAACACAGGGACGTATTTGTAAAATACGCTACGAAAATTATAACCATAGTAAATAAAAGAAATGGCAAAACAAGTATTTTGTAACTATATTATTCATAATATAAGATTACAACAATAAAATCCACATGTAAACAACACGTCCAGATAAAAATGTAAAAAATAAATTAACAGTAAATGTAATCTAGATAAGGCAGTAATATAAGTAAAACTATATATATATAAATTTAAAGCAACAGTAATTGTTATTTTGTAGATATCATAGATATATAAAAATACACGTTTATTATAAGGAAAAGTAATTGTAAGTAAATATAATTAAAAGAAAAATGTCAAACATAAAAATAAAAACCCTATCAATAAAAACAGGGATAGCTCCTTCCCTTCCCATAAGAATGATAGACCAGTATGAAAGTGAGAGAGGCATAGGAGCGAGAGGAGTGGAAGATGATGATATATATAAGTTAAAGTTAAATCGAAATATAGACTGAAAGGTTCGAAATGGATGAAAGGAATAGTAGGAATGAAAGAACTTTAGAAACACAGGAATAAGTTAATAGATGTTAAGAAGTAGTAATTGATGTTGAAAAAAACTATAGCAACATAAGAATAAGTCCATAGATTAATAAGTATATAAAAGTAGTAGTATTAGTAGAAGTTGCCTATAGAGGCCAATGCTGAGAATACAGTTGTTGTTAATAATATAATGCAAAAAGGCTTTGTCCACGACAGAGATGTAAGACAAAAAAAAAAAAAAAAAAAAAAAAAAAAAAAAAAACCTAACCTAACCTAACCTAACCTAACCTAACCTAACCTAACCTAACCTAACCTAACTTCACGTGGATCTGCAGCGGGTGAAGGTAGCAGACCATTCACCATTGGTGCAATGCTCGCGCTGCCTCGCGTATGGACACGTGAAGAGGTTTTGCACCGAAAATGAAGAAACGTGCTGTCACTGTGGGGGACCACACCTAAAGGCACATTGTGACGTGTGGGCGGTCAATGCGACACCATCATGCAGAAATTGTAAGAGAGCGAAGATGGACCGCACGGAGCATAATGCATTTAGCAAAGAGTGTCCCGTCCGAAGGCGCTGGGAGTCACTTGCCAGGTCCGCTGTAGCATACTGCTAAGGGCAGCCAGGCATTAAACTCCACCTATCGCGTGTTCCAAGCAAACTTGATGAAAAAGAAATTGGCCCAACAAGAACTGCTTATAGAAGCAGCAAAACACAAGGTAACGGCAGCCCTAATCCAGGAACCTTGGGTTGATGCGACTCGAGGGATGAGGAGTTATCCAGGAACTAGAATCTTCCAAAATAGCGCGACGGGGGGGGACAAAGTCAAAGCAGCTATAGCTGTCTTTGACCCACACATCGATGTGGTCCAATACCCCGACCTCACCACAAACAACATCGTAGTGGTGGGACTTAAAACCGCCGCTTGGAAGATCACACTGGTCTCCTTCTACTTCGAGCCTGATCGACAAATTGCCCCATATTTAGTAGAACTAAAAAAGATAGCAGCCAAACGTGGGTTAGGCAAAATTATTATGGGAGGAGATGGGAATGCTTGGAACACGTGGTGGGGTAGCGAGGATGTAGACTCGCGAGGTGTAGAGCTGCAGCACTTGTTGGATGAGATGGGCCTCCAGGTGCTCAACACGGGGAATACCCCGACATTCGACACAATTAGAGGCACGACAAGGTTTAAAAGCCACGTCGATCTTACTGTTTGCACGGAAAGCGCACTGGACTTGGTGGTGAACTGGAAAGTTGTTGAAAACCTCACGAGCTCGGACCACAATGGGATCACCTTTGGGATAAAACTCAGAAAGTCTAGGGGAACAAATATCATCAGAACCACGCGTAAATACAACACGAGGAAAGCGAAGTGGGATGATTTTCGGAAGGTGCTGGCTGAACTCAAGACGACGCAGAATATAACTGTAAATACTGTTAAGGCTATAACAACAGAAGCTCAAATCGATGATTTTGTCGAAAGGTTCAGTCAGACCATCACCAAAGCGTGTTGTAGCGCTATACCTGAGAAGACCAAGTGTCAGAGGTTGTCTATCCCATGGTGGTCCGAAGATCTAGCAAAATTAAAAGCAGAAGTCACCACCAAGAGGCGAAGAATTAGGTGCGCAGCACCGGTCCGCAGAGCCGGAGTCGTGCAAGAGTACCTGGAGTGCAAGGAAAGATACGAAACAGAGGCAAAGAGTGCTCAAATTGGATCGTGGAAGGAGTTCTGTTGTAAGCAGGACAGAGAAGGGATGTGGGAGGGTATCTACAGAGTGATTGGACGAACCGCGGGTAGAGCTGAGGACGTACTCCTGGAAGTGAATGGCGTGGCGTTAAATGAGGAAGGTTCAGCAGAACTGCTGGCAAATACCTTCTACCCGGATGATTTGGAGGGGGACGATACGGAAGAACAAAAACGCATAAGAGAGAGCTCGGAGGTGGTGGCTGGGGGGTCATGCGGGGAACTGCATGACCCACCGTTCACCCCCTTCGAGCTCGAGACAGCGGTCCGATCATTTAACCCCAAAAAGGCACCCGGAGCGGACGGTTTCACAGCGGACATATGCGACCACGCCATCAGAAGCGAACCGGAGTTGTTCCTTAGCCTAGCAAACAAGTGTCTCACATTACACCATTTTCCGAAGACCTGGAAGGAAGCGACGGTCGTGGCGTTACGCAAGCCGGGCAAGGAAAGCTATTCACAGCCTAAGTCATATAGGCCAATTGGTCTCCTCCCAGTGCTGGGGAAGATCCTGGAGAAGATGATCATGTCGAGACTTCGACACCATCTGCACTCGAGGATCAGTCCCCACCAATACGGGTTTATGCCGCAGAGGAGCTGCGAGGACGCCCTCTGTACCTTGATCCAGCACATAAGAACCAAGTTGGACGAAAAGAAAATTGTCACTGTCGTGTCCTTGGATATAGAGGGCGCCTTCGACAGCGCATGGTGGCCAGCGATCAAAATGCGGCTAGTTGAAGAGAAGTGTCCAGAGGGACTTAGAAGGGTGCTGAATAGCTACATGAGTGACCGACTGGTGCATGTGAGATACGCAGGCAAGGAACATACAACTAGAACAAGAAAGGGCTGCGTCCAGGGCTCTATCGGCGGCCCAATCCTCTGGAATCTCTTATTGGATCCATTGCTACACAGTCTCGAGACGAGGGGCGAATATGTGCAGGCATTCGCCGATGATGTCGTCCTGGTCTTTTGTGGAGACACAGGTGGGGAAATTGAAGGGCGTGCCAATGCCGCTCTCGGGCATGTTAGGACGTGGGGTGACCAAAACAAATTAAAATTCGCACCACACAAAACAAATGCCATGGTGGTCACCAGAAAATTGGTGTATGACACACCGCGGCTTAGCATGGGCGGGGTCGACATTGGCATGTCAAAGGAAATCAAAATCTTAGGTCTTACTATCGACCACAAGCTGACCTTCAATGCACACGTTGAGAACGTGTGTAGGAGAGTCACTAGCCTCCACAAACAATTGACCAGGGCGGCAAAGGCGAGCTGGGGTCTGCACCCCGAAATTACACATACGATCTATACAGCGACCGTGGAACCTATAGTGTTGTACGCAGCCGGCGCATGGGCGCAGGCGGTTGGGAAGCTGGGCATAAAAAAGAGGCTTAATTTTATTCAACGCAGTTTCGCACAAAAAATTTGCAGGGCATACCGCACGGTCTCCCTCAATTCGGCCTTGGTCCTGGCTGGGATACTGCCCCTTGATCTTCGAATCAAGGAGGCGGCATTATTATATAAGATTAAAAAGGGAGAGTTGGTACCAGGCCTGGCCGGGAGGGAGATCGAACGGATGACCTCCGTCGCGGAAAATCCCCATCCTGCCGACCATATGCGCCTGGAGTTCATAAACTCAGAAAATATTGACTGCAGTAAATTCGATATTAGCATATACACTGACGGCAGCAAAATCGCAGGTAAGGTCGGAGCCGCACTTTCCTTATGGAAAGATGGGGCCGAGACAAAGGTTCGCAAACTCGGTCTGCCGTCATACTGCACGGTCTATCAGGCTGAACTCCTGGCCATATGCGAGGCAACAAGAATGATCCTGAAAAATAGCGCGAAAACCTTTGGAGTGTTCAGCGACTCAACCGCAGCCCTACAGACGGTCGGAAATCCCGGTCGTCTCCATCCTCTCGCAGTAGAAGCCAGAAGAAATATTAGAGAAATCATTTCGTCAGGAAAACATATAGCTTTTCACTGGGTGAAGGCGCATGCGGGGACGGAGGGGAACGAGAGAGCCGACCTGCTGGCGAGGGAAGCAGCTTTGGGGTCGAGGCGGGCGCCCGACTACGACCTGTGCCCGGTTTCGTTCGTTAGGCGTACGATTCGTGTGGGTACGCTTGACGAGTGGAACCGGAGGTACGAGTCTGGTGACACCGCCTCCATCACGAAGCTCTTCTTTCCAAATGCGGCGGAAGCGTACAGCACTATAAGGAAATTCACTCCAAACAAACACACCACACAGGTCCTGACAGGGCATGGTGGGTTCTCCGAGTACTTGACTCGATTCAAGTGCAAGGATAATCCATCATGCACCTGTGATCCCGAAATCGAGGAAACCATCCCTCACCTACTGGCGGAGTGCCCGGTGTTTCTGAGGCAAAGATACGACGTGGAACAGCAGATAGGAATACATGTCACTGTAATAAACTTTAAAGAAATTATAGCGAGTAAAGTAAGAGAAATATTCCTAAAGTACTGTATAGAAATTTGTAAGGTGGTAAATAATAGAAACAAAATAGACTGATAAAGACATTACGACAACATAATATGCTTATTATGTTGCAAGTAAGATTAATGTAGAAATAAATATGAAAAATGTAAAATATATGGTAAAATAAAAGTAGACATTAAAAGTAGTAGATATAAGATTAATATGTGTATGATGCAGTCCACATTTAGCTTTGGTAACTTATATATAAGGAAAATGAATGTATCTAGACAATTAGGAAATAAGAAAGTGTAAACCACATCCCACTCCAAGGAGTTTATAGTAGAATAAGATAAAAACTAAGACAAAACTAGCAGTATCTAAGTAAATTAGTAAAAATGTAATAGTAGATAAGATATAGAGAATAGGCAACAATGTTATAAAAAGAAGAGAGGAAAGGTGCAGATCTAAAATTATTGTTTATACCTAATAGAAATAAGAAATAAATACAACAAGTAGAAGTGAGAATAGCAGGCGCCCCACCTGAAAATAGTATAAACGGTTGAATGAAAGAAAGATACGGTATGCGGAAAGCAAGGTGAAAATTAGCGAGAACTGGTATGAGAAAGAGTTATAGTAGGAAAGTCTCCGAATTATTAATATCGGGGGTATAGCTAGGACAACAAAAAAAAAAAAAAAAAAAAAAAAAAAAAAAAAAAAAAAAAACCTAACCTAACCTAACCTAACCTAACCTCTTGAAGTGGCGGGCGCAGAGAGATGCCAGAAAGCCGATGCTCTAGCAGAGCATCTCAAAGCGGCTCTGGGAGAAGATGTCCGCATCGCACGACCGGAGAAGTGCGCGGAACTGCGCATCTCCGGTCTTGGCGATGCGGCCACTAAGGAGGCCATAGCGAAGGTGGTGGCGGACGTAGGAGGGTGCACCACCACCAGCATCACTGTCGGAGAAATCATTCGCCAAGCAGGTCGCGAGGGCACGGCGTGGGTAAAATGCCCGATCGCGGCGGCCAAGATTATAACTGATGGCCGCCCAGTTGCGATCGGATGGTCCCGCGTCCGTGTCGCTCTCTTGGAGGCTCGACCGCAGCGGTGTTTCCGTTGCCTGGAAGTGGGGCACGTTGGGGCCCGGTGCGCTGCGGGTGTTGACCGCAGCGCACTCTGTTTCCGCTGCGGGCAGCCCGGCCATAAGGCTGCTGGTTGTTCTGAAGAGCCAAATTGCCCTATCTGCGCGGCGGCGGGAACTCCTGCTGCGCACCGTTTAGGCGTTAAGGCCTGCATGGCGGCGTCCAAAAAAAGGACACGTCGTGGTGGTGCCGGGCGCAAGCGCTCGCCCACTCAAACCAACACGGAGGAGAGAATGGACATCGCCCAGAACTAAATGGCGCCAATCTCGATCCTGCAGGCCAATGTCCGCCACTGTGCGGCGGCCCAAGACCTGCTGATCCAGTCCGCCGTACAGTGGCGGGCGTCTATGGCAGTAGTCGCCGAACCGTACGCGGTTCGTGCCCGTGATGACTGGGCTGGCAGCCGCGACGAGTCGGTGGCTATCGTCTCCCAGCAGGGCGCGTTCAAAAGTGTTTCCCAAGGACGCGGCTGCGTCCTCGCGCTGCTGGGAGACGTTGCAGTGATCGGGGTGTACTTCTCGCCAAACAGAAGCCTCGCCGAGTTTGAACAATGGTTAATAGAGGTCGGGGCTCTGGTGGCAGAAGCACACCCCACCCCGGTGGTGGTGGCTGGAGACTTCAACGCACACTCACAGGCGTGGGGATCTCCAGCCACCGATAGCCGGGGTGAGTTGGTAGAGGAATGGGCGGTGTCGAATGGCTTGGTGCTGCTCAACCGAGGGTCGATCCACACGTTCGTGCGGCCAACGGGGACAGGTTGTTCCATCGTTGACCTGTCCTTCGCCAGTTCTGGCCTGGCGAGCCGCACGCGTGGTTGGAAAGTGGTCGAGGGGGTGGAGACGCTGTCGGACCATCGCTACATATGGTTCGACATCGTCGACACCGGCTCCGGGACCCCGGCGGTCGGGGACCGCCGTTCGGTTGAGGAAGGTCCGCGGTGGCGTCTGCGGACGCTGGACCGGGAACTGGCAAAGGAGGCGGCCATCGTCGAGCGATGGGCCGCGGGCGACGTTAGCCCGGACGTGGACGCGAGGGCTGGGCGGCTTTCCGGCGCCCTGACTCGCGTCTGCGATGCGGCCATGAAGAGGGCAGGGTCTGTCAAGCCGCGGCGGCGAGTGTACTGGTGGAATGAAGAGCTGGCTGGGCTGCGAACCTCAAGTCACGCAGCCCAGCGCAGGTACACTCGCCAACGCGCCCGAAGAAACAGTGACCCTGCCCGAGAAGAAGAACTACTCGCCGCATACCGGGCTGCCCGAGCTGCCCTCAGCTCGGCGATCAAGGCCGCCAAGGAGGCGGCCTGGAAGGAATGGCTCGAGAGCCTCAATCAAGATCCGTGGGGGCGCCCGTACAAAGCCGTGAGTGACAAACTCCGGCCCTGGGCGCCTCCCCTCACCAAGTCTCTCGAGCCCTCATTCGTCGGCCACGTCGTCAGTTCCCTCTTTCCTGCGCGGGAAGAGTGGGTCCCACCGCGGATGGCACCAAGCCAGACGCCGGCAGTCACAGAGGCGATGATTCCGCCCGTGTCAGATGCCGAGCTCGGGGCGGCGGTCCTCAAACTCAAAACGAGGAACCGCGCCCCCGGTCCGGATGGCATCCCTGGGCGCGTCATCGCCCTGGTCATGCCGGCGTTCGAGGAGGAGACGCTGTCTTTGTTGTCGGAGTGTTTGGCGTCGGGTAAGGTCCCGCGACAGTGGAAAACCGGGCGGCTCGTGCTGTTGAAGAAGCACGGGCGCCCGGCCGAGTCGCCGTCGGCCTATCGCCCCATCGTATTGCTCGACGAGATGAGCAAGCTGCTCGAGCGGGTGCTCGCGGCGCGTCTCGTCGGGCACCTGGAGGGGGCGGGGCCCAATCTCAATGACGGCCAGTACGGTTTTCGTCGCGGGAGGTCGACCCTGGACGCCATTTCCCGGCTCCGGGACAGCGTTGAGGAGGCGGTCGGTCGGGGGGAGGTGTTGCTGGCGGTGTCGCTCGACATCGCGAACGCCTTCAACACCATCCCCTGGCAGACCATCGCCGAGGCGCTGAGGTACCACAATGTCCCGTGGTACCTCAGGCGCATTCTCGCGGACTACTTTGTCGACCGGGCCATCTCCTATCCGGCCCGGTCGGGGGTAGTCCGCACAAATATGTCGTGCGGTGTTCCACAGGGGTCGGTTCTGGGTCCGCTCCTGTGGAACATCGGATACGATTGGGTCCTGCGCGGTGCTACTCTTCGGGGAGTCGGCGTCCTTTGTTACGCCGACGATACCCTAGTTACCGCGCGGGGCCCAGATTTTCGCGAGGCGAAAGTCCTGGCCACCGCGGGCGTTGCCCAGGTGGTCAGCCGCATCAGGGCGCTAGGACTCCAGGTGGCCCTCGAAAAGTCCGAGGCCGTTTTCTTTCACGGGCCTCGGCGAGGGCCACCTCGAGATTGTCAGATTGTGGTGAGCGGCACCCCCATCGCTGTCGGTTCGAGTATTAAGTATCTTGGTTTGGTACTCGACAGCCGATGGGGCTTCGTCGAGCACTTCCGGCGTTTGTCGCCAAAGTTATTGTCGTACGCCGGAAGGCTGGCGAGGCTGCTCCCCAATCGGGGAGGCCCAAATAGTGCATGCCGTCGCCTCTACGACGGTGTAGTGCGCTCAAAGGCGTTGTATGGAGCGCCCATCTGGGCGCACGCCCTCTGCGCCAAGACAATTCCGCTGCTGCGGCGTCCGCAGCGGTCGATTGCGCAGAGGGCGGCACGAGCGTACTGCACCGTCTCCTACGAGGCGGCGTGCATAATTGCAGGAAGCCTCCCTTGGGATCTCGAGGCTGGAGTCCTCAAAAGTGTTTATGAGGAAAGCGCCCTGGTGCGTAGAAATGGTGGACGGCCCCTTCCGGACGAGATCGACCGCTGGAGACAGTCGGCTCGCGACGATCTCTTCCGGAAGTGGGCCGAGAGGTTGGTAGGCCCCTCAGTTAGCCCCCGGCTCGTGGGGGCTGTCCGGCCCGTCCTGCGGGCTTGGGTAGAGAGGGCACACGGAGCGCCGACATTTCACCTCAGTCAGCTCCTCACAGGGCATGGCGTATTCGCCAAGTACCTGTGGGAGGTGGCTGGGGTGGAGCCGGACCCCGTGTGTCGCCACTGCTCAAGTGGCGTCGTGGACACGGCGGAGCACACACTCGCCGTGTGCCCGGCGTGGGACGGGCCGCGTATCGCCCTTACGGGCCTTGTCGGTGTAAATTTGTCGCTGCCGGCTGTGGTGCAAGCCATGGTCGGCAGCCAACAGTGTTGGGCCGCCGTCGCCTCGTTTGCTAGCGAGGTGATGGCGGCGAAACGAGAGGAGTTGCGGGTGCGGGAGCGTACGGGACAGACGCTCCCGCCCCGCCGTCCGGTTCGGGGGCGTCGACGTGCTGATTACATGCGCGCCCCCGAATAGTGTCTGGCCGTGGGCGGAAGGTCGGGGGACCCCGCCCAACTGGCCACTTGGCGACGGGCACCCTTTCTGTGTTCCAGGGGGTGCCCACTTTTTTGCGCACGCCCGTACCGGCCGCTCTCACCTCCTCTGCTTACAGAGGAGCGCTCGAGAGCGGTGGAGGTGCGGGCTAGTTCTTCAGCTCCTTAGGGAGCTTCGGGGTGGTCGCTTATCGACCGCCCCGAGACGGACCCCTCCGTTCTGGGGTGCCCCTTGCCGGCTCGCAGTGATTTAACCTCAGGCCTACCCTGCGAGTCGGTTTTAAGGTGAGGCGGAACACCGCGGGGTTTAGTGGGTAGGACGGCCCTCTCTCTCGGGCCGGGAGCCCCACACACCGTCCCTGCTGCCCCCGCAGTAGGGATGACGGTGCGTAAATGCATTCCCCGCGAAAACAAAAAAAAAAAAAAAAAAAAAAAAAAACCTAACCTAACCTAACCTAACCGTCTAAGTTTTTAGTGTTCTTTTCGTTTATTGTCGGTCTATAGTTGTCGCTGATATCAAAAGTTATATACCAATCGATTCGTATACTCTTGCGCTACACGTTCTATATATTTGTTTATAATAATATTGTTGTATATAATAGATTTTTACCGTTTTTCCTTGTTATTCGCACGGTACAGTGTCTGTGCATATTGTCTTGATATATTGTATAGACACCTAGGGGTTTCTGTACCCAGGAACGTGTGAGAGGTCTGTCAGCATCCCAAGAGACCCCATTCGTATAGCTATCTCAATATATTTGGTCGATCTGTTCGAGTTTTTCTAAATTCTCATCAATTGTCTATAAACAAACTTCAATAGTGCTTTGTCAAAATTCTATAAACAATTTTGTGGTTGCGACACCTTTGGGATAACGGCCTGAGCTGTGGGCTATCTGCTGCACACCTCGGGACCAGCACCAATTGAACAGACCCACATTCACCACTGGTTGTTAGTCATTAGGCTTAAATTACCGAAAAATTACCTCTGTAACTCAAATTTTTAAAAGTTTTTCTATAGACGCCCATAGCTTTTTGTATACCATTGGAAGCCCCCTGACGCCCTCTGTCGATTGGTACCCATTTGGTCGAGCTAGGACGTCTAATAGTTGAAATATACATAGATTAGTGTTGCATTTTTCGAACAGTTTTTACTTTTGCTCCATTTACAAGAGTTTCATCAATAGAGGTACAGCATTTTACAGCATACGAGTGTGCGCGCTAAAATCACGAGTCTAACGACACCTCTACCGATCCCCTGCGACCAATAGTTCTTGTGATATAAGCTATTTTGTGTTTTCGCGACACTCCGTCCGCGTCATACCGAGGTTACCTTAGCCCTGCATTTTATCGAAAATTGTCTAAGTTTTTAGTGTTCTTTTCGTTTATTGTCGGTCCATAGTTGTCGCTGATATCAAAAGTTATATACCAATCGATTCGTATACTCTTGCGCTACACGTTCTATATATTTGTTTATAATAATATTGTTGTATATAATAGATTTTTACCGTTTTTCCTTGTTATTCGCACGGTACAGTGTCTGTGCATATTGTCTTGATATATTGTATAGACACCTAGGGGTATCTGTACCCAGGAACGTGTGAGAGGTCTGTCAGCATCCCAAGAGACCCCATTCGTATAGCTATCTCAATATATTTGGTCGATCTGTTCGAGTTTTTCTAAATTCTCATCAATTGTCTATAAACAAACTTCAATAGTGCTTTGTCAAAATTCTATAAACAATTTTGTGGTTGCGACACCTTTGGGATAACGGCCTGAGCTGTGGGCTATCTGCTGCACACCTCGGGACCAGCACCAATTGAACAGACCCACATTCACCACTGGTTGTTAGTCATTAGGCTTAAATTACCGAAAAATTACCTCTGTAACTCAAATTTTTAAAAGTTTTTCTATAGACGCCCATAGCTTTTTGTATACCATTGGAAGCCCCCTGACGCCCTCTGTCGATTGGTACCCATTTGGTCGAGCTAGGACGTCTAATAGTTGAAATATACATAGATTAGTGTTGCATTTTTCGAACAGTTTTTACTTTTGCTCCATTTACAAGAGTTTCATCAATAGAGGTACAGCATTTTACAGCATACGAGTGTGCGCGCTAAAATCACGAGTCTAACGACACCTCTACCGATCCCCTGCGACCAATAGTTCTTGTGATATAAGCTATTTTGTGTTTTCGCGACACTCCGTCCGCGTCATACCGAGGTTACCTTAGCCCTGCATTTTATCGAAAATTGTCTAAGTTTTTAGTGTTCTTTTCGTTTATTGTCGGTCCATAGTTGTCGCTGATATCAAAAGTTATATACCAATCGATTCGTATACTCTTGCGCTACACGTTCTATATATTTGTTTATAATAATATTGTTGTATATAATAGATTTTTACCGTTTTTCCTTGTTATTCGCACGGTACAGTGTCTGTGCATATTGTCTTGATATATTGTATAGACACCTAGGGGTTTCTGTACCCAGGAACGTGTGAGAGGTCTGTCAGCATCCCAAGAGACCCCATTCGTATAGCTATCTCAATATATTTGGTCGATCTGTTCGAGTTTTTCTAAATTCTCATCAATTGTCTATAAACAAACTTCAATAGTGCTTTGTCAAAATTCTATAAACAATTTTGTGGTTGCGACACCTTTGGGATAACGGCCTGAGCTGTGGGCTATCTGCTGCACACCTCGGGACCAGCACCAATTGAACAGACCCACATTCACCACTGGTTGTTAGTCATTAGGCTTAAATTACCGAAAAATTACCTCTGTAACTCAAATTTTTAAAAGTTTTTCTATAGACGCCCATAGCTTTTTGTATACCATTGGAAGCCCCCTGACGCCCTCTGTCGATTGGTACCCATTTGGTCGAGCTAGGACGTCTAATAGTTGAAATATACATAGATTAGTGTTGCATTTTTCGAACAGTTTTTACTTTTGCTCCATTTACAAGAGTTTCATCAATAGAGGTACAGCATTTTACAGCATACGAGTGTGCGCGCTAAAATCACGAGTCTAACGACACCTCTACCGATCCCCTGCGACCAATAGTTCTTGTGATATAAGCTATTTTGTGTTTTCGCGACACTCCGTCCGCGTCATACCGAGGTTACCTTAGCCCTGCATTTTATCGAAAATTGTCTAAGTTTTTAGTGTTCTTTTCGTTTATTGTCGGTCCATAGTTGTCGCTGATATCAAAAGTTATATACCAATCGATTCGTATACTCTTGCGCTACACGTTCTATATATTTGTTTATAATAATATTGTTGTATATAATAGATTTTTACCGTTTTTCCTTGTTATTCGCACGGTACAGTGTCTGTGCATATTGTCTTGATATATTGTATAGACACCTAGGGGTTTCTGTACCCAGGAACGTGTGAGAGGTCTGTCAGCATCCCAAGAGACCCCATTCGTATAGCTATCTCAATATATTTGGTCGATCTGTTCGAGTTTTTCTAAATTCTCATCAATTGTCTATAAACAAACTTCAATAGTGCTTTGTCAAAATTCTATAAACAATTTTGTGGTTGCGACACCTTTGGGATAACGGCCTGAGCTGTGGGCTATCTGCTGCACACCTCGGGACCAGCACCAATTGAACAGACCCACATTCACCACTGGTTGTTAGTCATTAGGCTTAAATTACCGAAAAATTACCTCTGTAACTCAAATTTTTAAAAGTTTTTCTATAGACGCCCATAGCTTTTTGTATACCATTGGAAGCCCCCTGACGCCCTCTGTCGATTGGTACCCATTTGGTCGAGCTAGGACGTCTAATAGTTGAAATATACATAGATTAGTGTTGCATTTTTCGAACAGTTTTTACTTTTGCTCCATTTACAAGAGTTTCATCAATAGAGGTACAGCATTTTACAGCATACGAGTGTGCGCGCTAAAATCACGAGTCTAACGACACCTCTACCGATCCCCTGCGACCAATAGTTCTTGTGATATAAGCTATTTTGTGTTTTCGCGACACTCCGTCCGCGTCATACCGAGGTTACCTTAGCCCTGCATTTTATCGAAAATTGTCTAAGTTTTTAGTGTTCTTTTCGTTTATTGTCGGTCCATAGTTGTCGCTGATATCAAAAGTTATATACCAATCGATTCGTATACTCTTGCGCTACACGTTCTATATATTTGTTTATAATAATATTGTTGTATATAATAGATTTTTACCGTTTTTCCTTGTTATTCGCACGGTACAGTGTCTGTGCATATTGTCTTGATATATTGTATAGACACCTAGGGGTTTCTGTACCCAGGAACGTGTGAGAGGTCTGTCAGCATCCCAAGAGACCCCATTCGTATAGCTATCTCAATATATTTGGTCGATCTGTTCGAGTTTTTCTAAATTCTCATCAATTGTCTATAAACAAACTTCAATAGTGCTTTGTCAAAATTCTATAAACAATTTTGTGGTTGCGACACCTTTGGGATAACGGCCTGAGCTGTGGGCTATCTGCTGCACACCTCGGGACCAGCACCAATTGAACAGACCCACATTCACCACTGGTTGTTAGTCATTAGGCTTAAATTACCGAAAAATTACCTCTGTAACTCAAATTTTTAAAAGTTTTTCTATAGACGCCCATAGCTTTTTGTATACCATTGGAAGCCCCCTGACGCCCTCTGTCGATTGGTACCCATTTGGTCGAGCTAGGACGTCTAATAGTTGAAATATACATAGATTAGTGTTGCATTTTTCGAACAGTTTTTACTTTTGCTCCATTTACAAGAGTTTCATCAATAGAGGTACAGCATTTTACAGCATACGAGTGTGCGCGCTAAAATCACGAGTCTAACGACACCTCTACCGATCCCCTGCGACCAATAGTTCTTGTGATATAAGCTATTTTGTGTTTTCGCGACACTCCGTCCGCGTCATACCGAGGTTACCTTAGCCCTGCATTTTATCGAAAATTGTCTAAGTTTTTAGTGTTCTTTTCGTTTATTGTCGGTCCATAGTTGTCGCTGATATCAAAAGTTATATACCAATCGATTCGTATACTCTTGCGCTACACGTTCTATATATTTGTTTATAATAATATTGTTGTATATAATAGATTTTTACCGTTTTTCCTTGTTATTCGCACGGTACAGTGTCTGTGCATATTGTCTTGATATATTGTATAGACACCTAGGGGTTTCTGTACCCAGGAACGTGTGAGAGGTCTGTCAGCATCCCAAGAGACCCCATTCGTATAGCTATCTCAATATATTTGGTCGATCTGTTCGAGTTTTTCTAAATTCTCATCAATTGTCTATAAACAAACTTCAATAGTGCTTTGTCAAAATTCTATAAACAATTTTGTGGTTGCGACACCTTTGGGATAACGGCCTGAGCTGTGGGCTATCTGCTGCACACCTCGGGACCAGCACCAATTGAACAGACCCACATTCACCACTGGTTGTTAGTCATTAGGCTTAAATTACCGAAAAATTACCTCTGTAACTCAAATTTTTAAAAGTTTTTCTATAGACGCCCATAGCTTTTTGTATACCATTGGAAGCCCCCTGACGCCCTCTGTCGATTGGTACCCATTTGGTCGAGCTAGGACGTCTAATAGTTGAAATATACATAGATTAGTGTTGCATTTTTCGAACAGTTTTTACTTTTGCTCCATTTACAAGAGTTTCATCAATAGAGGTACAGCATTTTACAGCATACGAGTGTGCGCGCTAAAATCACGAGTCTAACGACACCTCTACCGATCCCCTGCGACCAATAGTTCTTGTGATATAAGCTATTTTGTGTTTTCGCGACACTCCGTCCGCGTCATACCGAGGTTACCTTAGCCCTGCATTTTATCGAAAATTGTCTAAGTTTTTAGTGTTCTTTTCGTTTATTGTCGGTCCATAGTTGTCGCTGATATCAAAAGTTATATACCAATCGATTCGTATACTCTTGCGCTACACGTTCTATATATTTGTTTATAATAATATTGTTGTATATAATAGATTTTTACCGTTTTTCCTTGTTATTCGCACGGTACAGTGTCTGTGCATATTGTCTTGATATATTGTATAGACACCTAGGGGTTTCTGTACCCAGGAACGTGTGAGAGGTCTGTCAGCATCCCAAGAGACCCCATTCGTATAGCTATCTCAATATATTTGGTCGATCTGTTCGAGTTTTTCTAAATTCTCATCAATTGTCTATAAACAAACTTCAATAGTGCTTTGTCAAAATTCTATAAACAATTTTGTGGTTGCGACACCTTTGGGATAACGGCCTGAGCTGTGGGCTATCTGCTGCACACCTCGGGACCAGCACCAATTGAACAGACCCACATTCACCACTGGTTGTTAGTCATTAGGCTTAAATTACCGAAAAATTACCTCTGTAACTCAAATTTTTAAAAGTTTTTCTATAGACGCCCATAGCTTTTTGTATACCATTGGAAGCCCCCTGACGCCCTCTGTCGATTGGTACCCATTTGGTCGAGCTAGGACGTCTAATAGTTGAAATATACATAGATTAGTGTTGCATTTTTCGAACAGTTTTTACTTTTGCTCCATTTACAAGAGTTTCATCAATAGAGGTACAGCATTTTACAGCATACGAGTGTGCGCGCTAAAATCACGAGTCTAACGACACCTCTACCGATCCCCTGCGACCAATAGTTCTTGTGATATAAGCTATTTTGTGTTTTCGCGACACTCCGTCCGCGTCATACCGAGGTTACCTTAGCCCTGCATTTTATCGAAAATTGTCTAAGTTTTTAGTGTTCTTTTCGTTTATTGTCGGTCCATAGTTGTCGCTGATATCAAAAGTTATATACCAATCGATTCGTATACTCTTGCGCTACACGTTCTATATATTTGTTTATAATAATATTGTTGTATATAATAGATTTTTACCGTTTTTCCTTGTTATTCGCACGGTACAGTGTCTGTGCATATTGTCTTGATATATTGTATAGACACCTAGGGGTTTCTGTACCCAGGAACGTGTGAGAGGTCTGTCAGCATCCCAAGAGACCCCATTCGTATAGCTATCTCAATATATTTGGTCGATCTGTTCGAGTTTTTCTAAATTCTCATCAATTGTCTATAAACAAACTTCAATAGTGCTTTGTCAAAATTCTATAAACAATTTTGTGGTTGCGACACCTTTGGGATAACGGCCTGAGCTGTGGGCTATCTGCTGCACACCTCGGGACCAGCACCAATTGAACAGACCCACATTCACCACTGGTTGTTAGTCATTAGGCTTAAATTACCGAAAAATTACCTCTGTAACTCAAATTTTTAAAAGTTTTTCTATAGACGCCCATAGCTTTTTGTATACCATTGGAAGCCCCCTGACGCCCTCTGTCGATTGGTACCCATTTGGTCGAGCTAGGACGTCTAATAGTTGAAATATACATAGATTAGTGTTGCATTTTTCGAACAGTTTTTACTTTTGCTCCATTTACAAGAGTTTCATCAATAGAGGTACAGCATTTTACAGCATACGAGTGTGCGCGCTAAAATCACGAGTCTAACGACACCTCTACCGATCCCCTGCGACCAATAGTTCTTGTGATATAAGCTATTTTGTGTTTTCGCGACACTCCGTCCGCGTCATACCGAGGTTACCTTAGCCCTGCATTTTATCGAAAATTGTCTAAGTTTTTAGTGTTCTTTTCGTTTATTGTCGGTCCATAGTTGTCGCTGATATCAAAAGTTATATACCAATCGATTCGTATACTCTTGCGCTACACGTTCTATATATTTGTTTATAATAATATTGTTGTATATAATAGATTTTTACCGTTTTTCCTTGTTATTCGCACGGTACAGTGTCTGTGCATATTGTCTTGATATATTGTATAGACACCTAGGGGTTTCTGTACCCAGGAACGTGTGAGAGGTCTGTCAGCATCCCAAGAGACCCCATTCGTATAGCTATCTCAATATATTTGGTCGATCTGTTCGAGTTTTTCTAAATTCTCATCAATTGTCTATAAACAAACTTCAATAGTGCTTTGTCAAAATTCTATAAACAATTTTGTGGTTGCGACACCTTTGGGATAACGGCCTGAGCTGTGGGCTATCTGCTGCACACCTCGGGACCAGCACCAATTGAACAGACCCACATTCACCACTGGTTGTTAGTCATTAGGCTTAAATTACCGAAAAATTACCTCTGTAACTCAAATTTTTAAAAGTTTTTCTATAGACGCCCATAGCTTTTTGTATACCATTGGAAGCCCCCTGACGCCCTCTGTCGATTGGTACCCATTTGGTCGAGCTAGGACGTCTAATAGTTGAAATATACATAGATTAGTGTTGCATTTTTCGAACAGTTTTTACTTTTGCTCCATTTACAAGAGTTTCATCAATAGAGGTACAGCATTTTACAGCATACGAGTGTGCGCGCTAAAATCACGAGTCTAACGACACCTCTACCGATCCCCTGCGACCAATAGTTCTTGTGATATAAGCTATTTTGTGTTTTCGCGACACTCCGTCCGCGTCATACCGAGGTTACCTTAGCCCTGCATTTTATCGAAAATTGTCTAAGTTTTTAGTGTTCTTTTCGTTTATTGTCGGTCCATAGTTGTCGCTGATATCAAAAGTTATATACCAATCGATTCGTATACTCTTGCGCTACACGTTCTATATATTTGTTTATAATAATATTGTTGTATATAATAGATTTTTACCGTTTTTCCTTGTTATTCGCACGGTACAGTGTCTGTGCATATTGTCTTGATATATTGTATAGACACCTAGGGGTTTCTGTACCCAGGAACGTGTGAGAGGTCTGTCAGCATCCCAAGAGACCCCATTCGTATAGCTATCTCAATATATTTGGTCGATCTGTTCGAGTTTTTCTAAATTCTCATCAATTGTCTATAAACAAACTTCAATAGTGCTTTGTCAAAATTCTATAAACAATTTTGTGGTTGCGACACCTTTGGGATAACGGCCTGAGCTGTGGGCTATCTGCTGCACACCTCGGGACCAGCACCAATTGAACAGACCCACATTCACCACTGGTTGTTAGTCATTAGGCTTAAATTACCGAAAAATTACCTCTGTAACTCAAATTTTTAAAAGTTTTTCTATAGACGCCCATAGCTTTTTGTATACCATTGGAAGCCCCCTGACGCCCTCTGTCGATTGGTACCCATTTGGTCGAGCTAGGACGTCTAATAGTTGAAATATACATAGATTAGTGTTGCATTTTTCGAACAGTTTTTACTTTTGCTCCATTTACAAGAGTTTCATCAATAGAGGTACAGCATTTTACAGCATACGAGTGTGCGCGCTAAAATCACGAGTCTAACGACACCTCTACCGATCCCCTGCGACCAATAGTTCTTGTGATATAAGCTATTTTGTGTTTTCGCGACACTCCGTCCGCGTCATACCGAGGTTACCTTAGCCCTGCATTTTATCGAAAATTGTCTAAGTTTTTAGTGTTCTTTTCGTTTATTGTCGGTCCATAGTTGTCGCTGATATCAAAAGTTATATACCAATCGATTCGTATACTCTTGCGCTACACGTTCTATATATTTGTTTATAATAATATTGTTGTATATAATAGATTTTTACCGTTTTTCCTTGTTATTCGCACGGTACAGTGTCTGTGCATATTGTCTTGATATATTGTATAGACACCTAGGGGTTTCTGTACCCAGGAACGTGTGAGAGGTCTGTCAGCATCCCAAGAGACCCCATTCGTATAGCTATCTCAATATATTTGGTCGATCTGTTCGAGTTTTTCTAAATTCTCATCAATTGTCTATAAACAAACTTCAATAGTGCTTTGTCAAAATTCTATAAACAATTTTGTGGTTGCGACACCTTTGGGATAACGGCCTGAGCTGTGGGCTATCTGCTGCACACCTCGGGACCAGCACCAATTGAACAGACCCACATTCACCACTGGTTGTTAGTCATTAGGCTTAAATTACCGAAAAATTACCTCTGTAACTCAAATTTTTAAAAGTTTTTCTATAGACGCCCATAGCTTTTTGTATACCATTGGAAGCCCCCTGACGCCCTCTGTCGATTGGTACCCATTTGGTCGAGCTAGGACGTCTAATAGTTGAAATATACATAGATTAGTGTTGCATTTTTCGAACAGTTTTTACTTTTGCTCCATTTACAAGAGTTTCATCAATAGAGGTACAGCATTTTACAGCATACGAGTGTGCGCGCTAAAATCACGAGTCTAACGACACCTCTACCGATCCCCTGCGACCAATAGTTCTTGTGATATAAGCTATTTTGTGTTTTCGCGACACTCCGTCCGCGTCATACCGAGGTTACCTTAGCCCTGCATTTTATCGAAAATTGTCTAAGTTTTTAGTGTTCTTTTCGTTTATTGTCGGTCCATAGTTGTCGCTGATATCAAAAGTTATATACCAATCGATTCGTATACTCTTGCGCTACACGTTCTATATATTTGTTTATAATAATATTGTTGTATATAATAGATTTTTACCGTTTTTCCTTGTTATTCGCACGGTACAGTGTCTGTGCATATTGTCTTGATATATTGTATAGACACCTAGGGGTTTCTGTACCCAGGAACGTGTGAGAGGTCTGTCAGCATCCCAAGAGACCCCATTCGTATAGCTATCTCAATATATTTGGTCGATCTGTTCGAGTTTTTCTAAATTCTCATCAATTGTCTATAAACAAACTTCAATAGTGCTTTGTCAAAATTCTATAAACAATTTTGTGGTTGCGACACCTTTGGGATAACGGCCTGAGCTGTGGGCTATCTGCTGCACACCTCGGGACCAGCACCAATTGAACAGACCCACATTCACCACTGGTTGTTAGTCATTAGGCTTAAATTACCGAAAAATTACCTCTGTAACTCAAATTTTTAAAAGTTTTTCTATAGACGCCCATAGCTTTTTGTATACCATTGGAAGCCCCCTGACGCCCTCTGTCGATTGGTACCCATTTGGTCGAGCTAGGACGTCTAATAGTTGAAATATACATAGATTAGTGTTGCATTTTTCGAACAGTTTTTACTTTTGCTCCATTTACAAGAGTTTCATCAATAGAGGTACAGCATTTTACAGCATACGAGTGTGCGCGCTAAAATCACGAGTCTAACGATACCTCTACCGATCCCCTGCGACCAATAGTTCTTGTGATATAAGCTATTTTGTGTTTTCGCGACACTCCGTCCGCGTCATACCGAGGTTACCTTAGCCCTGCATTTTATCGAAAATTGTCTAAGTTTTTAGTGTTCTTTTCGTTTATTGTCGGTCCATAGTTGTCGCTGATATCAAAAGTTATATACCAATCGATTCGTATACTCTTGCGCTACACGTTCTATATATTTGTTTATAATAATATTGTTGTATATAATAGATTTTTACCGTTTTTCCTTGTTATTCGCACGGTACAGTGTCTGTGCATATTGTCTTGATATATTGTATAGACACCTAGGGGTTTCTGTACCCAGGAACGTGTGAGAGGTCTGTCAGCATCCCAAGAGACCCCATTCGTATAGCTATCTCAATATATTTGGTCGATCTGTTCGAGTTTTTCTAAATTCTCATCAATTGTCTATAAACAAACTTCAATAGTGCTTTGTCAAAATTCTATAAACAATTTTGTGGTTGCGACACCTTTGGGATAACGGCCTGAGCTGTGGGCTATCTGCTGCACACCTCGGGACCAGCACCAATTGAACAGACCCACATTCACCACTGGTTGTTAGTCATTAGGCTTAAATTACCGAAAAATTACCTCTGTAACTCAAATTTTTAAAAGTTTTTCTATAGACGCCCATAGCTTTTTGTATACCATTGGAAGCCCCCTGACGCCCTCTGTCGATTGGTACCCATTTGGTCGAGCTAGGACGTCTAATAGTTGAAATATACATAGATTAGTGTTGCATTTTTCGAACAGTTTTTACTTTTGCTCCATTTACAAGAGTTTCATCAATAGAGGTACAGCATTTTACAGCATACGAGTGTGCGCGCTAAAATCACGAGTCTAACGACACCTCTACCGATCCCCTGCGACCAATAGTTCTTGTGATATAAGCTATTTTGTGTTTTCGCGACACTCCGTCCGCGTCATACCGAGGTTACCTTAGCCCTGCATTTTATCGAAAATTGTCTAAGTTTTTAGTGTTCTTTTCGTTTATTGTCGGTCCATAGTTGTCGCTGATATCAAAAGTTATATACCAATCGATTCGTATACTCTTGCGCTACACGTTCTATATATTTGTTTATAATAATATTGTTGTATATAATAGATTTTTACCGTTTTTCCTTGTTATTCGCACGGTACAGTGTCTGTGCATATTGTCTTGATATATTGTATAGACACCTAGGGGTTTCTGTACCCAGGAACGTGTGAGAGGTCTGTCAGCATCCCAAGAGACCCCATTCGTATAGCTATCTCAATATATTTGGTCGATCTGTTCGAGTTTTTCTAAATTCTCATCAATTGTCTATAAACAAACTTCAATAGTGCTTTGTCAAAATTCTATAAACAATTTTGTGGTTGCGACACCTTTGGGATAACGGCCTGAGCTGTGGGCTATCTGCTGCACACCTCGGGACCAGCACCAATTGAACAGACCCACATTCACCACTGGTTGTTAGTCATTAGGCTTAAATTACCGAAAAATTACCTCTGTAACTCAAATTTTTAAAAGTTTTTCTATAGACGCCCATAGCTTTTTGTATACCATTGGAAGCCCCCTGACGCCCTCTGTCGATTGGTACCCATTTGGTCGAGCTAGGACGTCTAATAGTTGAAATATACATAGATTAGTGTTGCATTTTTCGAACAGTTTTTACTTTTGCTCCATTTACAAGAGTTTCATCAATAGAGGTACAGCATTTTACAGCATACGAGTGTGCGCGCTAAAATCACGAGTCTAACGACACCTCTACCGATCCCCTGCGACCAATAGTTCTTGTGATATAAGCTATTTTGTGTTTTCGCGACACTCCGTCCGCGTCATACCGAGGTTACCTTAGCCCTGCATTTTATCGAAAATTGTCTAAGTTTTTAGTGTTCTTTTCGTTTATTGTCGGTCCATAGTTGTCGCTGATATCAAAAGTTATATACCAATCGATTCGTATACTCTTGCGCTACACGTTCTATATATTTGTTTATAATAATATTGTTGTATATAATAGATTTTTACCGTTTTTCCTTGTTATTCGCACGGTACAGTGTCTGTGCATATTGTCTTGATATATTGTATAGACACCTAGGGGTTTCTGTACCCAGGAACGTGTGAGAGGTCTGTCAGCATCCCAAGAGACCCCATTCGTATAGCTATCTCAATATATTTGGTCGATCTGTTCGAGTTTTTCTAAATTCTCATCAATTGTCTATAAACAAACTTCAATAGTGCTTTGTCAAAATTCTATAAACAATTTTGTGGTTGCGACACCTTTGGGATAACGGCCTGAGCTGTGGGCTATCTGCTGCACACCTCGGGACCAGCACCAATTGAACAGACCCACATTCACCACTGGTTGTTAGTCATTAGGCTTAAATTACCGAAAAATTACCTCTGTAACTCAAATTTTTAAAAGTTTTTCTATAGACGCCCATAGCTTTTTGTATACCATTGGAAGCCCCCTGACGCCCTCTGTCGATTGGTACCCATTTGGTCGAGCTAGGACGTCTAATAGTTGAAATATACATAGATTAGTGTTGCATTTTTCGAACAGTTTTTACTTTTGCTCCATTTACAAGAGTTTCATCAATAGAGGTACAGCATTTTACAGCATACGAGTGTGCGCGCTAAAATCACGAGTCTAACGACACCTCTACCGATCCCCTGCGACCAATAGTTCTTGTGATATAAGCTATTTTGTGTTTTCGCGACACTCCGTCCGCGTCATACCGAGGTTACCTTAGCCCTGCATTTTATCGAAAATTGTCTAAGTTTTTAGTGTTCTTTTCGTTTATTGTCGGTCCATAGTTGTCGCTGATATCAAAAGTTATATACCAATCGATTCGTATACTCTTGCGCTACACGTTCTATATATTTGTTTATAATAATATTGTTGTATATAATAGATTTTTACCGTTTTTCCTTGTTATTCGCACGGTACAGTGTCTGTGCATATTGTCTTGATATATTGTATAGACACCTAGGGGTTTCTGTACCCAGGAACGTGTGAGAGGTCTGTCAGCATCCCAAGAGACCCCATTCGTATAGCTATCTCAATATATTTGGTCGATCTGTTCGAGTTTTTCTAAATTCTCATCAATTGTCTATAAACAAACTTCAATAGTGCTTTGTCAAAATTCTATAAACAATTTTGTGGTTGCGACACCTTTGGGATAACGGCCTGAGCTGTGGGCTATCTGCTGCACACCTCGGGACCAGCACCAATTGAACAGACCCACATTCACCACTGGTTGTTAGTCATTAGGCTTAAATTACCGAAAAATTACCTCTGTAACTCAAATTTTTAAAAGTTTTTCTATAGACGCCCATAGCTTTTTGTATACCATTGGAAGCCCCCTGACGCCCTCTGTCGATTGGTACCCATTTGGTCGAGCTAGGACGTCTAATAGTTGAAATATACATAGATTAGTGTTGCATTTTTCGAACAGTTTTTACTTTTGCTCCATTTACAAGAGTTTCATCAATAGAGGTACAGCATTTTACAGCATACGAGTGTGCGCGCTAAAATCACGAGTCTAACGACACCTCTACCGATCCCCTGCGACCAATAGTTCTTGTGATATAAGCTATTTTGTGTTTTCGCGACACTCCGTCCGCGTCATACCGAGGTTACCTTAGCCCTGCATTTTATCGAAAATTGTCTAAGTTTTTAGTGTTCTTTTCGTTTATTGTCGGTCCATAGTTGTCGCTGATATCAAAAGTTATATACCAATCGATTCGTATACTCTTGCGCTACACGTTCTATATATTTGTTTATAATAATATTGTTGTATATAATAGATTTTTACCGTTTTTCCTTGTTATTCGCACGGTACAGTGTCTGTGCATATTGTCTTGATATATTGTATAGACACCTAGGGGTTTCTGTACCCAGGAACGTGTGAGAGGTCTGTCAGCATCCCAAGAGACCCCATTCGTATAGCTATCTCAATATATTTGGTCGATCTGTTCGAGTTTTTCTAAATTCTCATCAATTGTCTATAAACAAACTTCAATAGTGCTTTGTCAAAATTCTATAAACAATTTTGTGGTTGCGACACCTTTGGGATAACGGCCTGAGCTGTGGGCTATCTGCTGCACACCTCGGGACCAGCACCAATTGAACAGACCCACATTCACCACTGGTTGTTAGTCATTAGGCTTAAATTACCGAAAAATTACCTCTGTAACTCAAATTTTTAAAAGTTTTTCTATAGACGCCCATAGCTTTTTGTATACCATTGGAAGCCCCCTGACGCCCTCTGTCGATTGGTACCCATTTGGTCGAGCTAGGACGTCTAATAGTTGAAATATACATAGATTAGTGTTGCATTTTTCGAACAGTTTTTACTTTTGCTCCATTTACAAGAGTTTCATCAATAGAGGTACAGCATTTTACAGCATACGAGTGTGCGCGCTAAAATCACGAGTCTAACGACACCTCTACCGATCCCCTGCGACCAATAGTTCTTGTGATATAAGCTATTTTGTGTTTTCGCGACACTCCGTCCGCGTCATACCGAGGTTACCTTAGCCCTGCATTTTATCGAAAATTGTCTAAGTTTTTAGTGTTCTTTTCGTTTATTGTCGGTCCATAGTTGTCGCTGATATCAAAAGTTATATACCAATCGATTCGTATACTCTTGCGCTACACGTTCTATATATTTGTTTATAATAATATTGTTGTATATAATAGATTTTTACCGTTTTTCCTTGTTATTCGCACGGTACAGTGTCTGTGCATATTGTCTTGATATATTGTATAGACACCTAGGGGTTTCTGTACCCAGGAACGTGTGAGAGGTCTGTCAGCATCCCAAGAGACCCCATTCGTATAGCTATCTCAATATATTTGGTCGATCTGTTCGAGTTTTTCTAAATTCTCATCAATTGTCTATAAACAAACTTCAATAGTGCTTTGTCAAAATTCTATAAACAATTTTGTGGTTGCGACACCTTTGGGATAACGGCCTGAGCTGTGGGCTATCTGCTGCACACCTCGGGACCAGCACCAATTGAACAGACCCACATTCACCACTGGTTGTTAGTCATTAGGCTTAAATTACCGAAAAATTACCTCTGTAACTCAAATTTTTAAAAGTTTTTCTATAGACGCCCATAGCTTTTTGTATACCATTGGAAGCCCCCTGACGCCCTCTGTCGATTGGTACCCATTTGGTCGAGCTAGGACGTCTAATAGTTGAAATATACATAGATTAGTGTTGCATTTTTCGAACAGTTTTTACTTTTGCTCCATTTACAAGAGTTTCATCAATAGAGGTACAGCATTTTACAGCATACGAGTGTGCGCGCTAAAATCACGAGTCTAACGACACCTCTACCGATCCCCTGCGACCAATAGTTCTTGTGATATAAGCTATTTTGTGTTTTCGCGACACTCCGTCCGCGTCATACCGAGGTTACCTTAGCCCTGCATTTTAGGGGTGTTGGGTAGGACAACCTCCACGTGGTACACCCTGGTAACGTGGACGACGATGTGCGCTTTATTGGAGGCGCACGTCGTCGCCCACGGCCAATAGTCCACCAAGGAGGGGGCCGTATTGGCCACTTCGGGTTGCTCCGTCTACACCCTGCTTTAGGCAGAGCGTATTGAGCGGAGAACCGCAGGACGTGTAGGCTCTCTGCTCACGCAGGGGCTTACAGGCATTCGTGCCAGCGTCGGTGTTGGGGAGGTATAGCCATCCCCCCGCGTCTCGTAACCCCTAAGATTATCCGCAGCGACCCAACTGGTGGCACCAGTTGGTACGCGGTGGTCCTGGGGGCCGAGGGGCTTGCCTTAATTGGCCGGCTCGCGACAAGGACAAGTCTCTAAAACCCGACAGCGAAGTCGTTAAAACCTGTGGGGCACCTGGAGCACCCCACAGTATACATCCCACTCCCCGGAATGAGCGTCACCCGGGGAGTTGTCGTCTGTTCGTCTCCACTCGTGGGATCAATTATGAACAATTTTTGCCAAAACCCAAAAGGCCCGGAGGTGTGCCTCAAAACCACCCCCCAAACTGACGCAGAGGTTGCGTCAATCCCGGCTGAGACTGACGCCGAGTCAGTTCTCAGCATAGACACTGAGACAGAGGGCCTCCGTAGGAAGAGGCCACGATCCTCTGAATCAGGCAAAAGCCTGTTTCGTCGGCCGGGGACAATATCCTCCAGTGAGGATGATGTACCCGCCAAGGTGATAGCTACCACCGCGGGTAGAGGTCGAAAAGCCGACCTCCACAATTTGAAGGGGCGGGTTCCAAATCCGCCGATACATGCCCCTCTGCTGCCCAGCGGCAAGGCCACGGATGTGCCGGCGGCGAGAGAGCTCCTAACGGCTCTTGCTCGCATTTCTGACGCCGTAAAGGGCGCCAAAAATGTACAGGGCAGAAGGAAGATAGTGGCCGAAGCCGTCACAGGCGCCACTAAGGCCCTAGAGGAGCTCCTCGACAGGAGCGTCTCCAAAGAGGAGGAAAAACTCCGGGCTCGGGTTGCGAGCCTGGAGGTCGAGCTTGCTGACTCCCGCAAGCAACTCCTGGAGATGCGGGAGGAAATGGGCAAGCTGACACAGCTGGTTCAAGGGACCGGGGACGCTCAAGGGGTGAAGAACCTCCCTCCCCAAAAGGCCCTCGAAACTCAAGCTCGTGTGCAGCCAAAGGTAGGGCCTGCTCCTAAGCCCTCCAAGGTGACACCGAGCTTGACCCAGCTGCTGGAGGCCATAGAAAGACGCCTAGGCGTCCTTGAGAACCGGGCATACCGCCCACCGCTGACGACCCCCATGTCGTATGCGGCGGTGACTGCCACCAAAGGGGCTCCCGGTTCCAAGCGGAAGGCCTCCGCTCCCCCCGCCCCTGCGAAGTCAGCACCCGGGAAGAGCGGCATTCCGGCACCCCCTGATACAGCCGCCCCTTCCGTTGCACCCCTGAATCCCTCCAGAGAGGGGAGCTGGGAGGTAGCGGGAGGGAAAAAGAAGGCGAAAGCCGCCAAAAAAGCGGCTAATAAGGCGGCAAAGGCCGCCGCGACGAAGGCGCCGAAGAGGCTTCGCGCACCGCGCTCCACTGCCGTCGTCCTAACAGTGACGACACAAGGCTTGGAGCGGGGCGTGGGGTACGCCGAGGTCCTGAGGCAGGTGAAGGCCTCAGTTGACCTAAAGGCCCTCGAGATAGAGGGGGGACTCCGGTGCAAAACGACGCGCACCGGAGCACGCCTACTCGAGGTCTCCGGCGCCACCAGCGGCCCCAAGGCTGATGCTCTAGCGGCTAAGCTAAGGGTGTCGCTGGACACGGACGCTGTCCGTGTCACCAGACCCAACAAATGTGCTGGTATACGCATTTCGGGTCTGGATGACGCGGCCACGACGGAGGAGATAATCTCTGCCGTTGTGGAAGCAAGCGACTGCCCCCGGGATCAGATAAGGTCAGGCGAAATTCGCTTTGGGCCAACTGGTCACGGGTCAGTAGTCGTGAGCTGTCCCGTCGCGGCAGCTCAGAAGATTGCGGATGGACGGAGCCTACTCATTGGGGGCTTCCTCAAGGCGCAGGTGCATCTCCTGCAACCTCGCGAGTCCCGGTGCTACAGGTGCCTGGTCGCGGGGCATGTGGGGGTGCAGTGCACAGCGGAAGTCGACGTAGGTGATAGGTGCTTCCGCTGCAGCCAACCCGGACACAAGGCCATTGCCTGTAACGCTCCACCACGCTGTTTTAGATGCGTGGCGGAGGGCAAGACGGCTGAGCACCGGGTGGACAGCAAGACCTGCGCCGCCTCAAGGCCAAAGCCCCGTTCATCCCTAGGGGGGAATAAGAGTGCCGCTCAAGAGCGCCCACGTTCGCGGCGGGATGCGGATATGGATGTTCATTAATGAATGCACATATCCGCATCTTGCAGATCAATCTGAACCACTGCTCTGATGCTCAGGATCTTCTGTACCAGAGCATCGCGCAGTGGTCCGTCAACGTGGTCGCAGTCGCCGAGCCGTACTGGGTTCATCCCGGAAGCCCGGTGGCCCTGGATCGCAAAGCGACTATCTTTGGGGGGTCCGGCGCAGATACCTCGCGCCTTGCAATAATTGCAAGGGGCCCAGGTTGCGTCGCGGCGGACTATGAGGGAGTGGCGGTCGTGGCCGTTTACATCTCGCCGAACCGCGACCAGCATCAGTTTGAGCTATGGCTCTCTGAACTGGACGTCGTTCTCACTGCATGCCGTCCTCGCCCTGTCCTGGTCCTGGGAGATTTTAACGCCTGGTCGACGACTTGGGGCTCCCGCGAGACCAATGGCAGGGGGAGAATTCTAGAGGATTGGGTCACTACCCGTGGCCTAGAAGTCCTCAACCGGGGGAATGTCGCCACCTGGGAGCGAGGGGGACTCAGTTCAGTCGTGGACGTATCGTTCGCGACCCCTGATCTCACTCGCCGTGTCCAGAACTGGCGCGTGGTGGTGGAGGAGGAGACGAGGTCCGACCACAGATATATTCGGTTTGACGTCTCCCCTCCGCCTAATGTACCGCCAGTAATTGCGAATCCCCCGGAACCGCGTTGGGCGCTTAAACGGCTAAATCGGGAGGCTCTCCAGGAAGCGGCCATCGTGCAGGCCTGGACTCCAGCACCGGAGAGGCCTGCCGATGTGAATACCGAGGCAGAGTGGTTCCGGAGAGCCATGTCGCAAATATGCGATGCGGCGATGCCTAGGGTCAAGCCCGGGCCGGTAAGGAGACAGGTGCACTGGTGGTCGCCGGAGATTGGACAGCTGCGTACAGCTTGCCTGACCGCGCGCCGCCAGTACACCAGGTTCCGCCGAAGGCGTCGCCGCCCCGAGGAATTCCGAGAGGAGGAGCTATATGAGGGGTACAAGAGAGCCAAGAGGGCCCTCCAAACAGCCATAAAGCGGGCCAAAAGGCTGGCCCGCGAAGAGCTGCTGGAGACCCTGGAGCAGAACCCCTGGGGGCGCCCGTACCTTATGGTTAGGGGCAAACTTCGCCCTAGGGCGCCTCCGCTGACCCAGAGCCTCCAGCCAGACCAGCTCGAGAGGGTCCTGAGTGCTCTGTTCCCTGCGGGAGCACAGGAGCACACTGCCCCATGTATGGCTCCACCTCAGACGTCCAACGCGGATCCCAGTGAGGATGACGTGCCCGAAGTCACCGAAAGTGAGCTAGGGGCGGCGGTATTGCGGCTCAAAGCCCGCAAGAACACCGCCCCCGGACCCGACGGCATACCAGGCCGAGCATGGGTCCTGGCCCTTGAGGAACTAGGGCCTCGACTGGCAGGGCTCTTCAGCGCATGCCTTGAAAGGGGCCAGTTTCCCAAGGAGTGGAAGACGGGGAAACTGGTCTTAATTCGTAAAGCGGGGCGGCCGGCGGACCATCCGTCCGGTTACCGGCCGATCGTGTTGCTCGACGAGGTATGTAAGCTTTTTGAGCGCATTATAGCGGAACGCCTCGTCGAGCATCTCACGGACGTGGGGCCAAACCTGGCGGATAACCAGTTCGGTTTCCGCCAGGGGCGCTCCACCGTCGATGCGATCATGCGAGTGAGGAGCCTGACAGAGGAAGCTATCTCAAGGGATGAGGTGGTGGTGGCGGTGTCTCTTGACATCGCCAACGCCTTTAACACCCTACCCTGGAGTTGCGTCAGGGAGGCACTTAGCTATCATAGAGTGCCTTCCTACCTCTGTCGTATTGTCGGGGCATACCTATCCGAAAGGGCGGTGGCTTACCCGAGTTGGCTAGGGCTAGGTCGGCGAGATGTGTCGTGCGGTGTTCCACAGGGGTCAGTCCTAGGACCGCTCCTGTGGAATATTGGCTACGATTGGGTGCTGCGTGGTCCGTTGCTCGAAGGTGTCGGCGTGACGTGCTACGCCGACGATACCCTCGTTACGGCGCGAGGAGTAACGCACCGACATGCAGCCCTAAAGGCCACGGCAGGTGTTGCTCAAGTCGTGGGTCGAATTCGGCAGCTGGGCCTGGAGGTTGCCCTGCACAAATCCGAGGCTCTGTGTTTTCACGGGCCTAGGAAGCAGCCTCCTCCAGGATCCAGCATAACAGTGGGGGGCGTTAGCATCGGCATCGAGCCCTCGATGAAATATCTGGGGCTCGTACTCGATAGCCGATGGAACTTCGGACATCATTTCCGAAGTTTGGTCCCAAAACTGAGGGGGGCCACAGCTGCATTATCGCGGTTGTTGCCCAACATAAGGGGACCTAACACTCCCTGCAGGAGACTGTACCTCGGGATCGTGCGGAGTATGGCCCTATACGGGGCCCCCATATGGGCGGAGACCCTGACGGCCCGCAATGCGTCGATATTACATAGCCCGCTAAAGGCGATGGCCGTCAGGGTGATAAGAGGGTACCGCACGATCTCCGTTGAGGCGGCATGTCTCCTTGCCGGGACCCCTCCATGGGACCTGGAAGCGAGAGCCCTTGCGTCATTGTTTAAATGGCGCAAGGAGGCGCGGGAGCAGGGCCATGGGCCTACGCCTCGAGAAATCGAGGCTCAGCGGTCCCAGCTCCGACAGGAACTCATGGAGACATGGAAGGTGCGACTTGAGCATCCAAGGTGGGGAAACGCCACAATCGGGGCGGTCAGACCGGTCATGGATGAGTGGTTGGAGAGGAGCCATGGCAACCTCTCCTACCGGTTGTCACAGATACTTACCGGGCACGGGTGCTTCGGTAAGTATCTGTGGCGTATACACCGGGAGACCACAGCCGAGTGCCAGCACTGCGTAGAACGCAGCGAGGACACAGCGCTCCACACATTGGTGGAGTGCTCAGCGTGGGCGCAGCAGCGCCAAGACCTCGTGGCGAGTCTGGGCGTAGACATTCTCTCGCTGGAAACTATGGTGCAAGCCATGGTCTCCGGCGGGAGCAAGTGGGACGCCGCTGCGTCTTTCTGCGAGCAGGTCATGCTCGCGAAAGAGGCGGCGGAGACGGTACGGGAGAGGACTCTCCCGCCCGAGTTCCGCAGTCTGCGGCGACAACGCCGCAGACTTATCTTCGCCCAAGACTACCGGCCTCCATGACCGGGGGCCTGAGGACGGCGGGTGGGCTGCTCGTCGTCCTTACAGAAGCAGGCCCAAGACGTAGGCATGACATAAAAATGTCACGCACGCCTCATGCCCCAAGAAGCGGGATAGTACCCGAACCAACCCCCCAAAGAAGCGGGATAACACCCGAACCCCAGGTGAGGCCGCGGTGGTAGCCAAAGTCTGCCGGGAGCTCTGGGACATCTTTCCGAGGAGTTACCCGGGGCGTCCGGCAATAGACAGCTAGGCGGGGACTGTGTGGTTTTAGCCGGTTCGAGTCCGGCATGACATCCGAGGGGATTTCCACACGTTAAAAAAAAAAAAAAAAAAAAAGCCCTGCATTTTATCGAAAATTGTCTAAGTTTTTAGTGTTCTTTTCGTTTATTGTCGGTCCATAGTTGTCGCTGATATCAAAAGTTATATACCAATCGATTCGTATACTCTTGCGCTACACGTTCTATATATTTGTTTATAATAATATTGTTGTATATAATAGATTTTTACCGTTTTTCCTTGTTATTCGCACGGTACAGTGTCTGTGCATATTGTCTTGATATATTGTATAGACACCTAGGGGTTTCTGTACCCAGGAACGTGTGAGAGGTCTGTCAGCATCCCAAGAGACCCCATTCGTATAGCTATCTCAATATATTTGGTCGATCTGTTCGAGTTTTTCTAAATTCTCATCAATTGTCTATAAACAAACTTCAATAGTGCTTTGTCAAAATTCTATAAACAATTTTGTGGTTGCGACACCTTTGGGATAACGGCCTGAGCTGTGGGCTATCTGCTGCACACCTCGGGACCAGCACCAATTGAACAGACCCACATTCACCACTGGTTGTTAGTCATTAGGCTTAAATTACCGAAAAATTACCTCTGTAACTCAAATTTTTAAAAGTTTTTCTATAGACGCCCATAGCTTTTTGTATACCATTGGAAGCCCCCTGACGCCCTCTGTCGATTGGTACCCATTTGGTCGAGCTAGGACGTCTAATAGTTGAAATATACATAGATTAGTGTTGCATTTTTCGAACAGTTTTTACTTTTGCTCCATTTACAAGAGTTTCATCAATAGAGGTACAGCATTTTACAGCATACGAGTGTGCGCGCTAAAATCACGAGTCTAACGACACCTCTACCGATCCCCTGCGACCAATAGTTCTTGTGATATAAGCTATTTTGTGTTTTCGCGACACTCCGTCCGCGTCATACCGAGGTTACCTTAGCCCTGCATTTTATCGAAAATTGTCTAAGTTTTTAGTGTTCTTTTCGTTTATTGTCGGTCCATAGTTGTCGCTGATATCAAAAGTTATATACCAATCGATTCGTATACTCTTGCGCTACACGTTCTATATATTTGTTTATAATAATATTGTTGTATATAATAGATTTTTACCGTTTTTCCTTGTTATTCGCACGGTACAGTGTCTGTGCATATTGTCTTGATATATTGTATAGACACCTAGGGGTTTCTGTACCCAGGAACGTGTGAGAGGTCTGTCAGCATCCCAAGAGACCCCATTCGTATAGCTATCTCAATATATTTGGTCGATCTGTTCGAGTTTTTCTAAATTCTCATCAATTGTCTATAAACAAACTTCAATAGTGCTTTGTCAAAATTCTATAAACAATTTTGTGGTTGCGACACCTTTGGGATAACGGCCTGAGCTGTGGGCTATCTGCTGCACACCTCGGGACCAGCACCAATTGAACAGACCCACATTCACCACTGGTTGTTAGTCATTAGGCTTAAATTACCGAAAAATTACCTCTGTAACTCAAATTTTTAAAAGTTTTTCTATAGACGCCCATAGCTTTTTGTATACCATTGGAAGCCCCCTGACGCCCTCTGTCGATTGGTACCCATTTGGTCGAGCTAGGACGTCTAATAGTTGAAATATACATAGATTAGTGTTGCATTTTTCGAACAGTTTTTACTTTTGCTCCATTTACAAGAGTTTCATCAATAGAGGTACAGCATTTTACAGCATACGAGTGTGCGCGCTAAAATCACGAGTCTAACGACACCTCTACCGATCCCCTGCGACCAATAGTTCTTGTGATATAAGCTATTTTGTGTTTTCGCGACACTCCGTCCGCGTCATACCGAGGTTACCTTAGCCCTGCATTTTATCGAAAATTGTCTAAGTTTTTAGTGTTCTTTTCGTTTATTGTCGGTCCATAGTTGTCGCTGATATCAAAAGTTATATACCAATCGATTCGTATACTCTTGCGCTACACGTTCTATATATTTGTTTATAATAATATTGTTGTATATAATAGATTTTTACCGTTTTTCCTTGTTATTCGCACGGTACAGTGTCTGTGCATATTGTCTTGATATATTGTATAGACACCTAGGGGTTTCTGTACCCAGGAACGTGTGAGAGGTCTGTCAGCATCCCAAGAGACCCCATTCGTATAGCTATCTCAATATATTTGGTCGATCTGTTCGAGTTTTTCTAAATTCTCATCAATTGTCTATAAACAAACTTCAATAGTGCTTTGTCAAAATTCTATAAACAATTTTGTGGTTGCGACACCTTTGGGATAACGGCCTGAGCTGTGGGCTATCTGCTGCACACCTCGGGACCAGCACCAATTGAACAGACCCACATTCACCACTGGTTGTTAGTCATTAGGCTTAAATTACCGAAAAATTACCTCTGTAACTCAAATTTTTAAAAGTTTTTCTATAGACGCCCATAGCTTTTTGTATACCATTGGAAGCCCCCTGACGCCCTCTGTCGATTGGTACCCATTTGGTCGAGCTAGGACGTCTAATAGTTGAAATATACATAGATTAGTGTTGCATTTTTCGAACAGTTTTTACTTTTGCTCCATTTACAAGAGTTTCATCAATAGAGGTACAGCATTTTACAGCATACGAGTGTGCGCGCTAAAATCACGAGTCTAACGACACCTCTACCGATCCCCTGCGACCAATAGTTCTTGTGATATAAGCTATTTTGTGTTTTCGCGACACTCCGTCCGCGTCATACCGAGGTTACCTTAGCCCTGCATTTTATCGAAAATTGTCTAAGTTTTTAGTGTTCTTTTCGTTTATTGTCGGTCCATAGTTGTCGCTGATATCAAAAGTTATATACCAATCGATTCGTATACTCTTGCGCTACACGTTCTATATATTTGTTTATAATAATATTGTTGTATATAATAGATTTTTACCGTTTTTCCTTGTTATTCGCACGGTACAGTGTCTGTGCATATTGTCTTGATATATTGTATAGACACCTAGGGGTTTCTGTACCCAGGAACGTGTGAGAGGTCTGTCAGCATCCCAAGAGACCCCATTCGTATAGCTATCTCAATATATTTGGTCGATCTGTTCGAGTTTTTCTAAATTCTCATCAATTGTCTATAAACAAACTTCAATAGTGCTTTGTCAAAATTCTATAAACAATTTTGTGGTTGCGACACCTTTGGGATAACGGCCTGAGCTGTGGGCTATCTGCTGCACACCTCGGGACCAGCACCAATTGAACAGACCCACATTCACCACTGGTTGTTAGTCATTAGGCTTAAATTACCGAAAAATTACCTCTGTAACTCAAATTTTTAAAAGTTTTTCTATAGACGCCCATAGCTTTTTGTATACCATTGGAAGCCCCCTGACGCCCTCTGTCGATTGGTACCCATTTGGTCGAGCTAGGACGTCTAATAGTTGAAATATACATAGATTAGTGTTGCATTTTTCGAACAGTTTTTACTTTTGCTCCATTTACAAGAGTTTCATCAATAGAGGTACAGCATTTTACAGCATACGAGTGTGCGCGCTAAAATCACGAGTCTAACGACACCTCTACCGATCCCCTGCGACCAATAGTTCTTGTGATATAAGCTATTTTGTGTTTTCGCGACACTCCGTCCGCGTCATACCGAGGTTACCTTAGCCCTGCATTTTATCGAAAATTGTCTAAGTTTTTAGTGTTCTTTTCGTTTATTGTCGGTCCATAGTTGTCGCTGATATCAAAAGTTATATACCAATCGATTCGTATACTCTTGCGCTACACGTTCTATATATTTGTTTATAATAATATTGTTGTATATAATAGATTTTTACCGTTTTTCCTTGTTATTCGCACGGTACAGTGTCTGTGCATATTGTCTTGATATATTGTATAGACACCTAGGGGTTTCTGTACCCAGGAACGTGTGAGAGGTCTGTCAGCATCCCAAGAGACCCCATTCGTATAGCTATCTCAATATATTTGGTCGATCTGTTCGAGTTTTTCTAAATTCTCATCAATTGTCTATAAACAAACTTCAATAGTGCTTTGTCAAAATTCTATAAACAATTTTGTGGTTGCGACACCTTTGGGATAACGGCCTGAGCTGTGGGCTATCTGCTGCACACCTCGGGACCAGCACCAATTGAACAGACCCACATTCACCACTGGTTGTTAGTCATTAGGCTTAAATTACCGAAAAATTACCTCTGTAACTCAAATTTTTAAAAGTTTTTCTATAGACGCCCATAGCTTTTTGTATACCATTGGAAGCCCCCTGACGCCCTCTGTCGATTGGTACCCATTTGGTCGAGCTAGGACGTCTAATAGTTGAAATATACATAGATTAGTGTTGCATTTTTCGAACAGTTTTTACTTTTGCTCCATTTACAAGAGTTTCATCAATAGAGGTACAGCATTTTACAGCATACGAGTGTGCGCGCTAAAATCACGAGTCTAACGACACCTCTACCGATCCCCTGCGACCAATAGTTCTTGTGATATAAGCTATTTTGTGTTTTCGCGACACTCCGTCCGCGTCATACCGAGGTTACCTTAGCCCTGCATTTTATCGAAAATTGTCTAAGTTTTTAGTGTTCTTTTCGTTTATTGTCGGTCCATAGTTGTCGCTGATATCAAAAGTTATATACCAATCGATTCGTATACTCTTGCGCTACACGTTCTATATATTTGTTTATAATAATATTGTTGTATATAATAGATTTTTACCGTTTTTCCTTGTTATTCGCACGGTACAGTGTCTGTGCATATTGTCTTGATATATTGTATAGACACCTAGGGGTTTCTGTACCCAGGAACGTGTGAGAGGTCTGTCAGCATCCCAAGAGACCCCATTCGTATAGCTATCTCAATATATTTGGTCGATCTGTTCGAGTTTTTCTAAATTCTCATCAATTGTCTATAAACAAACTTCAATAGTGCTTTGTCAAAATTCTATAAACAATTTTGTGGTTGCGACACCTTTGGGATAACGGCCTGAGCTGTGGGCTATCTGCTGCACACCTCGGGACCAGCACCAATTGAACAGACCCACATTCACCACTGGTTGTTAGTCATTAGGCTTAAATTACCGAAAAATTACCTCTGTAACTCAAATTTTTAAAAGTTTTTCTATAGACGCCCATAGCTTTTTGTATACCATTGGAAGCCCCCTGACGCCCTCTGTCGATTGGTACCCATTTGGTCGAGCTAGGACGTCTAATAGTTGAAATATACATAGATTAGTGTTGCATTTTTCGAACAGTTTTTACTTTTGCTCCATTTACAAGAGTTTCATCAATAGAGGTACAGCATTTTACAGCATACGAGTGTGCGCGCTAAAATCACGAGTCTAACGACACCTCTACCGATCCCCTGCGACCAATAGTTCTTGTGATATAAGCTATTTTGTGTTTTCGCGACACTCCGTCCGCGTCATACCGAGGTTACCTTAGCCCTGCATTTTATCGAAAATTGTCTAAGTTTTTAGTGTTCTTTTCGTTTATTGTCGGTCCATAGTTGTCGCTGATATCAAAAGTTATATACCAATCGATTCGTATACTCTTGCGCTACACGTTCTATATATTTGTTTATAATAATATTGTTGTATATAATAGATTTTTACCGTTTTTCCTTGTTATTCGCACGGTACAGTGTCTGTGCATATTGTCTTGATATATTGTATAGACACCTAGGGGTTTCTGTACCCAGGAACGTGTGAGAGGTCTGTCAGCATCCCAAGAGACCCCATTCGTATAGCTATCTCAATATATTTGGTCGATCTGTTCGAGTTTTTCTAAATTCTCATCAATTGTCTATAAACAAACTTCAATAGTGCTTTGTCAAAATTCTATAAACAATTTTGTGGTTGCGACACCTTTGGGATAACGGCCTGAGCTGTGGGCTATCTGCTGCACACCTCGGGACCAGCACCAATTGAACAGACCCACATTCACCACTGGTTGTTAGTCATTAGGCTTAAATTACCGAAAAATTACCTCTGTAACTCAAATTTTTAAAAGTTTTTCTATAGACGCCCATAGCTTTTTGTATACCATTGGAAGCCCCCTGACGCCCTCTGTCGATTGGTACCCATTTGGTCGAGCTAGGACGTCTAATAGTTGAAATATACATAGATTAGTGTTGCATTTTTCGAACAGTTTTTACTTTTGCTCCATTTACAAGAGTTTCATCAATAGAGGTACAGCATTTTACAGCATACGAGTGTGCGCGCTAAAATCACGAGTCTAACGACACCTCTACCGATCCCCTGCGACCAATAGTTCTTGTGATATAAGCTATTTTGTGTTTTCGCGACACTCCGTCCGCGTCATACCGAGGTTACCTTAGCCCTGCATTTTATCGAAAATTGTCTAAGTTTTTAGTGTTCTTTTCGTTTATTGTCGGTCCATAGTTGTCGCTGATATCAAAAGTTATATACCAATCGATTCGTATACTCTTGCGCTACACGTTCTATATATTTGTTTATAATAATATTGTTGTATATAATAGATTTTTACCGTTTTTCCTTGTTATTCGCACGGTACAGTGTCTGTGCATATTGTCTTGATATATTGTATAGACACCTAGGGGTTTCTGTACCCAGGAACGTGTGAGAGGTCTGTCAGCATCCCAAGAGACCCCATTCGTATAGCTATCTCAATATATTTGGTCGATCTGTTCGAGTTTTTCTAAATTCTCATCAATTGTCTATAAACAAACTTCAATAGTGCTTTGTCAAAATTCTATAAACAATTTTGTGGTTGCGACACCTTTGGGATAACGGCCTGAGCTGTGGGCTATCTGCTGCACACCTCGGGACCAGCACCAATTGAACAGACCCACATTCACCACTGGTTGTTAGTCATTAGGCTTAAATTACCGAAAAATTACCTCTGTAACTCAAATTTTTAAAAGTTTTTCTATAGACGCCCATAGCTTTTTGTATACCATTGGAAGCCCCCTGACGCCCTCTGTCGATTGGTACCCATTTGGTCGAGCTAGGACGTCTAATAGTTGAAATATACATAGATTAGTGTTGCATTTTTCGAACAGTTTTTACTTTTGCTCCATTTACAAGAGTTTCATCAATAGAGGTACAGCATTTTACAGCATACGAGTGTGCGCGCTAAAATCACGAGTCTAACGACACCTCTACCGATCCCCTGCGACCAATAGTTCTTGTGATATAAGCTATTTTGTGTTTTCGCGACACTCCGTCCGCGTCATACCGAGGTTACCTTAGCCCTGCATTTTATCGAAAATTGTCTAAGTTTTTAGTGTTCTTTTCGTTTATTGTCGGTCCATAGTTGTCGCTGATATCAAAAGTTATATACCAATCGATTCGTATACTCTTGCGCTACACGTTCTATATATTTGTTTATAATAATATTGTTGTATATAATAGATTTTTACCGTTTTTCCTTGTTATTCGCACGGTACAGTGTCTGTGCATATTGTCTTGATATATTGTATAGACACCTAGGGGTTTCTGTACCCAGGAACGTGTGAGAGGTCTGTCAGCATCCCAAGAGACCCCATTCGTATAGCTATCTCAATATATTTGGTCGATCTGTTCGAGTTTTTCTAAATTCTCATCAATTGTCTATAAACAAACTTCAATAGTGCTTTGTCAAAATTCTATAAACAATTTTGTGGTTGCGACACCTTTGGGATAACGGCCTGAGCTGTGGGCTATCTGCTGCACACCTCGGGACCAGCACCAATTGAACAGACCCACATTCACCACTGGTTGTTAGTCATTAGGCTTAAATTACCGAAAAATTACCTCTGTAACTCAAATTTTTAAAAGTTTTTCTATAGACGCCCATAGCTTTTTGTATACCATTGGAAGCCCCCTGACGCCCTCTGTCGATTGGTACCCATTTGGTCGAGCTAGGACGTCTAATAGTTGAAATATACATAGATTAGTGTTGCATTTTTCGAACAGTTTTTACTTTTGCTCCATTTACAAGAGTTTCATCAATAGAGGTACAGCATTTTACAGCATACGAGTGTGCGCGCTAAAATCACGAGTCTAACGACACCTCTACCGATCCCCTGCGACCAATAGTTCTTGTGATATAAGCTATTTTGTGTTTTCGCGACACTCCGTCCGCGTCATACCGAGGTTACCTTAGCCCTGCATTTTATCGAAAATTGTCTAAGTTTTTAGTGTTCTTTTCGTTTATTGTCGGTCCATAGTTGTCGCTGATATCAAAAGTTATATACCAATCGATTCGTATACTCTTGCGCTACACGTTCTATATATTTGTTTATAATAATATTGTTGTATATAATAGATTTTTACCGTTTTTCCTTGTTATTCGCACGGTACAGTGTCTGTGCATATTGTCTTGATATATTGTATAGACACCTAGGGGTTTCTGTACCCAGGAACGTGTGAGAGGTCTGTCAGCATCCCAAGAGACCCCATTCGTATAGCTATCTCAATATATTTGGTCGATCTGTTCGAGTTTTTCTAAATTCTCATCAATTGTCTATAAACAAACTTCAATAGTGCTTTGTCAAAATTCTATAAACAATTTTGTGGTTGCGACACCTTTGGGATAACGGCCTGAGCTGTGGGCTATCTGCTGCACACCTCGGGACCAGCACCAATTGAACAGACCCACATTCACCACTGGTTGTTAGTCATTAGGCTTAAATTACCGAAAAATTACCTCTGTAACTCAAATTTTTAAAAGTTTTTCTATAGACGCCCATAGCTTTTTGTATACCATTGGAAGCCCCCTGACGCCCTCTGTCGATTGGTACCCATTTGGTCGAGCTAGGACGTCTAATAGTTGAAATATACATAGATTAGTGTTGCATTTTTCGAACAGTTTTTACTTTTGCTCCATTTACAAGAGTTTCATCAATAGAGGTACAGCATTTTACAGCATACGAGTGTGCGCGCTAAAATCACGAGTCTAACGACACCTCTACCGATCCCCTGCGACCAATAGTTCTTGTGATATAAGCTATTTTGTGTTTTCGCGACACTCCGTCCGCGTCATACCGAGGTTACCTTAGCCCTGCATTTTATCGAAAATTGTCTAAGTTTTTAGTGTTCTTTTCGTTTATTGTCGGTCCATAGTTGTCGCTGATATCAAAAGTTATATACCAATCGATTCGTATACTCTTGCGCTACACGTTCTATATATTTGTTTATAATAATATTGTTGTATATAATAGATTTTTACCGTTTTTCCTTGTTATTCGCACGGTACAGTGTCTGTGCATATTGTCTTGATATATTGTATAGACACCTAGGGGTTTCTGTACCCAGGAACGTGTGAGAGGTCTGTCAGCATCCCAAGAGACCCCATTCGTATAGCTATCTCAATATATTTGGTCGATCTGTTCGAGTTTTTCTAAATTCTCATCAATTGTCTATAAACAAACTTCAATAGTGCTTTGTCAAAATTCTATAAACAATTTTGTGGTTGCGACACCTTTGGGATAACGGCCTGAGCTGTGGGCTATCTGCTGCACACCTCGGGACCAGCACCAATTGAACAGACCCACATTCACCACTGGTTGTTAGTCATTAGGCTTAAATTACCGAAAAATTACCTCTGTAACTCAAATTTTTAAAAGTTTTTCTATAGACGCCCATAGCTTTTTGTATACCATTGGAAGCCCCCTGACGCCCTCTGTCGATTGGTACCCATTTGGTCGAGCTAGGACGTCTAATAGTTGAAATATACATAGATTAGTGTTGCATTTTTCGAACAGTTTTTACTTTTGCTCCATTTACAAGAGTTTCATCAATAGAGGTACAGCATTTTACAGCATACGAGTGTGCGCGCTAAAATCACGAGTCTAACGACACCTCTACCGATCCCCTGCGACCAATAGTTCTTGTGATATAAGCTATTTTGTGTTTTCGCGACACTCCGTCCGCGTCATACCGAGGTTACCTTAGCCCTGCATTTTATCGAAAATTGTCTAAGTTTTTAGTGTTCTTTTCGTTTATTGTCGGTCCATAGTTGTCGCTGATATCAAAAGTTATATACCAATCGATTCGTATACTCTTGCGCTACACGTTCTATATATTTGTTTATAATAATATTGTTGTATATAATAGATTTTTACCGTTTTTCCTTGTTATTCGCACGGTACAGTGTCTGTGCATATTGTCTTGATATATTGTATAGACACCTAGGGGTTTCTGTACCCAGGAACGTGTGAGAGGTCTGTCAGCATCCCAAGAGACCCCATTCGTATAGCTATCTCAATATATTTGGTCGATCTGTTCGAGTTTTTCTAAATTCTCATCAATTGTCTATAAACAAACTTCAATAGTGCTTTGTCAAAATTCTATAAACAATTTTGTGGTTGCGACACCTTTGGGATAACGGCCTGAGCTGTGGGCTATCTGCTGCACACCTCGGGACCAGCACCAATTGAACAGACCCACATTCACCACTGGTTGTTAGTCATTAGGCTTAAATTACCGAAAAATTACCTCTGTAACTCAAATTTTTAAAAGTTTTTCTATAGACGCCCATAGCTTTTTGTATACCATTGGAAGCCCCCTGACGCCCTCTGTCGATTGGTACCCATTTGGTCGAGCTAGGACGTCTAATAGTTGAAATATACATAGATTAGTGTTGCATTTTTCGAACAGTTTTTACTTTTGCTCCATTTACAAGAGTTTCATCAATAGAGGTACAGCATTTTACAGCATACGAGTGTGCGCGCTAAAATCACGAGTCTAACGACACCTCTACCGATCCCCTGCGACCAATAGTTCTTGTGATATAAGCTATTTTGTGTTTTCGCGACACTCCGTCCGCGTCATACCGAGGTTACCTTAGCCCTGCATTTTATCGAAAATTGTCTAAGTTTTTAGTGTTCTTTTCGTTTATTGTCGGTCCATAGTTGTCGCTGATATCAAAAGTTATATACCAATCGATTCGTATACTCTTGCGCTACACGTTCTATATATTTGTTTATAATAATATTGTTGTATATAATAGATTTTTACCGTTTTTCCTTGTTATTCGCACGGTACAGTGTCTGTGCATATTGTCTTGATATATTGTATAGACACCTAGGGGTTTCTGTACCCAGGAACGTGTGAGAGGTCTGTCAGCATCCCAAGAGACCCCATTCGTATAGCTATCTCAATATATTTGGTCGATCTGTTCGAGTTTTTCTAAATTCTCATCAATTGTCTATAAACAAACTTCAATAGTGCTTTGTCAAAATTCTATAAACAATTTTGTGGTTGCGACACCTTTGGGATAACGGCCTGAGCTGTGGGCTATCTGCTGCACACCTCGGGACCAGCACCAATTGAACAGACCCACATTCACCACTGGTTGTTAGTCATTAGGCTTAAATTACCGAAAAATTACCTCTGTAACTCAAATTTTTAAAAGTTTTTCTATAGACGCCCATAGCTTTTTGTATACCATTGGAAGCCCCCTGACGCCCTCTGTCGATTGGTACCCATTTGGTCGAGCTAGGACGTCTAATAGTTGAAATATACATAGATTAGTGTTGCATTTTTCGAACAGTTTTTACTTTTGCTCCATTTACAAGCGTTTCATCAATAGAGGTACAGCATTTTACAGCATACGAGTGTGCGCGCTAAAATCACGAGTCTAACGACACCTCTACCGATCCCCTGCGACCAATAGTTCTTGTGATATAAGCTATTTTGTGTTTTCGCGGCCCCGCCCGCCCACCCGATCTTAGCTGCTTAGCCATATAGGCTTTGACAGAAATTTAAAAAAAAAAAATTTTACTCAAAAATTTTGTATTTCCATTTCGGGATTCTTTGGACACCGACCATTGTGTTTGACCTCAATTTTGCTTATAGCCCTATTGGCAATTAGATTTAAGACACCTTAGCCCTATTGGCACTTTAGATTAAGACATAATAACTGTATATACTGTATATATAAGAACTATTGACCACTAGTGACTGTAAGCTCTCTGCCGTGGGTTGCGGCTGCTCACAACATTACTGCACATACACAACACATACCTAGGTGCACACACACTGAGCATACTATACAGAAACACTACACAAATATTATTAACACACATACACCTACACTTACACATTATCAACCTTGGGCCCGGAGCCGTGCACCTACCGAACCAACCAGCACCCGAGCTTTAGAATATACATTAAAATATTATTTATACAACTTTTACAAACTTAATTTTAGATCATTAGCTTAAATTTTACATATTGACGATCATCTCACCATGTTCGGCCACAGGACGCCAACACGGAAAACAATAACTCCCTCTGCAATAAACGCGAGATCCCCACAGACAGTAGATAGCCCCCCAATTGAAAGGCGCCCACTGGTGGCTGTGAGGCGCAGCGTCGACGCGCTGGAGTGTCGTGACGTGCCGCCACCTAAAGCGTGCTCACAGCCAGCCCGATTAAGGGAGTTACCGGCAACACAGCCCCCATCATCTGTCCCAGCGCCTCATAATCGCCTTGCGAAGGCTACAGAATGCATAGAAATCATCAGGGAGCAGCTGGGGATCTCGCGTAATCTCAAAAGAGAAATAAGGCTCGAAATAGAGGAAAAGGTGAACCTGTTACTTGGAATTTTAAAAGCCTATGAGGAAGAGAGAAAGAAGATCAGAAAGGTGGAGCCAACAAGTTTGAGTGAAAGTAAGATTGAAAGTGTGACCTCTACGGAGGAAATATTAAAAAAGATTGAGGAGAATGAAAGATTATTGAGAGAAAATGGTAGAGTAATGAAAGAGGTGAAAGAAAGATTAGAAAAACAGGATGAAAGAGAGAAAGTAAGAGAAAGCAAGAGAAGCACAAGTGAAAGCATGATAAGAGATAGTACAAAGATAATGACAGAGTTGAAAGAAAGAATAGAGAGACAGGATGAAAGAGAGAAAGAGAGAGAAAGGAAAGGATGTATAACATATGCGGGGGTTGTAGCTAGCCGGCAGAGTTCTCAGCGCCCAGAACGAATGGCGCTGCACTCCGTGGTTATCACATCCAAGAATGAGAAAGAGACAGGAGAAGAAGTGATAGAGCGACTGAGGAGAGTTGCGAATGAAGATGAAGGATGGATAAGAGTGGAGAAAGTACGAAAGGCGAAGGATAGAAGAGTTATAGTAGGGTATAGGACAGATGAAGAAAGAAAGAGGGCACAGCAGAGGCTTAAAGAGAGGGAGAAGAGCCTCCACATTGAAGAAGTGAAAAACCGGGACCCCATGCTGATCCTTTACGGCGTCCTAAGGGTCCACAAGGACGATGACCTGCTCCGACTGATAAGGGCCCGAAACAGTGAGGTTTTTAGGGGTCTCAGTCCGGAGCAGGATCGGATGGCCGTACAGTATAAAAGGACGGCAAGGAACCCCCATATCTGCCACGTAGTGCTCAGAGTCTCGCCGGCAGTGTGGACCCGTGCCCTGGACGTAGGGAGACTGCATATTGATCTGCAGCCGATCCGGGTTGCAGATCAATCACCTTTAATGCAGTGCTCCCTGTGCCTAGGGTACGGTCATAACAAGAGGCTCTGCACCAAAACGGAGCCCACATGCAGTCACTGCGGTGGGCTCCACATGCGGGCCCAGTGCCCGGATTACGTGGTTGGTGCAGAGCCAAGTTGCAGCAACTGCCGGAAAGAGGGTCTGAGCAGTACGAGGCACAACGTTTTTCATGAGCTGTGCCCAGTGCGAATGAGATGGGATAGTATAGCGAGAGCATCAACTCAGTACTGCTAAGGGCCCCTCGGAGAGCGCTGCTCCCTACAGAGTGCTGCAGGCCAACCTCCAAAGGAAGAAACTGGCTACCGACGAACTCATGCTCGAAGCCTCAAGGCGTAAAGCAGCGGTCGCTCTAGTGCAAGAGCCCTATGTAGGGTCGGTGAAGAGGTTGAAGGCATACCAGGGCGTCAGGGTCTTCCAGAACACTGGGCAAGGAGAAGGGACAGTTAAGGCATCCATCGTCGTGTTCGATGCGGCGTTGGATGTCTTACAGTACCCGCAACTCACCACCGACAATGTCGTAGTGGTGAGGATCCGAACCAGTGCCTGGACGATCACGCTGGTGTCCTTCTACTTCGAACCGGATAAACCCATAGGGCCATACCTGGAGCGACTTAAGAGGATAGAGCATGAGCTGGGACCCCAGCGTCTTCTTTTTGGAGGTGATGCCAATGCCAAAAGCACCTGGTGGGGGCATCCGTTCGAAGACGATAGAGGGGGGTTGCTGAGGGATGCTCTCGAACAGATGGACCTCCATCTCCTGAATAGCGGAGGCATTCCAACCTTCGACACTGTGAGGGGTGGAAGGAGACTCCGCAGCTACGTAGATGTCACGGCCTGCACGAGCGATTTGCTCGCCCTGACCGACGGCTGGAGGGTTGACGAAGGGCTCGTCAGCTCCGACCACAACGGCATAGTATTCAACTTAAGCTTAGAGCGGGCCAAAGGTACGAGTATATCTCGTACCACAAGGCTCTATAATACCAAAAAAGCCAATTGGGATGGCTTCAAGGCCAAGTTTGCCCAGCAGGTTTCTCTGCGGGGCCTGGGTGCTCGGCGAATGGCAAGTACAGAAGATCTGGAAAGCGCAGTCGCGGAGTACTCAGGCTTCGTAAGTGAGGCCTGTGAGGAAGCCATCCCAAAGAAAAGACCTAACGAGGTGCTTGCTGTGCCGTGGTGGTCGGAGAGGCTAGCCGCTCTGAAAAGGGACGTCAACACCAAAAGGCGTCGGATCAGAAACGCAGCGCCCGATCGACGTGACATTGTAGTTCTGCGGTACCTAGAGAGCAAGGAGATGTATGAATCTGAAGCAAAAAAGGCGCAGGTCGAGAGTTGGAAGAACTTCTGCGGAAGGCAGGAGAGGGAGGGCATCTGGGAGGGTATATATCGTGTGATAGGGAGGGCCACAGTGAGGGAAGAGGATCAACCACTAATCCACAATGGAACCCATTTGGACGCTAGGGGCTCAGCACAACTCCTCGCTCGGACCTTCTACCCGAAGGATCGAGTTGAGGAGGATACTGAGGTGCATCGACAGATACGCGAAAGAGCTGAAAAGGTTGAAGATGGAGAGGGTCACAATGATGATGACCCACCTTTTACGGTGGGCGAACTGTTCGATGCACTTCATAAATTTAACCCGAAAAAAGCACCGGGGGCGGACGGCTTTACAGCTGATATCTGTGCCCACGCCATTAGGGCCGACCCCTCACTATTCCTGGAGCTGCTTAATCGGTGCCTCCACCACGGCTACTTTCCTAAGATATGGAAGGAAGCCGTGGTTGTGGTGCTGAAAAAGCCTGGTAGGGACTCGTACGCCGTTCCCAAATCGTACAGACCGATTGGTCTGTTACCGGTTCTGGGAAAGGTGTACGAGAGGATGTTGGTCACTCGACTCAAGTACCATTTACTGCCGCGGATGAGTACTCGCCAGTACGGCTTTATGCCCCAGAAGAGCACCGAAGACGCCCTCTATGACCTCATGGGGCACATAGTGGCTAAACTCAAACAAAAGAGGATAGTCACTATGGTGTCCCTGGACATAGAGGGGGCCTTCGACAGCGCCTGGTGGCCAGCTATAAAAGTACGACTGGCTGAGGAAAGGTGTCCGGCAAACTTGAGGCGAGTGATCAGCAGCTACCTTGGCGACAGGAGGGTGAGGGTAAGGTATGCGGGCGAGGAGTACACCCGCTCCACGGATAAAGGGTGCGTCCAGGGGTCGATCGGCGGTCCCTTACTGTGGAACTTACTTCTGGATCCGTTGCTGAAAGAACTTGAGAGAAAGGGTGTGCATGTGCAGGCTTTTGCGGACGACGTGGTGCTGGTCTTCGATGGGGACACGGCTCTGGAGATCGAGGGACACGCCAATGCCTCTCTCGAACATGTGCGGGAGTGGGGCGTCGGAATGAAGCTGAAATTCGCACCGCACAAAACCAGTGCGATGGTAATCACGCGGAAGCTTAAGTACGACGTCCCGCGCCTTAGCATGGGCGGGATAGACATTGGAATGTCCAAAGACATAAAAATCCTAGGGCTCACCATAGACCACGCACTCACTTTTAACACACATGTCACCAATGTTTGCAGAAAGGCGATCGGCATTTACCGGAAGTTAGCGACGATGGCCCGGATCAGCTGGGGGTTACACCCCGAGGTGATCCGGACGATCTACGTGGCGGCCGTGGAGCCGACGATATTGTACGCCGCCAGTGCTTGGCACGCATCGGCAGAAAAGCTTTGTGTCCAAAAGCAGCTGAACGTGGTGCAGCGCGGTTTCGCCCAAAAGTTGTGCAAGGCCTATCGCACGGTCTCCTTGAACTCAGCGCTGGTCCTGGCTGGTTTGCTCCCTCTAGACCTCAGAGTTCACGAGGTGGCCTCATTGTATGAGGCCAAGAGAGGAGTAAGCCAGCCATGGCTGGGAGACTGGGGGGTCGAGCGAATGGCCCCAGCGATAGAGGCCCCTCACCCCGTGGAGCATGTGCCTTTGGAGTTCACCAGCTTGGTAGACGAGGGGCAACTGGAAGATGCAAACCGTTTTGAGGTGCGCATCTTCACAGATGGGAGCAAGATTGAGGGCCGAGTCGGTGCCGCGCTATCGTTTTGGAATAGCCGGACCGAAACTAAGGCCCTCAAACTTGCTCTCGCGCCCCATTGCACCGTCTACCAGGCCGAGCTCCTGGCGCTATGCAAAGCGGCCAGTGAGGTCCTCAGGCGTGGCGCGTCCACGTTCGGTATCTTCAGCGACAGCAGAGCCGCTCTCTTGACGGTAATCAACCGTCATGCCCTCCATCCCTTGGCAGTGGAAGCCAGGGCCGCACTTCAGCGCGGATTGGCCCAGGGTAAGGAAATTTCCTTATTCTGGGTCAAGGCCCACGCAGGGCTGGAGGGCAACGAACGAGCCGATCAGCTCGCGAAGGAAGCGGCTCTGACGTTGAAGAGAGCACCGGACTACGGTCTGTGTCCTGTCTCATTCGTGAAGCGTGCCCTTAGGCGGGACACGCTTGACGAGTGGAACAAGAGATACAGAGAGGGCGGGACGGCCTCCGTTACTAAGCTTTTCTTCCCATGCGCAGTGGAGGCGTATAGTATCGTCCGCAAAATGACGATCGCCGGCACCGTAACCCAACTGCTGACGGGGCACGGTGGGTTCTCCTCATACTTGACACGTTTCAAGTGTAAGGAGGATCCATCGTGCGCCTGCGAGCCCGGGGTGGAGGAGACAGTGGTCCACCTGCTGCAAGACTGCCCGATTCACGCAGCGGATCGTACAGATCTGGAAATTCAGTCACAATTATCAATAGCGCCCGAAAATTTTCCTGAACTTTTAAAAAATCACCGGGAACAGTTTCTTGATTTCACTGGAAAAATTATAAATTTAGTTAATTTAAGAAATAGATCATAAGATTGCCCTTTTTCAATATGTAATGATATTGCACAGAAGGGCAATAAAAATTGTTTTATCTGGTGTTAGAGATGATACAAATGAGACATTGGGAAAATTCAACTTCAACATTAATAATTAGTGTGATAAATGTAATAAAAATAACCACAACTCCCAATCCCATGTATTGTATGAAGTATGAAAGGTATAGAGTGAAAGTGCGAGAATAGTATGAACATGACAAACATAGTAATAGAGACCAGAATGAAAGAAGATGGAAAGATACATAATTGAGATATTGAGAACGTAGGATTAGATGTCCGGCTAAAAAAAAAAAAAAAAAAAAAAAAAAAATTAGAACAGACTAGAAGAGAAGAGAACTTAAGCTGTGTGGGGGATGCAGACGCGCGGACTGTCCTCAGGGTCGCTTAGTGATGGTACCTGGTGAAAGCGGCACAGGGCCTGCCCGCGTATGGATCCCCTACACAGATGGAATAAATAATAAGTGGTAAAAATTTTAATATAATTAAGTTAATAGGCCCAAGAGGCTACTCTAATATATGAATATACAAATAAAACATTAAAGTAAGCATGGCTCTGCCCCTGGTAGAGATGATAGATTTAAAAAAAAAAAAAAAAAAAAAAAAACCTAACCTAACCTAAACCGTCTAAGTTTTTAGTGTTCTTTTCGTTTATTGTCGGTCCATAGTTGTCGCTGATATCAAAAGTTATATACCAATCGATTCGTATACTCTTGCGCTACACGTTTTATATATTTGTTTATAATAATATTATTGTATATAATAGATTTTTACCGTTTTCCCTTGTTATTCGCACGGTACAGTGTCAGTGCATATCTCATTGATATATTGTATAGACACCTAAGGGTTTCTGTACCCAGGAACGTGTGAGAGGTCTGTCAGCATCCCGAGAGACCCCATTCGTATAGCTATCTCAATATATTTGGTCGATCTGTTCGAGTTTTTCAAAATTCTCATCAATTGTCTATAAACAAACTTCAATAGTGCTTTGTCAAAATTCTATAAACAATTTTGTGGTTGCGACACCTTTGGGATAACCGCCTGAGCTGTGGGCTATCTGCTGCACACCTCGGGACCAGCACCAATTGAAAAGACCCACATTCACCACTGGTTGTTAGTCATTAGGCTTAAATTACCGAAAAACTACCTCTGTAACTAAGATTTTTCAAAGTTTTTCTATAGACGCCCATAGCTTTTTGTATACCATTGGAAGCCCCCTGACGCCCTCTGTCGATTGGTACCCATTTGGTCGAGCTAGGACGTCTAATAGTTGAAATATACATAGATTAGTGTTGCATTTTTCGAACAGTTTTTACTTTTGCTCCATTTACAAGCGTTTCATCAATAGAGGTACAGCATTTTACAGCATACGAGTGTGCGCGCTAAAATCACGAGTCTAACGACACCTCTACCGATCCTCTGCGACTAATAGTTCTTGTGATATAAGCTATTTTGTGTTTTCGCGGCACTCCGTCCGCGTCATACCGAGGTTACCTTAGCCCTGCATTTTATCGAAAATTGTCTAAGTTTTTAGTGTTCTTTTCGTTTATTGTCGGTCCATAGTTGTCGCTGATATCAAAAGTTATATACCAATCGATTCGTATACTCTTGCGCTACACGTTTTATATATTTGTTTATAATAATATTATTGTATATAATAGATTTTTACCGTTTTCCCTTGTTATTCGCACGGTACAGTGTCAGTGCATATCTCATTGATATATTGTATAGACACCTAAGGGTTTCTGTACCCAGGAACGTGTGAGAGGTCTGTCAGCATCCCGAGAGACCCCATTCGTATAGCTATCTCAATATATTTGGTCGATCTGTTCGAGTTTTTCAAAATTCTCATCAATTGTCTATAAACAAACTTCAATAGTGCTTTGTCAAAATTCTATAAACAATTTTGTGGTTGCGACACCTTTGGGATAACCGCCTGAGCTGTGGGCTATCTGCTGCACACCTCGGGACCAGCACCAATTGAAAAGACCCACATTCACCACTGGTTGTTAGTCATTAGGCTTAAATTACCGAAAAACTACCTCTGTAACTAAGATTTTTCAAAGTTTTTCTATAGACGCCCATAGCTTTTTGTATACCATTGGAAGCCCCCTGACGCCCTCTGTCGATTGGTACCCATTTGGTCGAGCTAGGACGTCTAATAGTTGAAATATACATAGATTAGTGTTGCATTTTTCGAACAGTTTTTACTTTTGCTCCATTTACAAGCGTTTCATCAATAGAGGTACAGCATTTTACAGCATACGAGTGTGCGCGCTAAAATCACGAGTCTAACGACACCTCTACCGATCCTCTGCGACTAATAGTTCTTGTGATATAAGCTATTTTGTGTTTTCGCGGCACTCCGTCCGCGTCATACCGAGTGTCAGTGCATATCTCATTGATATATTGTATAGACACCTAAGGGTTTCTGTACCCAGGAACGTGTGAGAGGTCTGTCAGCATCCCGAGAGACCCCATTCGTATAGCTATCTCAATATATTTGGTCGATCTGTTCGAGTTTTTCAAAATTCTCATCAATTGTCTATAAACAAACTTCAATAGTGCTTTGTCAAAATTCTATAAACAATTTTGTGGTTGCGACACCTTTGGGATAACCGCCTGAGCTGTGGGCTATCTGCTGCACACCTCGGGACCAGCACCAATTGAAAAGACCCACATTCACCACTGGTTGTTAGTCATTAGGCTTAAATTACCGAAAAACTACCTCTGTAACTAAGATTTTTCAAAGTTTTTCTATAGACGCCCATAGCTTTTTGTATACCATTGGAAGCCCCCTGACGCCCTCTGTCGATTGGTACCCATTTGGTCGAGCTAGGACGTCTAATAGTTGAAATATACATAGATTAGTGTTGCATTTTTCGAACAGTTTTTACTTTTGCTCCATTTACAAGCGTTTCATCAATAGAGGTACAGCATTTTACAGCATACGAGTGTGCGCGCTAAAATCACGAGTCTAACGACACCTCTACCGATCCTCTGCGACTAATAGTTCTTGTGATATAAGCTATTTTGTGTTTTCGCGGCACTCCGTCCGCGTCATACCGAGGTTACCTTAGCCCTGCATTTTATCGAAAATTGTCTAAGTTTTTAGTGTTCTTTTCGTTTATTGTCGGTCCATAGTTGTCGCTGATATCAAAAGTTATATACCAATCGATTCGTATACTCTTGCGCTACACGTTTTATATATTTGTTTATAATAATATTATTGTATATAATAGATTTTTACCGTTTTCCCTTGTTATTCGCACGGTACAGTGTCAGTGCATATCTCATTGATATATTGTATAGACACCTAAGGGTTTCTGTACCCAGGAACGTGTGAGAGGTCTGTCAGCATCCCGAGAGACCCCATTCGTATAGCTATCTCAATATATTTGGTCGATCTGTTCGAGTTTTTCAAAATTCTCATCAATTGTCTATAAACAAACTTCAATAGTGCTTTGTCAAAATTCTATAAACAATTTTGTGGTTGCGACACCTTTGGGATAACCGCCTGAGCTGTGGGCTATCTGCTGCACACCTCGGGACCAGCACCAATTGAAAAGACCCACATTCACCACTGGTTGTTAGTCATTAGGCTTAAATTACCGAAAAACTACCTCTGTAACTAAGATTTTTCAAAGTTTTTCTATAGACGCCCATAACTTTTTGTATACCATTGGAAGCCCCCTGACGCCCTCTGTCGATTGGTACCCATTTGGTCGAGCTAGGACGTCTAATAGTTGAAATATACATAGATTAGTGTTGCATTTTTCGAACAGTTTTTACTTTTGCTCCATTTACAAGCGTTTCATCAATAGAGGTACAGCATTTTACAGCATACGAGTGTGCGCGCTAAAATCACGAGTCTAACGACACCTCTACCGATCCTCTGCGACTAATAGTTCTTGTGATATAAGCTATTTTGTGTTTTCGCGGCACTCCGTCCGCGTCATACCGAGGTTACCTTAGCCCTGCATTTTATCGAAAATTGTCTAAGTTTTTAGTGTTCTTTTCGTTTATTGTCGGTCCATAGTTGTCGCTGATATCAAAAGTTATATACCAATCGATTCGTATACTCTTGCGCTACACGTTTTATATATTTGTTTATAATAATATTATTGTATATAATAGATTTTTACCGTTTTCCCTTGTTATTCGCACGGTACAGTGTCAGTGCATATCTCATTGATATATTGTATAGACACCTAAGGGTTTCTGTACCCAGGAACGTGTGAGAGGTCTGTCAGCATCCCGAGAGACCCCATTCGTATAGCTATCTCAATATATTTGGTCGATCTGTTCGAGTTTTTCAAAATTCTCATCAATTGTCTATAAACAAACTTCAATAGTGCTTTGTCAAAATTCTATAAACAATTTTGTGGTTGCGACACCTTTGGGATAACCGCCTGAGCTGTGGGCTATCTGCTGCACACCTCGGGACCAGCACCAATTGAAAAGACCCACATTCACCACTGGTTGTTAGTCATTAGGCTTAAATTACCGAAAAACTACCTCTGTAACTAAGATTTTTCAAAGTTTTTCTATAGACGCCCATAGCTTTTTGTATACCATTGGAAGCCCCCTGACGCCCTCTGTCGATTGGTACCCATTTGGTCGAGCTAGGACGTCTAATAGTTGAAATATACATAGATTAGTGTTGCATTTTTCGAACAGTTTTTACTTTTGCTCCATTTACAAGCGTTTCATCAATAGAGGTACAGCATTTTACAGCATACGAGTGTGCGCGCTAAAATCACGAGTCTAACGACACCTCTACCGATCCTCTGCGACTAATAGTTCTTGTGATATAAGCTATTTTGTGTTTTCGCGGCACTCCGTCCGCGTCATACCGAGGTTACCTTAGCCCTGCATTTTATCGAAAATTGTCTAAGTTTTTAGTGTTCTTTTCGTTTATTGTCGGTCCATAGTTGTCGCTGATATCAAAAGTTATATACCAATCGATTCGTATACTCTTGCGCTACACGTTTTATATATTTGTTTATAATAATATTATTGTATATAATAGATTTTTACCGTTTTCCCTTGTTATTCGCACGGTACAGTGTCAGTGCATATCTCATTGATATATTGTATAGACACCTAAGGGTTTCTGTACCCAGGAACGTGTGAGAGGTCTGTCAGCATCCCGAGAGACCCCATTCGTATAGCTATCTCAATATATTTGGTCGATCTGTTCGAGTTTTTCAAAATTCTCATCAATTGTCTATAAACAAACTTCAATAGTGCTTTGTCAAAATTCTATAAACAATTTTGTGGTTGCGACACCTTTGGGATAACCGCCTGAGCTGTGGGCTATCTGCTGCACACCTCGGGACCAGCACCAATTGAAAAGACCCACATTCACCACTGGTTGTTAGTCATTAGGCTTAAATTACCGAAAAACTACCTCTGTAACTAAGATTTTTCAAAGTTTTTCTATAGACGCCCATAGCTTTTTGTATACCATTGGAAGCCCCCTGACGCCCTCTGTCGATTGGTACCCATTTGGTCGAGCTAGGACGTCTAATAGTTGAAATATACATAGATTAGTGTTGCATTTTTCGAACAGTTTTTACTTTTGCTCCATTTACAAGCGTTTCATCAATAGAGGTACAGCATTTTACAGCATACGAGTGTGCGCGCTAAAATCACGAGTCTAACGACACCTCTACCGATCCTCTGCGACTAATAGTTCTTGTGATATAAGCTATTTTGTGTTTTCGCGGCACTCCGTCCGCGTCATACCGAGGTTACCTTAGCCCTGCATTTTATCGAAAATTGTCTAAGTTTTTAGTGTTCTTTTCGTTTATTGTCGGTCCATAGTTGTCGCTGATATCAAAAGTTATATACCAATCGATTCGTATACTCTTGCGCTACACGTTTTATATATTTGTTTATAATAATATTATTGTATATAATAGATTTTTACCGTTTTCCCTTGTTATTCGCACGGTACAGTGTCAGTGCATATCTCATTGATATATTGTATAGACACCTAAGGGTTTCTGTACCCAGGAACGTGTGAGAGGTCTGTCAGCATCCCGAGAGACCCCATTCGTATAGCTATCTCAATATATTTGGTCGATCTGTTCGAGTTTTTCAAAATTCTCATCAATTGTCTATAAACAAACTTCAATAGTGCTTTGTCAAAATTCTATAAACAATTTTGTGGTTGCGACACCTTTGGGATAACCGCCTGAGCTGTGGGCTATCTGCTGCACACCTCGGGACCAGCACCAATTGAAAAGACCCACATTCACCACTGGTTGTTAGTCATTAGGCTTAAATTACCGAAAAACTACCTCTGTAACTAAGATTTTTCAAAGTTTTTCTATAGACGCCCATAGCTTTTTGTATACCATTGGAAGCCCCCTGACGCCCTCTGTCGATTGGTACCCATTTGGTCGAGCTAGGACGTCTAATAGTTGAAATATACATAGATTAGTGTTGCATTTTTCGAACAGTTTTTACTTTTGCTCCATTTACAAGCGTTTCATCAATAGAGGTACAGCATTTTACAGCATACGAGTGTGCGCGCTAAAATCACGAGTCTAACGACACCTCTACCGATCCTCTGCGACTAATAGTTCTTGTGATATAAGCTATTTTGTGTTTTCGCGGCACTCCGTCCGCGTCATACCGAGTGTCAGTGCATATCTCATTGATATATTGTATAGACACCTAAGGGTTTCTGTACCCAGGAACGTGTGAGAGGTCTGTCAGCATCCCGAGAGACCCCATTCGTATAGCTATCTCAATATATTTGGTCGATCTGTTCGAGTTTTTCAAAATTCTCATCAATTGTCTATAAACAAACTTCAATAGTGCTTTGTCAAAATTCTATAAACAATTTTGTGGTTGCGACACCTTTGGGATAACCGCCTGAGCTGTGGGCTATCTGCTGCACACCTCGGGACCAGCACCAATTGAAAAGACCCACATTCACCACTGGTTGTTAGTCATTAGGCTTAAATTACCGAAAAACTACCTCTGTAACTAAGATTTTTCAAAGTTTTTCTATAGACGCCCATAGCTTTTTGTATACCATTGGAAGCCCCCTGACGCCCTCTGTCGATTGGTACCCATTTGGTCGAGCTAGGACGTCTAATAGTTGAAATATACATAGATTAGTGTTGCATTTTTCGAACAGTTTTTACTTTTGCTCCATTTACAAGCGTTTCATCAATAGAGGTACAGCATTTTACAGCATACGAGTGTGCGCGCTAAAATCACGAGTCTAACGACACCTCTACCGATCCTCTGCGACTAATAGTTCTTGTGATATAAGCTATTTTGTGTTTTCGCGGCACTCCGTCCGCGTCATACCGAGGTTACCTTAGCCCTGCATTTTATCGAAAATTGTCTAAGTTTTTAGTGTTCTTTTCGTTTATTGTCGGTCCATAGTTGTCGCTGATATCAAAAGTTATATACCAATCGATTCGTATACTCTTGCGCTACACGTTTTATATATTTGTTTATAATAATATTATTGTATATAATAGATTTTTACCGTTTTCCCTTGTTATTCGCACGGTACAGTGTCAGTGCATATCTCATTGATATATTGTATAGACACCTAAGGGTTTCTGTACCCAGGAACGTGTGAGAGGTCTGTCAGCATCCCGAGAGACCCCATTCGTATAGCTATCTCAATATATTTGGTCGATCTGTTCGAGTTTTTCAAAATTCTCATCAATTGTCTATAAACAAACTTCAATAGTGCTTTGTCAAAATTCTATAAACAATTTTGTGGTTGCGACACCTTTGGGATAACCGCCTGAGCTGTGGGCTATCTGCTGCACACCTCGGGACCAGCACCAATTGAAAAGACCCACATTCACCACTGGTTGTTAGTCATTAGGCTTAAATTACCGAAAAACTACCTCTGTAACTAAGATTTTTCAAAGTTTTTCTATAGACGCCCATAACTTTTTGTATACCATTGGAAGCCCCCTGACGCCCTCTGTCGATTGGTACCCATTTGGTCGAGCTAGGACGTCTAATAGTTGAAATATACATAGATTAGTGTTGCATTTTTCGAACAGTTTTTACTTTTGCTCCATTTACAAGCGTTTCATCAATAGAGGTACAGCATTTTACAGCATACGAGTGTGCGCGCTAAAATCACGAGTCTAACGACACCTCTACCGATCCTCTGCGACTAATAGTTCTTGTGATATAAGCTATTTTGTGTTTTCGCGGCACTCCGTCCGCGTCATACCGAGGTTACCTTAGCCCTGCATTTTATCGAAAATTGTCTAAGTTTTTAGTGTTCTTTTCGTTTATTGTCGGTCCATAGTTGTCGCTGATATCAAAAGTTATATACCAATCGATTCGTATACTCTTGCGCTACACGTTTTATATATTTGTTTATAATAATATTATTGTATATAATAGATTTTTACCGTTTTCCCTTGTTATTCGCACGGTACAGTGTCAGTGCATATCTCATTGATATATTGTATAGACACCTAAGGGTTTCTGTACCCAGGAACGTGTGAGAGGTCTGTCAGCATCCCGAGAGACCCCATTCGTATAGCTATCTCAATATATTTGGTCGATCTGTTCGAGTTTTTCAAAATTCTCATCAATTGTCTATAAACAAACTTCAATAGTGCTTTGTCAAAATTCTATAAACAATTTTGTGGTTGCGACACCTTTGGGATAACCGCCTGAGCTGTGGGCTATCTGCTGCACACCTCGGGACCAGCACCAATTGAAAAGACCCACATTCACCACTGGTTGTTAGTCATTAGGCTTAAATTACCGAAAAACTACCTCTGTAACTAAGATTTTTCAAAGTTTTTCTATAGACGCCCATAGCTTTTTGTATACCATTGGAAGCCCCCTGACGCCCTCTGTCGATTGGTACCCATTTGGTCGAGCTAGGACGTCTAATAGTTGAAATATACATAGATTAGTGTTGCATTTTTCGAACAGTTTTTACTTTTGCTCCATTTACAAGCGTTTCATCAATAGAGGTACAGCATTTTACAGCATACGAGTGTGCGCGCTAAAATCACGAGTCTAACGACACCTCTACCGATCCTCTGCGACTAATAGTTCTTGTGATATAAGCTATTTTGTGTTTTCGTGGCACTCCGTCCGCGTCATACCGAGGTTACCTTAGCCCTGCATTTTATCGAAAATTGTCTAAGTTTTTAGTGTTCTTTTCGTTTATTGTCGGTCCATAGTTGTCGCTGATATCAAAAGTTATATACCAATCGATTCGTATACTCTTGCGCTACACGTTTTATATATTTGTTTATAATAATATTATTGTATATAATAGATTTTTACCGTTTTCCCTTGTTATTCGCACGGTACAGTGTCAGTGCATATCTCATTGATATATTGTATAGACACCTAAGGGTTTCTGTACCCAGGAACGTGTGAGAGGTCTGTCAGCATCCCGAGAGACCCCATTCGTATAGCTATCTCAATATATTTGGTCGATCTGTTCGAGTTTTTCAAAATTCTCATCAATTGTCTATAAACAAACTTCAATAGTGCTTTGTCAAAATTCTATAAACAATTTTGTGGTTGCGACACCTTTGGGATAACCGCCTGAGCTGTGGGCTATCTGCTGCACACCTCGGGACCAGCACCAATTGAAAAGACCCACATTCACCACTGGTTGTTAGTCATTAGGCTTAAATTACCGAAAAACTACCTCTGTAACTAAGATTTTTCAAAGTTTTTCTATAGACGCCCATAGCTTTTTGTATACCATTGGAAGCCCCCTGACGCCCTCTGTCGATTGGTACCCATTTGGTCGAGCTAGGACGTCTAATAGTTGAAATATACATAGATTAGTGTTGCATTTTTCGAACAGTTTTTACTTTTGCTCCATTTACAAGCGTTTCATCAATAGAGGTACAGCATTTTACAGCATACGAGTGTGCGCGCTAAAATCACGAGTCTAACGACACCTCTACCGATCCTCTGCGACTAATAGTTCTTGTGATATAAGCTATTTTGTGTTTTCGCGGCACTCCGTCCGCGTCATACCGAGGTTACCTTAGCCCTGCATTTTATCGAAAATTGTCTAAGTTTTTAGTGTTCTTTTCGTTTATTGTCGGTCCATAGTTGTCGCTGATATCAAAAGTTATATACCAATCGATTCGTATACTCTTGCGCTACACGTTTTATATATTTGTTTATAATAATATTATTGTATATAATAGATTTTTACCGTTTTCCCTTGTTATTCGCACGGTACAGTGTCAGTGCATATCTCATTGATATATTGTATAGACACCTAAGGGTTTCTGTACCCAGGAACGTGTGAGAGGTCTGTCAGCATCCCGAGAGACCCCATTCGTATAGCTATCTCAATATATTTGGTCGATCTGTTCGAGTTTTTCAAAATTCTCATCAATTGTCTATAAACAAACTTCAATAGTGCTTTGTCAAAATTCTATAAACAATTTTGTGGTTGCGACACCTTTGGGATAACCGCCTGAGCTGTGGGCTATCTGCTGCACACCTCGGGACCAGCACCAATTGAAAAGACCCACATTCACCACTGGTTGTTAGTCATTAGGCTTAAATTACCGAAAAACTACCTCTGTAACTAAGATTTTTCAAAGTTTTTCTATAGACGCCCATAGCTTTTTGTATACCATTGGAAGCCCCCTGACGCCCTCTGTCGATTGGTACCCATTTGGTCGAGCTAGGACGTCTAATAGTTGAAATATACATAGATTAGTGTTGCATTTTTCGAACAGTTTTTACTTTTGCTCCATTTACAAGCGTTTCATCAATAGAGGTACAGCATTTTACAGCATACGAGTGTGCGCGCTAAAATCACGAGTCTAACGACACCTCTACCGATCCTCTGCGACTAATAGTTCTTGTGATATAAGCTATTTTGTGTTTTCGCGGCACTCCGTCCGCGTCATACCGAGTGTCAGTGCATATCTCATTGATATATTGTATAGACACCTAAGGGTTTCTGTACCCAGGAACGTGTGAGAGGTCTGTCAGCATCCCGAGAGACCCCATTCGTATAGCTATCTCAATATATTTGGTCGATCTGTTCGAGTTTTTCAAAATTCTCATCAATTGTCTATAAACAAACTTCAATAGTGCTTTGTCAAAATTCTATAAACAATTTTGTGGTTGCGACACCTTTGGGATAACCGCCTGAGCTGTGGGCTATCTGCTGCACACCTCGGGACCAGCACCAATTGAAAAGACCCACATTCACCACTGGTTGTTAGTCATTAGGCTTAAATTACCGAAAAACTACCTCTGTAACTAAGATTTTTCAAAGTTTTTCTATAGACGCCCATAGCTTTTTGTATACCATTGGAAGCCCCCTGACGCCCTCTGTCGATTGGTACCCATTTGGTCGAGCTAGGACGTCTAATAGTTGAAATATACATAGATTAGTGTTGCATTTTTCGAACAGTTTTTACTTTTGCTCCATTTACAAGCGTTTCATCAATAGAGGTACAGCATTTTACAGCATACGAGTGTGCGCGCTAAAATCACGAGTCTAACGACACCTCTACCGATCCTCTGCGACTAATAGTTCTTGTGATATAAGCTATTTTGTGTTTTCGCGGCACTCCGTCCGCGTCATACCGAGGTTACCTTAGCCCTGCATTTTATCGAAAATTGTCTAAGTTTTTAGTGTTCTTTTCGTTTATTGTCGGTCCATAGTTGTCGCTGATATCAAAAGTTATATACCAATCGATTCGTATACTCTTGCGCTACACGTTTTATATATTTGTTTATAATAATATTATTGTATATAATAGATTTTTACCGTTTTCCCTTGTTATTCGCACGGTACAGTGTCAGTGCATATCTCATTGATATATTGTATAGACACCTAAGGGTTTCTGTACCCAGGAACGTGTGAGAGGTCTGTCAGCATCCCGAGAGACCCCATTCGTATAGCTATCTCAATATATTTGGTCGATCTGTTCGAGTTTTTCAAAATTCTCATCAATTGTCTATAAACAAACTTCAATAGTGCTTTGTCAAAATTCTATAAACAATTTTGTGGTTGCGACACCTTTGGGATAACCGCCTGAGCTGTGGGCTATCTGCTGCACACCTCGGGACCAGCACCAATTGAAAAGACCCACATTCACCACTGGTTGTTAGTCATTAGGCTTAAATTACCGAAAAACTACCTCTGTAACTAAGATTTTTCAAAGTTTTTCTATAGACGCCCATAGCTTTTTGTATACCATTGGAAGCCCCCTGACGCCCTCTGTCGATTGGTACCCATTTGGTCGAGCTAGGACGTCTAATAGTTGAAATATACATAGATTAGTGTTGCATTTTTCGAACAGTTTTTACTTTTGCTCCATTTACAAGCGTTTCATCAATAGAGGTACAGCATTTTACAGCATACGAGTGTGCGCGCTAAAATCACGAGTCTAACGACACCTCTACCGATCCTCTGCGACTAATAGTTCTTGTGATATAAGCTATTTTGTGTTTTCGCGGCACTCCGTCCGCGTCATACCGAGGTTACCTTAGCCCTGCATTTTATCGAAAATTGTCTAAGTTTTTAGTGTTCTTTTCGTTTATTGTCGGTCCATAGTTGTCGCTGATATCAAAAGTTATATACCAATCGATTCGTATACTCTTGCGCTACACGTTTTATATATTTGTTTATAATAATATTATTGTATATAATAGATTTTTACCGTTTTCCCTTGTTATTCGCACGGTACAGTGTCAGTGCATATCTCATTGATATATTGTATAGACACCTAAGGGTTTCTGTACCCAGGAACGTGTGAGAGGTCTGTCAGCATCCCGAGAGACCCCATTCGTATAGCTATCTCAATATATTTGGTCGATCTGTTCGAGTTTTTCAAAATTCTCATCAATTGTCTATAAACAAACTTCAATAGTGCTTTGTCAAAATTCTATAAACAATTTTGTGGTTGCGACACCTTTGGGATAACCGCCTGAGCTGTGGGCTATCTGCTGCACACCTCGGGACCAGCACCAATTGAAAAGACCCACATTCACCACTGGTTGTTAGTCATTAGGCTTAAATTACCGAAAAACTACCTCTGTAACTAAGATTTTTCAAAGTTTTTCTATAGACGCCCATAGCTTTTTGTATACCATTGGAAGCCCCCTGACGCCCTCTGTCGATTGGTACCCATTTGGTCGAGCTAGGACGTCTAATAGTTGAAATATACATAGATTAGTGTTGCATTTTTCGAACAGTTTTTACTTTTGCTCCATTTACAAGCGTTTCATCAATAGAGGTACAGCATTTTACAGCATACGAGTGTGCGCGCTAAAATCACGAGTCTAACGACACCTCTACCGATCCTCTGCGACTAATAGTTCTTGTGATATAAGCTATTTTGTGTTTTCGCGGCACTCCGTCCGCGTCATACCGAGGTTACCTTAGCCCTGCATTTTATCGAAAATTGTCTAAGTTTTTAGTGTTCTTTTCGTTTATTGTCGGTCCATAGTTGTCGCTGATATCAAAAGTTATATACCAATCGATTCGTATACTCTTGCGCTACACGTTTTATATATTTGTTTATAATAATATTATTGTATATAATAGATTTTTACCGTTTTCCCTTGTTATTCGCACGGTACAGTGTCAGTGCATATCTCATTGATATATTGTATAGACACCTAAGGGTTTCTGTACCCAGGAACGTGTGAGAGGTCTGTCAGCATCCCGAGAGACCCCATTCGTATAGCTATCTCAATATATTTGGTCGATCTGTTCGAGTTTTTCAAAATTCTCATCAATTGTCTATAAACAAACTTCAATAGTGCTTTGTCAAAATTCTATAAACAATTTTGTGGTTGCGACACCTTTGGGATAACCGCCTGAGCTGTGGGCTATCTGCTGCACACCTCGGGACCAGCACCAATTGAAAAGACCCACATTCACCACTGGTTGTTAGTCATTAGGCTTAAATTACCGAAAAACTACCTCTGTAACTAAGATTTTTCAAAGTTTTTCTATAGACGCCCATAGCTTTTTGTATACCATTGGAAGCCCCCTGACGCCCTCTGTCGATTGGTACCCATTTGGTCGAGCTAGGACGTCTAATAGTTGAAATATACATAGATTAGTGTTGCATTTTTCGAACAGTTTTTACTTTTGCTCCATTTACAAGCGTTTCATCAATAGAGGTACAGCATTTTACAGCATACGAGTGTGCGCGCTAAAATCACGAGTCTAACGACACCTCTACCGATCCTCTGCGACTAATAGTTCTTGTGATATAAGCTATTTTGTGTTTTCGCGGCACTCCGTCCGCGTCATACCGAGTGTCAGTGCATATCTCATTGATATATTGTATAGACACCTAAGGGTTTCTGTACCCAGGAACGTGTGAGAGGTCTGTCAGCATCCCGAGAGACCCCATTCGTATAGCTATCTCAATATATTTGGTCGATCTGTTCGAGTTTTTCAAAATTCTCATCAATTGTCTATAAACAAACTTCAATAGTGCTTTGTCAAAATTCTATAAACAATTTTGTGGTTGCGACACCTTTGGGATAACCGCCTGAGCTGTGGGCTATCTGCTGCACACCTCGGGACCAGCACCAATTGAAAAGACCCACATTCACCACTGGTTGTTAGTCATTAGGCTTAAATTACCGAAAAACTACCTCTGTAACTAAGATTTTTCAAAGTTTTTCTATAGACGCCCATAGCTTTTTGTATACCATTGGAAGCCCCCTGACGCCCTCTGTCGATTGGTACCCATTTGGTCGAGCTAGGACGTCTAATAGTTGAAATATACATAGATTAGTGTTGCATTTTTCGAACAGTTTTTACTTTTGCTCCATTTACAAGCGTTTCATCAATAGAGGTACAGCATTTTACAGCATACGAGTGTGCGCGCTAAAATCACGAGTCTAACGACACCTCTACCGATCCTCTGCGACTAATAGTTCTTGTGATATAAGCTATTTTGTGTTTTCGCGGCACTCCGTCCGCGTCATACCGAGGTTACCTTAGCCCTGCATTTTATCGAAAATTGTCTAAGTTTTTAGTGTTCTTTTCGTTTATTGTCGGTCCATAGTTGTCGCTGATATCAAAAGTTATATACCAATCGATTCGTATACTCTTGCGCTACACGTTTTATATATTTGTTTATAATAATATTATTGTATATAATAGATTTTTACCGTTTTCCCTTGTTATTCGCACGGTACAGTGTCAGTGCATATCTCATTGATATATTGTATAGACACCTAAGGGTTTCTGTACCCAGGAACGTGTGAGAGGTCTGTCAGCATCCCGAGAGACCCCATTCGTATAGCTATCTCAATATATTTGGTCGATCTGTTCGAGTTTTTCAAAATTCTCATCAATTGTCTATAAACAAACTTCAATAGTGCTTTGTCAAAATTCTATAAACAATTTTGTGGTTGCGACACCTTTGGGATAACCGCCTGAGCTGTGGGCTATCTGCTGCACACCTCGGGACCAGCACCAATTGAAAAGACCCACATTCACCACTGGTTGTTAGTCATTAGGCTTAAATTACCGAAAAACTACCTCTGTAACTAAGATTTTTCAAAGTTTTTCTATAGACGCCCATAGCTTTTTGTATACCATTGGAAGCCCCCTGACGCCCTCTGTCGATTGGTACCCATTTGGTCGAGCTAGGACGTCTAATAGTTGAAATATACATAGATTAGTGTTGCATTTTTCGAACAGTTTTTACTTTTGCTCCATTTACAAGCGTTTCATCAATAGAGGTACAGCATTTTACAGCATACGAGTGTGCGCGCTAAAATCACGAGTCTAACGACACCTCTACCGATCCTCTGCGACTAATAGTTCTTGTGATATAAGCTATTTTGTGTTTTCGCGGCACTCCGTCCGCGTCATACCGAGGTTACCTTAGCCCTGCATTTTATCGAAAATTGTCTAAGTTTTTAGTGTTCTTTTCGTTTATTGTCGGTCCATAGTTGTCGCTGATATCAAAAGTTATATACCAATCGATTCGTATACTCTTGCGCTACACGTTTTATATATTTGTTTATAATAATATTATTGTATATAATAGATTTTTACCGTTTTCCCTTGTTATTCGCACGGTACAGTGTCAGTGCATATCTCATTGATATATTGTATAGACACCTAAGGGTTTCTGTACCCAGGAACGTGTGAGAGGTCTGTCAGCATCCCGAGAGACCCCATTCGTATAGCTATCTCAATATATTTGGTCGATCTGTTCGAGTTTTTCAAAATTCTCATCAATTGTCTATAAACAAACTTCAATAGTGCTTTGTCAAAATTCTATAAACAATTTTGTGGTTGCGACACCTTTGGGATAACCGCCTGAGCTGTGGGCTATCTGCTGCACACCTCGGGACCAGCACCAATTGAAAAGACCCACATTCACCACTGGTTGTTAGTCATTAGGCTTAAATTACCGAAAAACTACCTCTGTAACTAAGATTTTTCAAAGTTTTTCTATAGACGCCCATAGCTTTTTGTATACCATTGGAAGCCCCCTGACGCCCTCTGTCGATTGGTACCCATTTGGTCGAGCTAGGACGTCTAATAGTTGAAATATACATAGATTAGTGTTGCATTTTTCGAACAGTTTTTACTTTTGCTCCATTTACAAGCGTTTCATCAATAGAGGTACAGCATTTTACAGCATACGAGTGTGCGCGCTAAAATCACGAGTCTAACGACACCTCTACCGATCCTCTGCGACTAATAGTTCTTGTGATATAAGCTATTTTGTGTTTTCGCGGCACTCCGTCCGCGTCATACCGAGGTTACCTTAGCCCTGCATTTTATCGAAAATTGTCTAAGTTTTTAGTGTTCTTTTCGTTTATTGTCGGTCCATAGTTGTCGCTGATATCAAAAGTTATATACCAATCGATTCGTATACTCTTGCGCTACACGTTTTATATATTTGTTTATAATAATATTATTGTATATAATAGATTTTTACCGTTTTCCCTTGTTATTCGCACGGTACAGTGTCAGTGCATATCTCATTGATATATTGTATAGACACCTAAGGGTTTCTGTACCCAGGAACGTGTGAGAGGTCTGTCAGCATCCCGAGAGACCCCATTCGTATAGCTATCTCAATATATTTGGTCGATCTGTTCGAGTTTTTCAAAATTCTCATCAATTGTCTATAAACAAACTTCAATAGTGCTTTGTCAAAATTCTATAAACAATTTTGTGGTTGCGACACCTTTGGGATAACCGCCTGAGCTGTGGGCTATCTGCTGCACACCTCGGGACCAGCACCAATTGAAAAGACCCACATTCACCACTGGTTGTTAGTCATTAGGCTTAAATTACCGAAAAACTACCTCTGTAACTAAGATTTTTCAAAGTTTTTCTATAGACGCCCATAGCTTTTTGTATACCATTGGAAGCCCCCTGACGCCCTCTGTCGATTGGTACCCATTTGGTCGAGCTAGGACGTCTAATAGTTGAAATATACATAGATTAGTGTTGCATTTTTCGAACAGTTTTTACTTTTGCTCCATTTACAAGCGTTTCATCAATAGAGGTACAGCATTTTACAGCATACGAGTGTGCGCGCTAAAATCACGAGTCTAACGACACCTCTACCGATCCTCTGCGACTAATAGTTCTTGTGATATAAGCTATTTTGTGTTTTCGCGGCACTCCGTCCGCGTCATACCGAGGTTACCTTAGCCCTGCATTTTATCGAAAATTGTCTAAGTTTTTAGTGTTCTTTTCGTTTATTGTCGGTCCATAGTTGTCGCTGATATCAAAAGTTATATACCAATCGATTCGTATACTCTTGCGCTACACGTTTTATATATTTGTTTATAATAATATTATTGTATATAATAGATTTTTACCGTTTTCCCTTGTTATTCGCACGGTACAGTGTCAGTGCATATCTCATTGATATATTGTATAGACACCTAAGGGTTTCTGTACCCAGGAACGTGTGAGAGGTCTGTCAGCATCCCGAGAGACCCCATTCGTATAGCTATCTCAATATATTTGGTCGATCTGTTCGAGTTTTTCAAAATTCTCATCAATTGTCTATAAACAAACTTCAATAGTGCTTTGTCAAAATTCTATAAACAATTTTGTGGTTGCGACACCTTTGGGATAACCGCCTGAGCTGTGGGCTATCTGCTGCACACCTCGGGACCAGCACCAATTGAAAAGACCCACATTCACCACTGGTTGTTAGTCATTAGGCTTAAATTACCGAAAAACTACCTCTGTAACTAAGATTTTTCAAAGTTTTTCTATAGACGCCCATAGCTTTTTGTATACCATTGGAAGCCCCCTGACGCCCTCTGTCGATTGGTACCCATTTGGTCGAGCTAGGACGTCTAATAGTTGAAATATACATAGATTAGTGTTGCATTTTTCGAACAGTTTTTACTTTTGCTCCATTTACAAGCGTTTCATCAATAGAGGTACAGCATTTTACAGCATACGAGTGTGCGCGCTAAAATCACGAGTCTAACGACACCTCTACCGATCCTCTGCGACTAATAGTTCTTGTGATATAAGCTATTTTGTGTTTTCGCGGCACTCCGTCCGCGTCATACCGAGTGTCAGTGCATATCTCATTGATATATTGTATAGACACCTAAGGGTTTCTGTACCCAGGAACGTGTGAGAGGTCTGTCAGCATCCCGAGAGACCCCATTCGTATAGCTATCTCAATATATTTGGTCGATCTGTTCGAGTTTTTCAAAATTCTCATCAATTGTCTATAAACAAACTTCAATAGTGCTTTGTCAAAATTCTATAAACAATTTTGTGGTTGCGACACCTTTGGGATAACCGCCTGAGCTGTGGGCTATCTGCTGCACACCTCGGGACCAGCACCAATTGAAAAGACCCACATTCACCACTGGTTGTTAGTCATTAGGCTTAAATTACCGAAAAACTACCTCTGTAACTAAGATTTTTCAAAGTTTTTCTATAGACGCCCATAGCTTTTTGTATACCATTGGAAGCCCCCTGACGCCCTCTGTCGATTGGTACCCATTTGGTCGAGCTAGGACGTCTAATAGTTGAAATATACATAGATTAGTGTTGCATTTTTCGAACAGTTTTTACTTTTGCTCCATTTACAAGCGTTTCATCAATAGAGGTACAGCATTTTACAGCATACGAGTGTGCGCGCTAAAATCACGAGTCTAACGACACCTCTACCGATCCTCTGCGACTAATAGTTCTTGTGATATAAGCTATTTTGTGTTTTCGCGGCACTCCGTCCGCGTCATACCGAGTGTCAGTGCATATCTCATTGATATATTGTATAGACACCTAAGGGTTTCTGTACCCAGGAACGTGTGAGAGGTCTGTCAGCATCCCGAGAGACCCCATTCGTATAGCTATCTCAATATATTTGGTCGATCTGTTCGAGTTTTTCAAAATTCTCATCAATTGTCTATAAACAAACTTCAATAGTGCTTTGTCAAAATTCTATAAACAATTTTGTGGTTGCGACACCTTTGGGATAACCGCCTGAGCTGTGGGCTATCTGCTGCACACCTCGGGACCAGCACCAATTGAAAAGACCCACATTCACCACTGGTTGTTAGTCATTAGGCTTAAATTACCGAAAAACTACCTCTGTAACTAAGATTTTTCAAAGTTTTTCTATAGACGCCCATAGCTTTTTGTATACCATTGGAAGCCCCCTGACGCCCTCTGTCGATTGGTACCCATTTGGTCGAGCTAGGACGTCTAATAGTTGAAATATACATAGATTAGTGTTGCATTTTTCGAACAGTTTTTACTTTTGCTCCATTTACAAGCGTTTCATCAATAGAGGTACAGCATTTTACAGCATACGAGTGTGCGCGCTAAAATCACGAGTCTAACGACACCTCTACCGATCCTCTGCGACTAATAGTTCTTGTGATATAAGCTATTTTGTGTTTTCGCGGCACTCCGTCCGCGTCATACCGAGGTTACCTTAGCCCTGCATTTTATCGAAAATTGTCTAAGTTTTTAGTGTTCTTTTCGTTTATTGTCGGTCCATAGTTGTCGCTGATATCAAAAGTTATATACCAATCGATTCGTATACTCTTGCGCTACACGTTTTATATATTTGTTTATAATAATATTATTGTATATAATAGATTTTTACCGTTTTCCCTTGTTATTCGCACGGTACAGTGTCAGTGCATATCTCATTGATATATTGTATAGACACCTAAGGGTTTCTGTACCCAGGAACGTGTGAGAGGTCTGTCAGCATCCCGAGAGACCCCATTCGTATAGCTATCTCAATATATTTGGTCGATCTGTTCGAGTTTTTCAAAATTCTCATCAATTGTCTATAAACAAACTTCAATAGTGCTTTGTCAAAATTCTATAAACAATTTTGTGGTTGCGACACCTTTGGGATAACCGCCTGAGCTGTGGGCTATCTGCTGCACACCTCGGGACCAGCACCAATTGAAAAGACCCACATTCACCACTGGTTGTTAGTCATTAGGCTTAAATTACCGAAAAACTACCTCTGTAACTAAGATTTTTCAAAGTTTTTCTATAGACGCCCATAGCTTTTTGTATACCATTGGAAGCCCCCTGACGCCCTCTGTCGATTGGTACCCATTTGGTCGAGCTAGGACGTCTAATAGTTGAAATATACATAGATTAGTGTTGCATTTTTCGAACAGTTTTTACTTTTGCTCCATTTACAAGCGTTTCATCAATAGAGGTACAGCATTTTACAGCATACGAGTGTGCGCGCTAAAATCACGAGTCTAACGACACCTCTACCGATCCTCTGCGACTAATAGTTCTTGTGATATAAGCTATTTTGTGTTTTCGCGGCACTCCGTCCGCGTCATACCGAGGTTACCTTAGCCCTGCATTTTATCGAAAATTGTCTAAGTTTTTAGTGTTCTTTTCGTTTATTGTCGGTCCATAGTTGTCGCTGATATCAAAAGTTATATACCAATCGATTCGTATACTCTTGCGCTACACGTTTTATATATTTGTTTATAATAATATTATTGTATATAATAGATTTTTACCGTTTTCCCTTGTTATTCGCACGGTACAGTGTCAGTGCATATCTCATTGATATATTGTATAGACACCTAAGGGTTTCTGTACCCAGGAACGTGTGAGAGGTCTGTCAGCATCCCGAGAGACCCCATTCGTATAGCTATCTCAATATATTTGGTCGATCTGTTCGAGTTTTTCAAAATTCTCATCAATTGTCTATAAACAAACTTCAATAGTGCTTTGTCAAAATTCTATAAACAATTTTGTGGTTGCGACACCTTTGGGATAACCGCCTGAGCTGTGGGCTATCTGCTGCACACCTCGGGACCAGCACCAATTGAAAAGACCCACATTCACCACTGGTTGTTAGTCATTAGGCTTAAATTACCGAAAAACTACCTCTGTAACTAAGATTTTTCAAAGTTTTTCTATAGACGCCCATAGCTTTTTGTATACCATTGGAAGCCCCCTGACGCCCTCTGTCGATTGGTACCCATTTGGTCGAGCTAGGACGTCTAATAGTTGAAATATACATAGATTAGTGTTGCATTTTTCGAACAGTTTTTACTTTTGCTCCATTTACAAGCGTTTCATCAATAGAGGTACAGCATTTTACAGCATACGAGTGTGCGCGCTAAAATCACGAGTCTAACGACACCTCTACCGATCCTCTGCGACTAATAGTTCTTGTGATATAAGCTATTTTGTGTTTTCGCGGCACTCCGTCCGCGTCATACCGAGGTTACCTTAGCCCTGCATTTTATCGAAAATTGTCTAAGTTTTTAGTGTTCTTTTCGTTTATTGTCGGTCCATAGTTGTCGCTGATATCAAAAGTTATATAACAATCGATTCGTATACTCTTGCGCTACACGTTTTATATATTTGTTTATAATAATATTATTGTATATAATAGATTTTTACCGTTTTCCCTTGTTATTCGCACGGTACAGTGTCAGTGCATATCTCATTGATATATTGTATAGACACCTAAGGGTTTCTGTACCCAGGAACGTGTGAGAGGTCTGTCAGCATCCCGAGAGACCCCATTCGTATAGCTATCTCAATATATTTGGTCGATCTGTTCGAGTTTTTCAAAATTCTCATCAATTGTCTATAAACAAACTTCAATAGTGCTTTGTCAAAATTCTATAAACAATTTTGTGGTTGCGACACCTTTGGGATAACCGCCTGAGCTGTGGGCTATCTGCTGCACACCTCGGGACCAGCACCAATTGAAAAGACCCACATTCACCACTGGTTGTTAGTCATTAGGCTTAAATTACCGAAAAACTACCTCTGTAACTAAGATTTTTCAAAGTTTTTCTATAGACGCCCATAGCTTTTTGTATACCATTGGAAGCCCCCTGACGCCCTCTGTCGATTGGTACCCATTTGGTCGAGCTAGGACGTCTAATAGTTGAAATATACATAGATTAGTGTTGCATTTTTCGAACAGTTTTTACTTTTGCTCCATTTACAAGCGTTTCATCAATAGAGGTACAGCATTTTACAGCATACGAGTGTGCGCGCTAAAATCACGAGTCTAACGACACCTCTACCGATCCTCTGCGACTAATAGTTCTTGTGATATAAGCTATTTTGTGTTTTCGCGGCACTCCGTCCGCGTCATACCGAGGTTACCTTAGCCCTGCATTTTATCGAAAATTGTCTAAGTTTTTAGTGTTCTTTTCGTTTATTGTCGGTCCATAGTTGTCGCTGATATCAAAAGTTATATACCAATCGATTCGTATACTCTTGCGCTACACGTTTTATATATTTGTTTATAATAATATTATTGTATATAATAGATTTTTACCGTTTTCCCTTGTTATTCGCACGGTACAGTGTCAGTGCATATCTCATTGATATATTGTATAGACACCTAAGGGTTTCTGTACCCAGGAACGTGTGAGAGGTCTGTCAGCATCCCGAGAGACCCCATTCGTATAGCTATCTCAATATATTTGGTCGATCTGTTCGAGTTTTTCAAAATTCTCATCAATTGTCTATAAACAAACTTCAATAGTGCTTTGTCAAAATTCTATAAACAATTTTGTGGTTGCGACACCTTTGGGATAACCGCCTGAGCTGTGGGCTATCTGCTGCACACCTCGGGACCAGCACCAATTGAAAAGACCCACATTCACCACTGGTTGTTAGTCATTAGGCTTAAATTACCGAAAAACTACCTCTGTAACTAAGATTTTTCAAAGTTTTTCTATAGACGCCCATAGCTTTTTGTATACCATTGGAAGCCCCCTGACGCCCTCTGTCGATTGGTACCCATTTGGTCGAGCTAGGACGTCTAATAGTTGAAATATACATAGATTAGTGTTGCATTTTTCGAACAGTTTTTACTTTTGCTCCATTTACAAGCGTTTCATCAATAGAGGTACAGCATTTTACAGCATACGAGTGTGCGCGCTAAAATCACGAGTCTAACGACACCTCTACCGATCCTCTGCGACTAATAGTTCTTGTGATATAAGCTATTTTGTGTTTTCGCGGCACTCCGTCCGCGTCATACCGAGGTTACCTTAGCCCTGCATTTTATCGAAAATTGTCTAAGTTTTTAGTGTTCTTTTCGTTTATTGTCGGTCCATAGTTGTCGCTGATATCAAAAGTTATATACCAATCGATTCGTATACTCTTGCGCTACACGTTTTATATATTTGTTTATAATAATATTATTGTATATAATAGATTTTTACCGTTTTCCCTTGTTATTCGCACGGTACAGTGTCAGTGCATATCTCATTGATATATTGTATAGACACCTAAGGGTTTCTGTACCCAGGAACGTGTGAGAGGTCTGTCAGCATCCCGAGAGACCCCATTCGTATAGCTATCTCAATATATTTGGTCGATCTGTTCGAGTTTTTCAAAATTCTCATCAATTGTCTATAAACAAACTTCAATAGTGCTTTGTCAAAATTCTATAAACAATTTTGTGGTTGCGACACCTTTGGGATAACCGCCTGAGCTGTGGGCTATCTGCTGCACACCTCGGGACCAGCACCAATTGAAAAGACCCACATTCACCACTGGTTGTTAGTCATTAGGCTTAAATTACCGAAAAACTACCTCTGTAACTAAGATTTTTCAAAGTTTTTCTATAGACGCCCATAGCTTTTTGTATACCATTGGAAGCCCCCTGACGCCCTCTGTCGATTGGTACCCATTTGGTCGAGCTAGGACGTCTAATAGTTGAAATATACATAGATTAGTGTTGCATTTTTCGAACAGTTTTTACTTTTGCTCCATTTACAAGCGTTTCATCAATAGAGGTACAGCATTTTACAGCATACGAGTGTGCGCGCTAAAATCACGAGTCTAACGACACCTCTACCGATCCTCTGCGACTAATAGTTCTTGTGATATAAGCTATTTTGTGTTTTCGCGGCACTCCGTCCGCGTCATACCGAGGTTACCTTAGCCCTGCATTTTATCGAAAATTGTCTAAGTTTTTAGTGTTCTTTTCGTTTATTGTCGGTCCATAGTTGTCGCTGATATCAAAAGTTATATAACAATCGATTCGTATACTCTTGCGCTACACGTTTTATATATTTGTTTATAATAATATTATTGTATATAATAGATTTTTACCGTTTTCCCTTGTTATTCGCACGGTACAGTGTCAGTGCATATCTCATTGATATATTGTATAGACACCTAAGGGTTTCTGTACCCAGGAACGTGTGAGAGGTCTGTCAGCATCCCGAGAGACCCCATTCGTATAGCTATCTCAATATATTTGGTCGATCTGTTCGAGTTTTTCAAAATTCTCATCAATTGTCTATAAACAAACTTCAATAGTGCTTTGTCAAAATTCTATAAACAATTTTGTGGTTGCGACACCTTTGGGATAACCGCCTGAGCTGTGGGCTATCTGCTGCACACCTCGGGACCAGCACCAATTGAAAAGACCCACATTCACCACTGGTTGTTAGTCATTAGGCTTAAATTACCGAAAAACTACCTCTGTAACTAAGATTTTTCAAAGTTTTTCTATAGACGCCCATAGCTTTTTGTATACCATTGGAAGCCCCCTGACGCCCTCTGTCGATTGGTACCCATTTGGTCGAGCTAGGACGTCTAATAGTTGAAATATACATAGATTAGTGTTGCATTTTTCGAACAGTTTTTACTTTTGCTCCATTTACAAGCGTTTCATCAATAGAGGTACAGCATTTTACAGCATACGAGTGTGCGCGCTAAAATCACGAGTCTAACGACACCTCTACCGATCCTCTGCGACTAATAGTTCTTGTGATATAAGCTATTTTGTGTTTTCGCGGCACTCCGTCCGCGTCATACCGAGGTTACCTTAGCCCTGCATTTTATCGAAAATTGTCTAAGTTTTTAGTGTTCTTTTCGTTTATTGTCGGTCCATAGTTGTCGCTGATATCAAAAGTTATATACCAATCGATTCGTATACTCTTGCGCTACACGTTTTATATATTTGTTTATAATAATATTATTGTATATAATAGATTTTTACCGTTTTCCCTTGTTATTCGCACGGTACAGTGTCAGTGCATATCTCATTGATATATTGTATAGACACCTAAGGGTTTCTGTACCCAGGAACGTGTGAGAGGTCTGTCAGCATCCCGAGAGACCCCATTCGTATAGCTATCTCAATATATTTGGTCGATCTGTTCGAGTTTTTCAAAATTCTCATCAATTGTCTATAAACAAACTTCAATAGTGCTTTGTCAAAATTCTATAAACAATTTTGTGGTTGCGACACCTTTGGGATAACCGCCTGAGCTGTGGGCTATCTGCTGCACACCTCGGGACCAGCACCAATTGAAAAGACCCACATTCACCACTGGTTGTTAGTCATTAGGCTTAAATTACCGAAAAACTACCTCTGTAACTAAGATTTTTCAAAGTTTTTCTATAGACGCCCATAGCTTTTTGTATACCATTGGAAGCCCCCTGACGCCCTCTGTCGATTGGTACCCATTTGGTCGAGCTAGGACGTCTAATAGTTGAAATATACATAGATTAGTGTTGCATTTTTCGAACAGTTTTTACTTTTGCTCCATTTACAAGCGTTTCATCAATAGAGGTACAGCATTTTACAGCATACGAGTGTGCGCGCTAAAATCACGAGTCTAACGACACCTCTACCGATCCTCTGCGACTAATAGTTCTTGTGATATAAGCTATTTTGTGTTTTCGCGGCACTCCGTCCGCGTCATACCGAGGTTACCTTAGCCCTGCATTTTATCGAAAATTGTCTAAGTTTTTAGTGTTCTTTTCGTTTATTGTCGGTCCATAGTTGTCGCTGATATCAAAAGTTATATACCAATCGATTCGTATACTCTTGCGCTACACGTTTTATATATTTGTTTATAATAATATTATTGTATATAATAGATTTTTACCGTTTTCCCTTGTTATTCGCACGGTACAGTGTCAGTGCATATCTCATTGATATATTGTATAGACACCTAAGGGTTTCTGTACCCAGGAACGTGTGAGAGGTCTGTCAGCATCCCGAGAGACCCCATTCGTATAGCTATCTCAATATATTTGGTCGATCTGTTCGAGTTTTTCAAAATTCTCATCAATTGTCTATAAACAAACTTCAATAGTGCTTTGTCAAAATTCTATAAACAATTTTGTGGTTGCGACACCTTTGGGATAACCGCCTGAGCTGTGGGCTATCTGCTGCACACCTCGGGACCAGCACCAATTGAAAAGACCCACATTCACCACTGGTTGTTAGTCATTAGGCTTAAATTACCGAAAAACTACCTCTGTAACTAAGATTTTTCAAAGTTTTTCTATAGACGCCCATAGCTTTTTGTATACCATTGGAAGCCCCCTGACGCCCTCTGTCGATTGGTACCCATTTGGTCGAGCTAGGACGTCTAATAGTTGAAATATACATAGATTAGTGTTGCATTTTTCGAACAGTTTTTACTTTTGCTCCATTTACAAGCGTTTCATCAATAGAGGTACAGCATTTTACAGCATACGAGTGTGCGCGCTAAAATCACGAGTCTAACGACACCTCTACCGATCCTCTGCGACTAATAGTTCTTGTGATATAAGCTATTTTGTGTTTTCGCGGCACTCCGTCCGCGTCATACCGAGGTTACCTTAGCCCTGCATTTTATCGAAAATTGTCTAAGTTTTTAGTGTTCTTTTCGTTTATTGTCGGTCCATAGTTGTCGCTGATATCAAAAGTTATATACCAATCGATTCGTATACTCTTGCGCTACACGTTTTATATATTTGTTTATAATAATATTATTGTATATAATAGATTTTTACCGTTTTCCCTTGTTATTCGCACGGTACAGTGTCAGTGCATATCTCATTGATATATTGTATAGACACCTAAGGGTTTCTGTACCCAGGAACGTGTGAGAGGTCTGTCAGCATCCCGAGAGACCCCATTCGTATAGCTATCTCAATATATTTGGTCGATCTGTTCGAGTTTTTCAAAATTCTCATCAATTGTCTATAAACAAACTTCAATAGTGCTTTGTCAAAATTCTATAAACAATTTTGTGGTTGCGACACCTTTGGGATAACCGCCTGAGCTGTGGGCTATCTGCTGCACACCTCGGGACCAGCACCAATTGAAAAGACCCACATTCACCACTGGTTGTTAGTCATTAGGCTTAAATTACCGAAAAACTACCTCTGTAACTAAGATTTTTCAAAGTTTTTCTATAGACGCCCATAGCTTTTTGTATACCATTGGAAGCCCCCTGACGCCCTCTGTCGATTGGTACCCATTTGGTCGAGCTAGGACGTCTAATAGTTGAAATATACATAGATTAGTGTTGCATTTTTCGAACAGTTTTTACTTTTGCTCCATTTACAAGCGTTTCATCAATAGAGGTACAGCATTTTACAGCATACGAGTGTGCGCGCTAAAATCACGAGTCTAACGACACCTCTACCGATCCTCTGCGACTAATAGTTCTTGTGATATAAGCTATTTTGTGTTTTCGCGGCACTCCGTCCGCGTCATACCGAGTGTCAGTGCATATCTCATTGATATATTGTATAGACACCTAAGGGTTTCTGTACCCAGGAACGTGTGAGAGGTCTGTCAGCATCCCGAGAGACCCCATTCGTATAGCTATCTCAATATATTTGGTCGATCTGTTCGAGTTTTTCAAAATTCTCATCAATTGTCTATAAACAAACTTCAATAGTGCTTTGTCAAAATTCTATAAACAATTTTGTGGTTGCGACACCTTTGGGATAACCGCCTGAGCTGTGGGCTATCTGCTGCACACCTCGGGACCAGCACCAATTGAAAAGACCCACATTCACCACTGGTTGTTAGTCATTAGGCTTAAATTACCGAAAAACTACCTCTGTAACTAAGATTTTTCAAAGTTTTTCTATAGACGCCCATAGCTTTTTGTATACCATTGGAAGCCCCCTGACGCCCTCTGTCGATTGGTACCCATTTGGTCGAGCTAGGACGTCTAATAGTTGAAATATACATAGATTAGTGTTGCATTTTTCGAACAGTTTTTACTTTTGCTCCATTTACAAGCGTTTCATCAATAGAGGTACAGCATTTTACAGCATACGAGTGTGCGCGCTAAAATCACGAGTCTAACGACACCTCTACCGATCCTCTGCGACTAATAGTTCTTGTGATATAAGCTATTTTGTGTTTTCGCGGCACTCCGTCCGCGTCATACCGAGGTTACCTTAGCCCTGCATTTTATCGAAAATTGTCTAAGTTTTTAGTGTTCTTTTCGTTTATTGTCGGTCCATAGTTGTCGCTGATATCAAAAGTTATATACCAATCGATTCGTATACTCTTGCGCTACACGTTTTATATATTTGTTTATAATAATATTATTGTATATAATAGATTTTTACCGTTTTCCCTTGTTATTCGCACGGTACAGTGTCAGTGCATATCTCATTGATATATTGTATAGACACCTAAGGGTTTCTGTACCCAGGAACGTGTGAGAGGTCTGTCAGCATCCCGAGAGACCCCATTCGTATAGCTATCTCAATATATTTGGTCGATCTGTTCGAGTTTTTCAAAATTCTCATCAATTGTCTATAAACAAACTTCAATAGTGCTTTGTCAAAATTCTATAAACAATTTTGTGGTTGCGACACCTTTGGGATAACCGCCTGAGCTGTGGGCTATCTGCTGCACACCTCGGGACCAGCACCAATTGAAAAGACCCACATTCACCACTGGTTGTTAGTCATTAGGCTTAAATTACCGAAAAACTACCTCTGTAACTAAGATTTTTCAAAGTTTTTCTATAGACGCCCATAGCTTTTTGTATACCATTGGAAGCCCCCTGACGCCCTCTGTCGATTGGTACCCATTTGGTCGAGCTAGGACGTCTAATAGTTGAAATATACATAGATTAGTGTTGCATTTTTCGAACAGTTTTTACTTTTGCTCCATTTACAAGCGTTTCATCAATAGAGGTACAGCATTTTACAGCATACGAGTGTGCGCGCTAAAATCACGAGTCTAACGACACCTCTACCGATCCTCTGCGACTAATAGTTCTTGTGATATAAGCTATTTTGTGTTTTCGCGGCACTCCGTCCGCGTCATACCGAGGTTACCTTAGCCCTGCATTTTATCGAAAATTGTCTAAGTTTTTAGTGTTCTTTTCGTTTATTGTCGGTCCATAGTTGTCGCTGATATCAAAAGTTATATACCAATCGATTCGTATACTCTTGCGCTACACGTTTTATATATTTGTTTATAATAATATTATTGTATATAATAGATTTTTACCGTTTTCCCTTGTTATTCGCACGGTACAGTGTCAGTGCATATCTCATTGATATATTGTATAGACACCTAAGGGTTTCTGTACCCAGGAACGTGTGAGAGGTCTGTCAGCATCCCGAGAGACCCCATTCGTATAGCTATCTCAATATATTTGGTCGATCTGTTCGAGTTTTTCAAAATTCTCATCAATTGTCTATAAACAAACTTCAATAGTGCTTTGTCAAAATTCTATAAACAATTTTGTGGTTGCGACACCTTTGGGATAACCGCCTGAGCTGTGGGCTATCTGCTGCACACCTCGGGACCAGCACCAATTGAAAAGACCCACATTCACCACTGGTTGTTAGTCATTAGGCTTAAATTACCGAAAAACTACCTCTGTAACTAAGATTTTTCAAAGTTTTTCTATAGACGCCCATAGCTTTTTGTATACCATTGGAAGCCCCCTGACGCCCTCTGTCGATTGGTACCCATTTGGTCGAGCTAGGACGTCTAATAGTTGAAATATACATAGATTAGTGTTGCATTTTTCGAACAGTTTTTACTTTTGCTCCATTTACAAGCGTTTCATCAATAGAGGTACAGCATTTTACAGCATACGAGTGTGCGCGCTAAAATCACGAGTCTAACGACACCTCTACCGATCCTCTGCGACTAATAGTTCTTGTGATATAAGCTATTTTGTGTTTTCGCGGCACTCCGTCCGCGTCATACCGAGTGTCAGTGCATATCTCATTGATATATTGTATAGACACCTAAGGGTTTCTGTACCCAGGAACGTGTGAGAGGTCTGTCAGCATCCCGAGAGACCCCATTCGTATAGCTATCTCAATATATTTGGTCGATCTGTTCGAGTTTTTCAAAATTCTCATCAATTGTCTATAAACAAACTTCAATAGTGCTTTGTCAAAATTCTATAAACAATTTTGTGGTTGCGACACCTTTGGGATAACCGCCTGAGCTGTGGGCTATCTGCTGCACACCTCGGGACCAGCACCAATTGAAAAGACCCACATTCACCACTGGTTGTTAGTCATTAGGCTTAAATTACCGAAAAACTACCTCTGTAACTAAGATTTTTCAAAGTTTTTCTATAGACGCCCATAGCTTTTTGTATACCATTGGAAGCCCCCTGACGCCCTCTGTCGATTGGTACCCATTTGGTCGAGCTAGGACGTCTAATAGTTGAAATATACATAGATTAGTGTTGCATTTTTCGAACAGTTTTTACTTTTGCTCCATTTACAAGCGTTTCATCAATAGAGGTACAGCATTTTACAGCATACGAGTGTGCGCGCTAAAATCACGAGTCTAACGACACCTCTACCGATCCTCTGCGACTAATAGTTCTTGTGATATAAGCTATTTTGTGTTTTCGCGGCACTCCGTCCGCGTCATACCGAGGTTACCTTAGCCCTGCATTTTATCGAAAATTGTCAAGTTTTTAGTGTTCTTTTCGTTTATTGTCGGTCCATAGTTGTCGCTGATATCAAAAGTTATATACCAATCGATTCGTATACTCTTGCGCTACACGTTTTATATATTTGTTTATAATAATATTATTGTATATAATAGATTTTTACCGTTTTCCCTTGTTATTCGCACGGTACAGTGTCAGTGCATATCTCATTGATATATTGTATAGACACCTAAGGGTTTCTGTACCCAGGAACGTGTGAGAGGTCTGTCAGCATCCCGAGAGACCCCATTCGTATAGCTATCTCAATATATTTGGTCGATCTGTTCGAGTTTTTCAAAATTCTCATCAATTGTCTATAAACAAACTTCAATAGTGCTTTGTCAAAATTCTATAAACAATTTTGTGGTTGCGACACCTTTGGGATAACCGCCTGAGCTGTGGGCTATCTGCTGCACACCTCGGGACCAGCACCAATTGAAAAGACCCACATTCACCACTGGTTGTTAGTCATTAGGCTTAAATTACCGAAAAACTACCTCTGTAACTAAGATTTTTCAAAGTTTTTCTATAGACGCCCATAGCTTTTTGTATACCATTGGAAGCCCCCTGACGCCCTCTGTCGATTGGTACCCATTTGGTCGAGCTAGGACGTCTAATAGTTGAAATATACATAGATTAGTGTTGCATTTTTCGAACAGTTTTTACTTTTGCTCCATTTACAAGCGTTTCATCAATAGAGGTACAGCATTTTACAGCATACGAGTGTGCGCGCTAAAATCACGAGTCTAACGACACCTCTACCGATCCTCTGCGACTAATAGTTCTTGTGATATAAGCTATTTTGTGTTTTCGCGGCACTCCGTCCGCGTCATACCGAGGTTACCTTAGCCCTGCATTTTATCGAAAATTGTCTAAGTTTTTAGTGTTCTTTTCGTTTATTGTCGGTCCATAGTTGTCGCTGATATCAAAAGTTATATACCAATCGATTCGTATACTCTTGCGCTACACGTTTTATATATTTGTTTATAATAATATTATTGTATATAATAGATTTTTACCGTTTTCCCTTGTTATTCGCACGGTACAGTGTCAGTGCATATCTCATTGATATATTGTATAGACACCTAAGGGTTTCTGTACCCAGGAACGTGTGAGAGGTCTGTCAGCATCCCGAGAGACCCCATTCGTATAGCTATCTCAATATATTTGGTCGATCTGTTCGAGTTTTTCAAAATTCTCATCAATTGTCTATAAACAAACTTCAATAGTGCTTTGTCAAAATTCTATAAACAATTTTGTGGTTGCGACACCTTTGGGATAACCGCCTGAGCTGTGGGCTATCTGCTGCACACCTCGGGACCAGCACCAATTGAAAAGACCCACATTCACCACTGGTTGTTAGTCATTAGGCTTAAATTACCGAAAAACTACCTCTGTAACTAAGATTTTTCAAAGTTTTTCTATAGACGCCCATAGCTTTTTGTATACCATTGGAAGCCCCCTGACGCCCTCTGTCGATTGGTACTCATTTGGTCGAGCTAGGACGTCTAATAGTTGAAATATACATAGATTAGTGTTGCATTTTTCGAACAGTTTTTACTTTTGCTCCATTTACAAGCGTTTCATCAATAGAGGTACAGCATTTTACAGCATACGAGTGTGCGCGCTAAAATCACGAGTCTAACGACACCTCTACCGATCCTCTGCGACTAATAGTTCTTGTGATATAAGCTATTTTGTGTTTTCGCGGCACTCCGTCCGCGTCATACCGAGTGTCAGTGCATATCTCATTGATATATTGTATAGACACCTAAGGGTTTCTGTACCCAGGAACGTGTGAGAGGTCTGTCAGCATCCCGAGAGACCCCATTCGTATAGCTATCTCAATATATTTGGTCGATCTGTTCGAGTTTTTCAAAATTCTCATCAATTGTCTATAAACAAACTTCAATAGTGCTTTGTCAAAATTCTATAAACAATTTTGTGGTTGCGACACCTTTGGGATAACCGCCTGAGCTGTGGGCTATCTGCTGCACACCTCGGGACCAGCACCAATTGAAAAGACCCACATTCACCACTGGTTGTTAGTCATTAGGCTTAAATTACCGAAAAACTACCTCTGTAACTAAGATTTTTCAAAGTTTTTCTATAGACGCCCATAGCTTTTTGTATACCATTGGAAGCCCCCTGACGCCCTCTGTCGATTGGTACCCATTTGGTCGAGCTAGGACGTCTAATAGTTGAAATATACATAGATTAGTGTTGCATTTTTCGAACAGTTTTTACTTTTGCTCCATTTACAAGCGTTTCATCAATAGAGGTACAGCATTTTACAGCATACGAGTGTGCGCGCTAAAATCACGAGTCTAACGACACCTCTACCGATCCTCTGCGACTAATAGTTCTTGTGATATAAGCTATTTTGTGTTTTCGCGGCACTCCGTCCGCGTCATACCGAGTGTCAGTGCATATCTCATTGATATATTGTATAGACACCTAAGGGTTTCTGTACCCAGGAACGTGTGAGAGGTCTGTCAGCATCCCGAGAGACCCCATTCGTATAGCTATCTCAATATATTTGGTCGATCTGTTCGAGTTTTTCAAAATTCTCATCAATTGTCTATAAACAAACTTCAATAGTGCTTTGTCAAAATTCTATAAACAATTTTGTGGTTGCGACACCTTTGGGATAACCGCCTGAGCTGTGGGCTATCTGCTGCACACCTCGGGACCAGCACCAATTGAAAAGACCCACATTCACCACTGGTTGTTAGTCATTAGGCTTAAATTACCGAAAAACTACCTCTGTAACTAAGATTTTTCAAAGTTTTTCTATAGACGCCCATAGCTTTTTGTATACCATTGGAAGCCCCCTGACGCCCTCTGTCGATTGGTACCCATTTGGTCGAGCTAGGACGTCTAATAGTTGAAATATACATAGATTAGTGTTGCATTTTTCGAACAGTTTTTACTTTTGCTCCATTTACAAGCGTTTCATCAATAGAGGTACAGCATTTTACAGCATACGAGTGTGCGCGCTAAAATCACGAGTCTAACGACACCTCTACCGATCCTCTGCGACTAATAGTTCTTGTGATATAAGCTATTTTGTGTTTTCGCGGCACTCCGTCCGCGTCATACCGAGTGTCAGTGCATATCTCATTGATATATTGTATAGACACCTAAGGGTTTCTGTACCCAGGAACGTGTGAGAGGTCTGTCAGCATCCCGAGAGACCCCATTCGTATAGCTATCTCAATATATTTGGTCGATCTGTTCGAGTTTTTCAAAATTCTCATCAATTGTCTATAAACAAACTTCAATAGTGCTTTGTCAAAATTCTATAAACAATTTTGTGGTTGCGACACCTTTGGGATAACCGCCTGAGCTGTGGGCTATCTGCTGCACACCTCGGGACCAGCACCAATTGAAAAGACCCACATTCACCACTGGTTGTTAGTCATTAGGCTTAAATTACCGAAAAACTACCTCTGTAACTAAGATTTTTCAAAGTTTTTCTATAGACGCCCATAGCTTTTTGTATACCATTGGAAGCCCCCTGACGCCCTCTGTCGATTGGTACCCATTTGGTCGAGCTAGGACGTCTAATAGTTGAAATATACATAGATTAGTGTTGCATTTTTCGAACAGTTTTTACTTTTGCTCCATTTACAAGCGTTTCATCAATAGAGGTACAGCATTTTACAGCATACGAGTGTGCGCGCTAAAATCACGAGTCTAACGACACCTCTACCGATCCTCTGCGACTAATAGTTCTTGTGATATAAGCTATTTTGTGTTTTCGCGGCACTCCGTCCGCGTCATACCGAGGTTACCTTAGCCCTGCATTTTATCGAAAATTGTCTAAGTTTTTAGTGTTCTTTTCGTTTATTGTCGGTCCATAGTTGTCGCTGATATCAAAAGTTATATACCAATCGATTCGTATACTCTTGCGCTACACGTTTTATATATTTGTTTATAATAATATTATTGTATATAATAGATTTTTACCGTTTTCCCTTGTTATTCGCACGGTACAGTGTCAGTGCATATCTCATTGATATATTGTATAGACACCTAAGGGTTTCTGTACCCAGGAACGTGTGAGAGGTCTGTCAGCATCCCGAGAGACCCCATTCGTATAGCTATCTCAATATATTTGGTCGATCTGTTCGAGTTTTTCAAAATTCTCATCAATTGTCTATAAACAAACTTCAATAGTGCTTTGTCAAAATTCTATAAACAATTTTGTGGTTGCGACACCTTTGGGATAACCGCCTGAGCTGTGGGCTATCTGCTGCACACCTCGGGACCAGCACCAATTGAAAAGACCCACATTCACCACTGGTTGTTAGTCATTAGGCTTAAATTACCGAAAAACTACCTCTGTAACTAAGATTTTTCAAAGTTTTTCTATAGACGCCCATAGCTTTTTGTATACCATTGGAAGCCCCCTGACGCCCTCTGTCGATTGGTACCCATTTGGTCGAGCTAGGACGTCTAATAGTTGAAATATACATAGATTAGTGTTGCATTTTTCGAACAGTTTTTACTTTTGCTCCATTTACAAGCGTTTCATCAATAGAGGTACAGCATTTTACAGCATACGAGTGTGCGCGCTAAAATCACGAGTCTAACGACACCTCTACCGATCCTCTGCGACTAATAGTTCTTGTGATATAAGCTATTTTGTGTTTTCGCGGCACTCCGTCCGCGTCATACCGAGTGTCAGTGCATATCTCATTGATATATTGTATAGACACCTAAGGGTTTCTGTACCCAGGAACGTGTGAGAGGTCTGTCAGCATCCCGAGAGACCCCATTCGTATAGCTATCTCAATATATTTGGTCGATCTGTTCGAGTTTTTCAAAATTCTCATCAATTGTCTATAAACAAACTTCAATAGTGCTTTGTCAAAATTCTATAAACAATTTTGTGGTTGCGACACCTTTGGGATAACCGCCTGAGCTGTGGGCTATCTGCTGCACACCTCGGGACCAGCACCAATTGAAAAGACCCACATTCACCACTGGTTGTTAGTCATTAGGCTTAAATTACCGAAAAACTACCTCTGTAACTAAGATTTTTCAAAGTTTTTCTATAGACGCCCATAGCTTTTTGTATACCATTGGAAGCCCCCTGACGCCCTCTGTCGATTGGTACCCATTTGGTCGAGCTAGGACGTCTAATAGTTGAAATATACATAGATTAGTGTTGCATTTTTCGAACAGTTTTTACTTTTGCTCCATTTACAAGCGTTTCATCAATAGAGGTACAGCATTTTACAGCATACGAGTGTGCGCGCTAAAATCACGAGTCTAACGACACCTCTACCGATCCTCTGCGACTAATAGTTCTTGTGATATAAGCTATTTTGTGTTTTCGCGACACTCCGTCCGCGTCATACCGAGGTTACCTTAGCCCTGCATTTTATCGAAAATTGTCTAAGTTTTTAGTGTTCTTTTCGTTTATTGTCGGTCCATAGTTGTCGCTGATATCAAAAGTTATATACCAATCGATTCGTATACTCTTGCGCTACACGTTTTATATATTTGTTTATAATAATATTATTGTATATAATAGATTTTTACCGTTTTCCCTTGTTATTCGCACGGTACAGTGTCAGTGCATATCTCATTGATATATTGTATAGACACCTAAGGGTTTCTGTACCCAGGAACGTGTGAGAGGTCTGTCAGCATCCCGAGAGACCCCATTCGTATAGCTATCTCAATATATTTGGTCGATCTGTTCGAGTTTTTCAAAATTCTCATCAATTGTCTATAAACAAACTTCAATAGTGCTTTGTCAAAATTCTATAAACAATTTTGTGGTTGCGACACCTTTGGGATAACCGCCTGAGCTGTGGGCTATCTGCTGCACACCTCGGGACCAGCACCAATTGAAAAGACCCACATTCACCACTGGTTGTTAGTCATTAGGCTTAAATTACCGAAAAACTACCTCTGTAACTAAGATTTTTCAAAGTTTTTCTATAGACGCCCATAGCTTTTTGTATACCATTGGAAGCCCCCTGACGCCCTCTGTCGATTGGTACCCATTTGGTCGAGCTAGGACGTCTAATAGTTGAAATATACATAGATTAGTGTTGCATTTTTCGAACAGTTTTTACTTTTGCTCCATTTACAAGCGTTTCATCAATAGAGGTACAGCATTTTACAGCATACGAGTGTGCGCGCTAAAATCACGAGTCTAACGACACCTCTACCGATCCTCTGCGACTAATAGTTCTTGTGATATAAGCTATTTTGTGTTTTCGCGGCCCCGCCCGCCCGCCCTGATTTTACTGCGTAGCCATATAAGGTCGGTCGGCATATTGTTGGAACCTTTGCCAAAAATTTATTCGTTATTTTGGCTTAGACTTGTCGTCAACTTGCTTCACACCACCTTTAACCGATCTTGAGATAATTATATCCAATTCTATACAGTCAAACTCAGCCGTGAGTTGCGGCAAATCACTCTGTCTCACTTTTTCCTTTTTTATTAGAATAGATCACTAGATTAAGACAAAAGCTTATTGGCTAAAACTAGAATAAGACTTAGCTAGTCTACAACTAGCTGATAACTGTAGAGTAGGGACAGCTTTAGATAGAGTTCGCAGTTTGCTGTGTTTGTAGCACTTTAAATTAGAAAAAGCCCTAGATAAACGGTGGCAGTTGGGTTTGGTCCGAATCATCAATTTTCAAAAAACACTGGTCTAGGCTGCATACGTGCGCACTATACACGCACTATACACACATTTTACACTAGCCCTAGTACACACACACGACACACTCAACATTGACACTGTACAAGCACGACACTAACAGACACATAGACACACATAAGCACACACTCGGATTCTGGAGCCGCGACCCCGTTAGACACGGTACTTTACAATTTAGACTAGGACTTAGAATTAGGACAACACTTAGAATAATATTAAATTTTATAACTTATACAAACCTTTTCATATATATCATTTTGACATATTAACCGACTAACGCTATTGCGTTAAGTATATTTTAATTTAGTTTGAGACGTACATCTCTGTTAACATGTTTGGTTATAGGACACCGGTAAGAAGGTCCACAGCTTCTCCTAAGTCTGGAGATGAGTCTGCATCTAACCAGGCAAGTCCCCCTATAGAGAGCAGACCAACAAAACCCGTTAGGAGAAGCGTAGACGAACTAGAGCTCCGCGAAAAGATAGCACCAACTAAGGAAATTAGGGCTAGCTCTCAGACAACAAAAGTTAAAGAGCCACAGATAGCGCTGGCACCATTACTGGTACCGGCGGCTCAAAACCGATGCGCCGCAGCAATCTTGGCGCACGATGTTATTAGGGAGCAACTGGGAGAAGCTCGTAATTTAAAGCGAGATATTAGGAGAGAAGTAGAAGACAGAGCGGACCTGTTACTGCGGATTATAAAAGCCTACGAAGATGAAAGAAAGAGAATGAAAAGATCAGAGACAGGAAAAACGGTAGAGATCAGAGGTGAGAACGCAAGTTCCACCGAAGATATAGTGCGGAAGATTGAGGAGAACGAAAGATTGCTGATAGAGAATGGTAAGATTATGAGAGAATTGAAAGATAAAATTGAAAAACAAGACGAGAGAGAGAACGAGAGACTAAAGAAGGGATGTATGAATGAGAGTATGCTAAAGGAAAATAGTAAAATAATGATAGAGTTGAAAGAGAAAATGGAAATACAAGACAAGAGAGAGAAAGAAAGAGAAAGCAAGGGAGTTATGACATATGCGGGTGCCGTGTCGGGCCGGTCTGGTCACCAGCCACAGGGGCGGGTGGCCCTGCACTCCGTAGTCATAACATCAAAAAATGAGAAAGAGACTGGAGAGGAAGTAATAGAGCGACTAAGGAGAGTAGCGAATGAAGATGAAGGATGGATAAGAGTGGAAAGAGTGAGAAAGGCGAAGGACAGAAGAGTCATAATAGGGTACAAGACAGACGAAGAAAGAAAGAGGGCACAACGGAGGCTGGAGGAGAGAGAAAAAGGCCTAAACGTCGAAGAAATGAGGAACAGAGACCCCTTGCTAGTCCTATACGGGGTGCTGAAGGTCCATAAAGACGCAGACCTGCTCAAACTGATTAGGTCCCGAAACCATGAGGTTTTCAGGGGCCTCAGTTCTGAGCAGGACAGAATGTCAGTCCAGTACCGCAGGACGGCCAGGAACCCTCATACAAGCCACGTGGTGCTCAGGGTCTCCCCGGTAGTTTGGTCTCGGGCCCTAGACATGGGGAGACTGCATATTGATCTGCAACCAGTTAGGGTGGCAGATCAATCTCCTATTGTGCAGTGCTCCCTGTGCTTAGGGTACGGGCATAGCAGGAAGTTCTGCAAAACGTCAGAACCGCTCTGCAGTCACTGCGGCGGGCTCCATATGAGGGCAAAGTGCCCCGAGTACGCCGTAGGAGTAGAGCCTAACTGCTGCAACTGCCAAAGGGAGAAGATGAGCAACACGAGACACAGCGTTTTCGACGGTTCGTGCCCAGTGCGACAGAAGTGGGACAGTATAGCAAGAGCATCCACTCAATATTGCTAAGGGCACCACGGAGGAGGTTGCTCCGTACCGGGTGCTACAGGCGAACCTCCAGAGGAGGAAACTGGCAACCGATGAGCTCATGCTTGAGGCCACACGACGCAAGGCCGCAGTCGCCCTAGTTCAGGAGCCCTATGTGGGTGCGGTGAAAAGGATGAAGGCGTACCAGGGCGTCAGGGTCTTCCAGAGCACTGTACGAGGAGAAGGGACTGTGAAGGCGGCCATTGTTGTGTTCGACGCAGCACTGGACGTCATACAGTACCCGCAACTCACCACCGACAACATCATGGTGGTGGGAATCCGGTCCAGTGCTTGGAAGATCACGCTGGTCTCCTTCTACTTTGAACCGGAGAGCCCGCTGGGGCCTTACCTAGAAGGGCTGAGTAAAATCAGGCATGAGCTGGGGAACCAACACCTTATCTTTGGAGGCGACGCTAACGCGTGGAGCACCTGGTGGGGACATCCAACCGAAGATACGAGAGGTGAAGCGATGAGGGATGCTCTTGAACAGATGGACCTCCATATCCTGAATAGCGGGGGCATTCCGACTTTCGATACTGTGAGGGGTGGAAGGAGGTACCAGAGCTACGTTGACATTACGGCCTGCACGGGCGATATGCTCGCTATGATCGACGCCTGGAGGGTGGACACGGGTCTTGTAAGCTCGGACCACAATCGCATAGTGTTTCATATTAATCTAAAAAAGGCAAAGGGAACCCACATTGAGCGCACCACCAGGATTTATAATACCAAAAAGGCCAGGTGGGATGACTTTAAGGTGAAGATGGCACAATGTACATCCCATTTGGACCTGGGCGCCCGACAGACCGCCAATGTGGACGAACTGGAAGGTATTGTTGTCGATTACTCAACTTCCATAGGGATGGCTTGTGATGAAGCCATCCCGAAAAAGAAAAAGAGGGAGTTACTCACTATGCCATGGTGGTCGGAGAGGCTCGCTGCCCTGAAAAGGGCCGTAAACACCAAAAGGCGTCGAATCAGAAATGCAGCTCCCGATCGCAGGGAGCTAGTAATCTCGAGGTACCTAGAATGTAAGGAGACGTATGAATCTGAGGTAAAAAAGGCACAGGTCGAAAGTTGGAAGAACTTCTGCGGAAAGCAGGATAGGGAGGGCATCTGGGAGGGGGTGTACAGATTGATAGGAAGGGCCACAGTGAGGGAAGAAGATCAGCCACTAATTCACAATGAAACCCATTTGGACGCAAAGGGTTCAGTACAACTCCTCGCCCGAACCTTCTACCCGGAGGATCGGGTCGAGGAGGACACTGAGATGCATCGGCAGGTGCGCATGAAAGCCGAAAAGGATGACAGCACAGAGGGTCATAATGATGATGACCCACCTTTTACGGTGGGCGAACTGCACGATGCGCTTCAGAAGTTTAACCCTAAAAAAGCACCGGGAGCGGACGGCTTTACAGCCGACATTTGTACTCACGCCGTTGGTGCAAACCCCTTAGACTTCCTGGAGCTGCTTAATCGGTGCCTCCATCACGGCTACTTTCCTAAGATATGGAAGGAAGCAGTGGTGGTGGTGCTGAAGAAGCCGGGTAAAGACTCGTACACCACCCCCAAGTCGTACAGACCGATTGGGCTATTGCCTGTCCTTGGCAAGGTGTACGAGCGAATGCTGATTACTCGCCTCAAATACCATCTGTTGCCGCGAATGAGTACTCGCCAGTACGGTTTTATGCCCCAGAGAAGCACCGAGGACGCCCTCTATGACCTTATGGGGCACATAGTGGCAAAACTCCATGACAAGAGGATTGTCACTATGGTGTCCCTGGACATAGAGGGGGCCTTCGATAGCGCCTGGTGGCCCGCTATTAGAGTGAGACTGGTTGAGGAAAAATGCCCGGCAAATTTGAGACGAGTAATTGGTAGTTACCTAAGCGACAGGAGAGTCAGGGTTAGGTACGCAGGCGAGGAGTGCAGCCGCTCCACGGGCAAAGGGTGCGTCCAGGGGTCGATCGGCGGTCCCTTGCTGTGGAACCTGCTTTTGGATCCACTTTTGAAAGGTCTGGAGCGAAAGGGAGTGTATGTGCAGGCGTTCGCAGACGATGTGGTGCTGGTGTTTGATGGGGACTCGGCTCTTGAAATCGAGGGACACGCCAATGCCTCTCTCGAGCATGTGCGGGAGTGGGGCATCGGAAACAAGCTGAAATTCGCACCGCACAAAACCTGTGCGATGGTAATTACGCGGAGGCTAAAGTACGATGTCCCGCGCCTCAGCATGGGCGGGATAGACATTGGCATGTCCAGGGAAATCAAAATTCTAGGGCTCACCATAGACCGCGCACTAACATTCAACACACATGTCACCAACGTATGCAGAAAGGCGATCGGCATCTATCGGAAGCTGGCGAGGATGGCCCGGATCAGCTGGGGATTACACCCCGAGGTGATCCGGACGATCTACGTCGCAGCCGTGGAGCCGACGATATTGTACGCTGCCAGTGCTTGGCACGCATCGGCGGAGAAGCTTGGTGTCCGAAAGCAGCTAAACGTGGTACAGCGCGGTTTCGCCCAAAAGCTGTGCAAGGCCTACCGTACGGTCTCTCTGAACTCGGCGCTGGTCCTGACTGGTTTGCTCCCTCTGGACCTCAGAGTTCGAGAGGTGGCCTCATTATATGAGGCCAAGAGAGGAGTGAGCCAGCCATGGCTGGGAGACTGGGAGGTCGAACGAATGGCCCCGGCGATAGAATCTCCTCACCCCGCGGAGCATGCGGTCCTGGGGTTCACCAGCCTGGTAGACGAGGGGCAACTGGAAGATGCAAACCACTTTGAGGTGCGCATCTTCACGGATGGGAGCAAGATTGAGGGCCGAGTCGGTGCCGCGCTATCGTTTTGGAATAGCCGGACCGAAACTAAGGCCCTCAAACTTGCTCTCGCGCCTCATTGCACCGTCTACCAGGCCGAGCTCCTGGCGCTATGCAAAGCGGCCAGTGAGGTCCTCAGGCGTGGCGCGTCTACGTTTGGTATCTTCAGCGACAGCAGAGCCGCTCTCTTGACGGTAATCAACCGTCATGCCCTCCATCCCTTGGCAGTGGAAGCCAGGGCCGCACTTCAGCGCGGATTGGCCCAGGGTAAGGAAATTTCCTTATTCTGGGTCAAGGCCCACGCAGGGCTGGAGGGTAACGAACGAGCCGATGAGCTCGCGAAGGAAGCGGCTCTGACGTTGAAGAGAGCACCGGACTACGGTCTGTATCCTGTCTCATTCGTGAAGCGTGCCCTTAGGCGGGGCACGCTTGACGAGTGGAACAGGAGATACAGAGAGGGCGGGACGGCCTCCGTAACGAAGCTTTTTCTCCCATGCGCAGTGGCGGCGTATAGTATCGTCCGCAAGATGACGATCGCCGGCACCACGACACAGTTGCTGACGGGGCACGGTGGGTTCTCCGGATACTTGGCACGCTTCAAGTGTAAGGGGGACCCATCGTGCGCCTGCGAACCGGGCGTCGAGGAGACAGTCGTCCACCTCCTGCTGGACTGCCCCATTCACGCGATGGACCGAATTGATTTGGAGACGGAAGTGGGTATTCAAATCGATCAAGCAAACCTGCCACTGTTGACAAAGGAACACAGGGACGTATTTGTAAAATACGCTACGAAAATTATAACCATAGTAAATAAAAGAAATGGCAAAACAAGTATTTTGTAACTATATTATTCATAATATAAGATTACAACAATAAAATCCACATGTAAACAACACGTCCAGATAAAAATGTAAAAAATAAATTAACAGTAAATGTAATCTAGATAAGGCAGTAATATAAGTAAAACTATATATATATAAATTTAAAGCAACAGTAATTGTTATTTTGTAGATATCATAGATATATAAAAATACACGTTTATTATAAGGAAAAGTAATTGTAAGTAAATATAATTAAAAGAAAAATGTCAAACATAAAAATAAAAACCCTATCAATAAAAACAGGGATAGCTCCTTCCCTTCCCATAAGAATGATAGACCAGTATGAAAGTGAGAGAGGCATAGGAGCGAGAGGAGTGGAAGATGATGATATATATAAGTTAAAGTTAAATCGAAATATAGACTGAAAGGTTCGAAATGGATGAAAGGAATAGTAGGAATGAAAGAACTTTAGAAACACAGGAATAAGTTAATAGATGTTAAGAAGTAGTAATTGATGTTGAAAAAAACTATAGCAACATAAGAATAAGTCCATAGATTAATAAGTATATAAAAGTAGTAGTATTAGTAGAAGTTGCCTATAGAGGCCAATGCTGAGAATACAGTTGTTGTTAATAATATAATGCAAAAAGGCTTTGTCCACGACAGAGATGTAAGACAAAAAAAAAAAAAAAAAAAAAAAAAAAAAAAAAAAAAAAAAAAGTTTGGTAAACCCCATACAATCCCATGTGATGGATGAAGTATGAAAGGACTAGCGTGTAAGTATGATAATAATATGAGCGTGACGAGTATGATAATGGAGGCTAGAATGAAGGAAGACATAAAATTAATGTACATGTAAGATAAATATGTAATATAAATCTACAAGCCCTAAGCGGCTACGTAATATATAATTAAAAAGAAATTACAAATTAAGTGTCTATGGCTCTGCCTATGGTAGAGATGTAATATAAAAAAAAAAAAAAAAAAAAAAAAAAAAAAAAAAAAAAAAAAAAAAAAAAAAAAAAAACCTAACCTAACCTAACCTAACCTAACCTAACCTAACCTAACCTAACCTAACCTAACCTGGGGTGGTGTCGCCGGAAGGCTGGCGAGGCTGCTCCCCAATCGGGGAGGCCCAAATAGTGCATGCCGTCGCCTCTACGACGGTGTAGTGCGCTCAAAGGCGTTGTATGGAGCGCCCATCTGGGCGCACGCCCTCTGCGCCAAGACAATCCCGCTGCTGCGGCGTCCGCAGCGGTCGATTGCGCAGAGGGCGGCACGAGCGTACTGCACCGTCTCCTACGAGGCGGCGTGCCTGATTGCAGGAAGCCTCCCTTGGGATCTCGAGGCTGGAGTCCTCAAAAAGGTGTATGAAGAGAGCGCCCTGGTGCGAGGTAACGGTGGACGGCCCCTTCCGGACGAGATCGACCGCTGGAGACAGTCGGCTCGCGACGATCTCTTCCGGAAGTGGGCCGAGAGGTTGGTAGGCCCCTCAGTTAGCCCCCGGCTCGTGGGGGCTGTCCGGCCCGTCCTGCGGGCTTGGGTGGAGAGGGCACACGGGGCGCCGACATTTCACCTCAGTCAGCTCCTCACAGGGCATGGCGTATTCGCCTGTGGGAGGTGGCTGGGGTGGAGCCGGACCCCGTGTGTCGCCACTGCTCAAGTGGCGTCGTGGACACGGCGGAGCACACACTCGCCGTGTGCCCGGCGTGGGACGGGCCGCGTATCGCCCTTACGGGCCTTGTCGGTGTAAATTTGTCGCTGCCGGCTGTGGTGCAAGCCATGGTCGGCAGCCAACAGTGTTGGGCCGCCGTCGCCTCGTTTGCTAGCGAGGTGATGGCGGCGAAACGAGAGGAGTTGCGGGTGCGGGAGCGTACGGGACAGACGCTCCCGCCCCGCCGTCCGGTTCGGGGGCGTCGACGTGCTAATTACATGCGCGCCCCCGAATAGTGTCTGGCCGTGGGCGGAAGGTCGGGGGACCCCGCCCAACTGGCCACTTGGCGACGGGCACCCTTTCTGTGTTCCAGGGGGTGCCCACTTTTTTGCGCACGCCCGTACCGGCCGCTCTCACCTCCTCTGCTTACAGAGGAGCGCTCGAGAGCGGTGGAGGTGCGGGCTAGTTCTTCAGCTCCTTAGGGAGCTCCGGGGTGGTCGCTTATCGACCGCCCCGAGACGGACCCCTCCGTTCTGGGGTGCCCCTTGCCGGCTCGCAGTGATTTAACCTCAGGCCTACCCTGCGAGTCGGTTTTAAGGTGAGGCGGAACACCGCGGGGTTTAGTGGGTAGGACGGCCCTCTCTCACGGGCCGGGAGCCCCACACACCGTCCCTGCTGCCCCCGCAGTAGGGATGACGGTGCGTAAATGCATTCCCCGCGAAAACAAAAAAAAAAAAAAAAAAAAAAAAAAAAAAAAAAAACCTGGGGTGGTGTGCCGAGGCCGAAGAGAAGGTCGATCTTAAGGGTCTCGGCATTGGAGGCTTACGCTTCCGCACGGCGGCCACTGGAGGCCGCATTTTGGAAGTGGCGGGCGCCGAAAGGTCCGAAAAGGCTGACGCCCTGGCCGACAAATTGAGGTCGGCCCTGGGAGAGGATGTCCGTATCGCCAGGCCGGAGAAGTGCGCGGAGCTGCGCATCTCCGGTCTAGGCGACGCGGCCACAAAGGAAGTGGTTGCGCGGGTGGTGGCGGACGTAGGAGGGTGCGCCACCACCAGTGTTGTCGTTGGCGACGTTGTTCGCCAGGCAGGCAGGGAGGGCACGGCTTGGGTCAAGTGCCCGATCGCGGCGGCCAAAAAACTAACAGATGGCCGCCCTCTCACGATCGGTTGGTCCCGCGTCCGTGCGGTTCTTTTGGAGGCCAGGCCGCAGCGGTGTTTCCGCTGTCTGGAGGTGGGGCACGTGGGAGCCCGGTGCGCTGCGGGTGTAGATCGCAGCGCACTGTGTTTTCGTTGTGGGCAGCCCGGCCACAAGGCGGCCGGCTGCTCTATGGCGTTTAACTGCCCCATCTGCGCGGCGGCAGGAACGGCCGCTGCGCATCGCCTGGGCGCAAAAGCCTGCCTGGCGGCGTCGATGAAGAGGAGGCGTCGGGGTGGTGCTGGACGCACGCGTCAGCCCACCCAGAACACAGAGGAGGTGATGGACATCGCCCAAAATTAAATGGCTCCCATCTCGGTACTGCAGGCCAACGTCGGTAACTGTGCGGCGGCCCAAGATCTGCTGCTTCAGTCCGTCGCACAGTTGCAGGCGACTGTGGCTATAGTCGCCGAACCGTACGCGGTCCGCGCCCGCGACAACTGGGCTGGCAGCCGCGACGAGTTGGTGGCTATCGTCTCCCAGCGGGGTGCTTTTGATAGGGTGCTCCAGGGACGCGGTTGCGTCCTCGCGCTGCTGGGAGACGTTGCAGTAGTCGGGGTGTACTTCTCGCCCAACAGAAGCCTCGCTGAGTATGAGCGTTGGTTGATTGAGGTCGGGGCTCTGTTGGCAGAAGCGCACCCCACCCCGGTGGTGGTAGCTGGAGATTTCAACGCACACTCACAGGCGTGGGGATCTCCAGAAACCGATAGCCGGGGAGAGATGGTCGAGGAATGGGCGGTGTCCAACGGCTTGGTGCTGCTCAACCGAGGGTCGGTCCACACGTTCGTGCGACGAACGGGGACGGGTCGTAGTATAATCGACCTGTCCTTTGCCAGTTCTGGCCTGGCTAGCCGCACACGTGGTTGGAGGGTGATCGAGGGGGTGGAGACGATGTCGGATCATCGCTACATATGGTTCGACATCGTCAACGCCGGCTCGGAGACCCCGGCGGTCGGGGACCGCCGTTCGGTTGAGGAAGGTCCGCGGTGGCGTCTGCGGACGCTAGACCGGGAACTGGCGAAGGAGGCGGCCATCGTCGAGCGATGGGCCGCAGGCGACGTTAGCCCGGACGTGGACGCGAGGGCTGGGCGGCTTTCCGGCGCCCTGACTCGCGTCTGCGATGCGGCGATGAAGAGGGCGGGGCCTGTTCGGCCGCGAAAGCGAGTGTATTGGTGGAATGATGAGTTGGCTGGGCTGCGTACTTCATGCCATGCAGCCCAGCGTAGGTACACTCGCCATCGCGGTCGAAGAAACAGCGATCCTGCCCAAGAAGAAGAGCTGCTCGCCGCATACCGGGCTGCCCGAGCTGCCCTATGCTCGGCAATCAAGGCCGCCAAGGAGGCGGCCTGGAAGGAGTGGCTCGAGAGCCTCAATCAAGATCCGTGGGGGCGCCCGTACAAAGCCGTGAGTGACAAACTCCGGCCCTGGGCGCCTCCCCTCACCAAGTCTCTCGAGCCCTCATTCGTCGGCCACGTCGTCAGTTCCCTCTTTCCTGCGCGGGAAGAGTGGGTCCCACCGCGGATGGCACCAAGCCAGACGCCGGCAGACACAGAGGCGATGATTCCGCCCGTGTCAGATGCCGAGCTCGGGGCGGCGGTCCTCAAACTCAAAACGAGGAACCGCGCCCCCGGTCCGGATGGCATCCCTGGGCGCGTCATCGCCCTGGTCATGCCGGCGTTCGAGGAGGAGACGCTGTCTTTGTTGTCGGAGTGTTTGGCGTCGGGTAAGGTCCCGCGACAGTGGAAAACCGGGCGGCTCGTGCTGTTGAAGAAGCACGGGCGCCCGGCCGAGTCGCCGTCGGCCTATCGCCCCATCGTACTGCTCGACGAGATGAGCAAGCTGCTCGAGCGGGTGCTCGCGGCGCGTCTCGTCGGGCACCTGGAGGGGGCGGGGCCCAATCTCAATGACGGCCAGTACGGTTTTCGTCGCGGGAGGTCGACCCTGGACGCCATTTCCCGGCTCAGGGACAGCGTCGAGGAGGCGGTCGGTCGGGGGGAGGTGTTGCTGGCGGTGTCGCTCGACATCGCGAACGCCTTCAACACCATCCCCTGGCAGACCATCGCCGAGGCGCTGAGGTACCACAATGTCCCGTGGTACCTCAGGCGCATTCTTGCGGACTACTTTGTCGACCGGGCCATCTCCTATCCGGCCCGGTCGGGAGTAGTCCGCACAAATATGTCGTGCGGTGTTCCACAGGGGTCGGTTCTGGGTCCGCTCCTGTGGAACATCGGATATGATTGGGTCCTGCGCGGTGCTACTCTTCGGGGAGTCGGCGTCCTCTGTTACGCCGACGATACCCTAGTTACCGCGCGGGGCCCAGATTTTCGCGAGGCGAAAGTCCTGGCCACCGCGGGCGTTGCCCAGGTGGTCAGCCGCATCAGGGCGCTAGGACTCCAGGTGGCCCTCGAAAAGTCCGAGGCCGTTTTCTTTCACGGGCCTCGGCGAGGGCCACCTCGAGATTGTCAGATTGTGGTGAGCGGCACCCCCATCGCTGTCGGGTCGAGTATTAAGTATCTTGGTTTGGTACTCGACAGCCGATGGGGCTTCGTCGAGCACTTCCGGCGTCTGTCGCCAAAGTTATTGTCGTACGCCGGAGGGCTGGCGAGGCTGCTCCCCAATCGGGGAGGCCCAAATAGTGCATGCCGTCGCCTCTACGACGGTGTAGTGCGCTCAAAGGCGTTGTATGGAGCGCCCATCTGGGCGCACGCCCTCTGCGCCAAGACAATCCCGCTGCTGCGGCGTCCGCAGCGGTCGATTGCGCAGAGGGCGGCACGAGCGTACTGCACCGTCTCCTACGAGGCGGCGTGCCTGATTGCAGGAAGCCTCCCTTGGGATCTCGAGGCTGGAGTCCTCAAAAAGGTGTATGAAGAGAGCGCCCTGGTGCGAAGTAACGGTGGACGGCCCCTTCCGGACGAGATCGACCGCTGGAGACAGTCGGCTCGCGACGATCTCTTCCGGAAGTGGGCCGAGAGGTTGGTAGGCCCCTCAGTTAGCCCCCGGCTCGTGGGGGCTGTCCGGCCCGTCCCGCGGGCTTGGGTGGAGAGGGCACACGGGGCGCCGACATTTCACCTCAGTCAGCTCCTCACAGGCCATGGCGTATTCGCCAAGTACCTGTGGGAGGTGGCTGGGGTGGAGCCGGACCCCGTGTGTCGCCACTGCTCAAGTGGCGTCGTGGACACGGCGGAGCACACACTCGCCGTGTGCCCGGCGTGGGACGGGCCGCGTATCGCCCTTACGGGCCTTGTCGGAGTTGATTTGTCGCTGCCGGCTGTGGTGCAAGCCATGGTCGGCAGCCAACAGTGTTGGGCCGCCGTCGCCTCGTTTGCTAGCGAGGTGATGGCGGCGAAACGTGAGGAGTTGCGGGTGCGGGAGCGTACGGGACAGACGCTCCCGCCCCGCCGTCCGGTTCGGGGGCGTCGTCGTGCTCATTACATGCGCGCCCCCGAATAGTGTCTGGCAGTGGGCGGAAGGTCGGGGGACCCCGCCCAACTGGCCACTCGGCGACGGGCACCCTTTCTGTGTTCCAGGGGTGCCCACTCTTTTCGCACGCCCGTACCGGCCGCTCTCACCTCCTCTGCTTACAGAGGAGCGCTCGAGAGCGGTGGAGGTGCGGGCCAGTTCTTCAGCTCCTTAGGGAGCTCCGGGGTGGTCGCTTATCGACCGCCCCGAGACGGACCCCTCCGTTCTGGGGTGCCCCTTGCCGGCTCGCAGTGATTTAACCTCAGGCCTACCCTGCGAGTCGGTTTTAAGGTGAGGCGGAACACCGCGGGGTTTAGTGGGTAGGACGGCCCTCTCTCACGGGCCGGGAGCCCCACACACCGTCCCTGCTGCCCCCGCAGCAGGGATGACGGTGCGTAAAAGCATTCCCCGCGAAAACAAAAAAAAAAAAAAAAAAAAAAAAACCTGGGGTGGTGTTCCACAGGGGTCGGTTCTGGGTCCGCTCCTGTGGAACATCGGATACGATTGGGTCCTGCGCGGTGCTACTCTTCGGGGAGTCGGCGTCCTCTGTTACGCCGACGATACCCTAGTCACCGCGCGAGGCCCAGATTTTCGCGGAGCGAAAGTCCTGGCCACCGCGGGCGTTGCCCAGGTGGTCAGCCGCATCAGGGCGCTAGGACTCCAGGTGGCCCTCGAAAAGTCCGAGGCCGTTTTCTTTCACGGGCCTCGGCGAGGGCCACCTCGAGATTGTCTGATTGTGGTGAGCGGCACCCCCATCGCTGTCGGGTCGAGTATTAAGTATCTTGGTTTGGTACTCGACAGCCGATGGGGCTTCGTCGAGCACTTCCGGCGTCTGTCGCCAAAGTTGTTGTCGTACGCCGGAAGGCTGGCGAGGCTGCTCCCCAATAGGGGAGGCCCAAATAGTGCATGCCGTCGCCTCTATGACGGTGTAGTGCGCTCAAAGGCGTTGTATGGAGCGCCCATCTGGGCGCACGCCCTCTGCGCCAAGACAATCCCGCTGCTGCGGCGTTCGCAGCGGTCGATTGCGCAGAGGGCGGCACGAGCGTACTGCACCGTCTCCTACGAGGCGGCGTGCCTAATTGCAGGAAGCCTCCCTTGGGATCTCGAGGCTGGAGTCCTCAAGAATGTTTATGAGGAAAGCGCCCTGGTGCGTAGAAATGGTGGACGGCCCCTTCCGGACGAGATCGACCGCTGGAGACAGTCGGCTCGCGACGATCTCTTCCGGAAGTGGGCCGAGAGGTTGGTAGGCCCCTTAGTTAGCCCCCGGCTCGTGGGGGCTGTCCGGCCCGTCCTACGTGCTTGGGTAGAGAGGGCACACGGTGCGCCTACGTTTCACCTCAGTCAGCTCCTCACAGGGCATGGCGTATTCGCCAAGTACCTGTGGGAGGTGGCTGGGGTGGAGCCGGACCCCGTGTGTCGCCACTGCTCAAGTGGCGTCGTGGACACGGCGGAGCACACACTCGCCGTGTGCCCGGCGTGGGACGGGCCGCGTATCGCCCTTACGGGCCTTGTCGGAGTTGATTTGTCGCTGCCGGCTGTGGTGCAAGCCATGGTCGGCAGCCAACAGTGTTGGGCCGCCGTCGCCTCGTTTGCTAGCGAGGTGATGGCGGCGAAACGTGAGGAGTTGCGGGTGCGGGAGCGTACGGGACAGACGCTCCCGCCCCGCCGTCCGGTTCGGGGGCGTCGTCGTGCTCATTACATGCGCGCCCCCGAATAGTGTCTGGCCGTGGGCGGAAGGTCGGGGGACCCCGCCCAACTGGCCACTCGGCGACGGGCACCCTTTCTGTGTTCCAGGGGTGCCCACTCTTTGCGCACGCCCGTACCGGCCGCTCTCACCTCCTCTGCTTACAGAGGAGCGCTCGAGAGCGGTGGAGGTGCGGGCTAGTTCTTCAGCTCCTTAGGGAGCTCCGGGGTGGTCGCTTATCGACCGCCCCGAGACGGACCCCTCCGTTCTGGGGTGCCCCTTGCCGGCTCGCAGTGATTTAACCTCAGGCCTACCCTCGGTTTTAAGGTGAGGCGGAACACCGCGGGGTTTAGTGGGTAGGACGGCCCTCTCTCTCGGGCCGGGAGCCCCACACACCGTCCCTGCTGCCCCCGCAGCAGGGATGACGGTGCGTAAATGCATTCCCCGCGAAAACAAAAAAAAAAAAAAAAAAAAAAAACCTAACCTGGGGTGCTTGGGGTGCTAGGTCGGGGAACCTCCACGTTGGCGGTTCAGTTTCCTATCCCCCCCGGGGACCGCCCGGGTGGGAGTGGAAACTGGGCTTTGCTGGTGCACCCTGGAGCATCGGCTAATGGGCGCAGTCTTCAGTACTGTGTGTGTTAACCAATGTACCAATATCCCGACAGTCGACCCCGTGTTGTGGGGGTCGCAGCGTGGCAGGCCTGCAAGGCCTGCGAAAAGGTGAAAGCTCCCGGCCTGGCCGGTAGTAGCGCTTCGTTGTCGATTTTCGTCTTCGTTGTCGTCTCTCCCGGTTTCGGCCGGTAGAAGTTTGTCTTTACGTTGTGTGGACGTGAAGTTGACCCCATTGCACGAGGGGGTCGTGGTATGGTGGGCCTGCAAGGCCCACGGCATTTGTGACCGCTCCCGGCCTGGCCGGTTGAAGCGTTTCATCGTTGGTGTCGCTCCCGGTTCCGGCCGGTAGTAGCGAGGTTTTGTGGTGTGGACGCGTAGGCTGTCTGCTCGCGCAGGGGCCTACAGGCATTTGTGCCAGCGTCGGAGTTGGGGAGGGCTAGCCCCCCTCCTCGCGTTTCGTAATCTCCAGGGTCTTCGCAACAATCCAGCTGGTGGCACCAGTTGGTACGCGGTGGTCCTTGGGACCGAAGGGCTTGCCTTCATTGGCCGGCCCGCGACAGGGAAATGTCTATAACACCCGACAGCGAAGTCGTTAAAACCTGTGGGGCACCTGGAGCACCCCACAGTATCCATCCCGCTCCCTGGAATGAGCGTCACCCAGGGAGTCGTTTTGTATCGTCTCATGCTCGTGGGATTCAATATGGCACTTGAAAATAATAAAATTCGATCGATCTTCTCCCCTTGTGGGGGACAAACTAACAATACTGGCTTGAATATGGACTTTGACTTAACAAACGATGAGGCTGTCGAAGAGGTGAGGCCCGGAACTCCGGTTCCAGGCCTCAAGGAACTGCGGGTGTCGGTGTCGCGGTGCGACACACCGCCGCGCAGCGTGAGGATAGAGCTGCAGCTGTCGGATACCGACAGCAGCATTTGCTCGTTGATGGATGTGGCCTCGGGTCTTCCTTCCCCTCTGAGTTCCCGGCTGTGGCGTAAACGCCGGAACTCAGGGTCGGAGGGGGATAGCGAGGAGTCGGTTGGCCCTAACACTGTCCGGGGCCAACCCGGTAAACGTGGGCGAGGACGCCCACCTACTACTGGGCAGTACGTCGGCCTAGCAAAGGCCAAGGCCGAGTACATCGAGGCCAAGGAGCGGGAGCTAGAGCTCCAGGCAGAGGAGGAGCTAGCGAAAGAGCTCCGAATGAGGGAGGAGAGACGTCTCTCCTTCCTTCGCCAGTCTCCCACTCCGGAAGAAGAAGAAAGGCAAGCGAAGAAGAAGCCACCAGCTGCGGCGGATCTCAGAGCCGAGCAGCTAGAGAAGGCGGTTGAGGAGGCGGTGGAGTCGATCCGCTGCATCGCCCACAAATCCTCCCGCCTCAAGGGCCAAAGTGTACAGGGCCTAAGGTCCGCTGCAGGTAGCACAATGGAACACGTGCGGGAACTACGTGCTCGCACGGTTTCTGAAGAAACCGCCCGCCTGCAGCGGGAGCTGGCTGCCATGCGGGCAGAAATAGAAATATTAAATGAAGCAGGCGAGAGCCCCGCCGTCGATGTCGCGCGAGGAGATTCTGTTCCTCCTGGACGCGCGCTTCGACGGCATTGGGGACCGCTTGCTCCCAGAGCCGCGACTGCGCCCCCCCCTTCAGGCAGACGCCCGTAATGCCGCCCGCTCCGTTGCCGGGTCTTCGCTCTCGCTTGGCCGTTCTGCCGGTAATGTCTCCGAGGCTGCGCGCCCCGGACCTCCCAAGCGTTGTTCAGCGGGTGTCACTAGTGCCTCACTGGCGACACGTTCTTCTGCTCCCGTCTCTGGCCCATTGCTGGAGGAGACGGAAGCTCCCCTTCTCCCCGCAACTTCTTTATCTTCTGCCCCTGTGCCGAAGAAAAGAACTAAGAAAAAGAAGAAGACCGCTGCGGCACAAGAAGCCGAGGCAGCGCGCCAGGAGCTTCTGCAGCCTGCACCCACGCCTCAACCTCTGACCGAGGCGTGGAATGTGGTGGCTGGGCGCCCCAAAAAAGTGCCAACGGCGAAGCAATCAGCTGTGAAAACGACACCAGCGTCTACAAAGGCAGGCGCTAAGAAGAACGCCATGAAACTCCGCGCCCCCCGCACTGCAGCTGTAGTGATTACACTGCAGAAGGACGCGGTCGATAAGGGCGTAACCTATGCCGCCAAACTGGCCGAGGCGGAACAAAAAGTCGACCTACAGAGCCTCGGCATCGGAGGCCTCCGGTTCCGTACGGCGGCCACCGGAGGCCGCATCCTTGAAGTGGCGGGCGCAGAGAGATGCCAGAAAGCCGATGCTCTAGCAGAGCATCTCAAAGCGGCTCTGGGAGAAGATGTCCGCATCGCAAGACCGGAGAAGTGCGCGGAACTGCGCATCTCCGGTCTTGGCGATGCGGCCACTAAGGAGGCCATAGCGAAGGTGGTGGCGGACGTAGGAGGGTGCGCCACCACCAGCATCACTGTCGGAGAAATCATTCGCCAAGCAGGTCGCGAGGGCACGGCGTGGGTAAAATGCCCGATCGCGGCGGCCAAGATTATAACTGATGGCCGCCCAGTTGCGATCGGATGGTCCCGCGTCCGTGTCGCTCTCTTGGAGGCTCGACCGCAGCGGTGTTTCCGTTGCCTGGAAGTGGGGCACGTTGGGGCCCGGTGCGTTGCGGGTGTCGACCGCAGCGCACTGTGTTTCCGCTGCGGGCAGCCCGGCCATAAGGCTGCCGGCTGTTCTGCCGAGCCAAATTGCCCTATCTGCGCGGCGGCGGGAACTCCTGCTGCGCACCGTTTAGGCGTTAAGGCCTGTTTGGCGGCGTCCAAAAAAAGGACACGTCGTGGTGGTGCCGGGCGCAAGCGCCCGCCCACCCAAACCAACACCGAGGAGAGAATGGACATCGCCCAGAATTAAATGGCGCCAATATCGGTCCTGCAGGCCAACGTCCGCCACTGTGCGGCGGCCCAAGACCTGCTGATCCAGTCTGCCGTACAGTGGCGGGCGACTTTGGCAATAGTCGCCGAACCGTACGCGGTTCGCGCCCGAGATGACTGGGCTGGCAGCCGCGACGATTCGGTGGCTGTCGTCTCCCAGCAGGGCGCATTTAACAGTGTCTCCAAAGGCCGCGGCTGCGTCCTCGCGCTGCTGGGAGACGTTGCAGTGATCGGGGTGTACTTCTCACCCAACAGAAGCCTCGCCGAATTTGAACAGTGGTTAATAGAGGTCGGGGCTCTGGTGGCAGAAGCACACCCCACCCCGGTGGTGGTGGCTGGAGACTTTAACGCACACTCACAGGCGTGGGGATCTCCAGCCACCGATACCCGGGGTGAGTTGGTAGAAGAGTGGGCGGTGTCCAATGGCTTGGTGCTGCTCAACCGAGGGTCGATCCACACGTTCGTGCGGCCAACGGGGACAGGTTGTTCCATCGTCGACCTGTCCTTCGCCAGTTCTGGCCTGGCGAGCCGCACGCGTGGTTGGAAAGTAGTCGAGGGGGTGGAGACGCTGTCGGACCATCGCTACATATGGTTCGACATCGTCGACACCGGCTCCGGGACCCCGGCGGTCGGGGACCGCCGTTCGGTTGAGGAAGGTCCGCGGTGGCGTCTGCGGACGCTAGACCGGGAACTGGCAAAGGAGGCGGCCATCGTCGAGCGATGGGCCGCAGGTGACGACGTTAGCCCGGACGTGGACGCGAGGGCTGGGCGGCTTTCCGGCGCCCTGACTCGCGTCTGCGATGCGGCCATGAAGAGGGCAGGGTCTGTCAAGCCGCGGCGGCGAGTGTACTGGTGGAATGAAGAGCTGGCTGGGCTGCGAACCTCAAGTCACGCAGCCCAGCGCAGGTACACTCGCCAACGCGCCCGAAGAAGCAGTGACCCTGCCCGAGAAGAAGAGCTGCTCGCCGCATACCGGGCTGCCCGAGCTGCCCTCAGCTCGGCGATCAAGGCCGCCAAGGAGGCGGCCTGGAAGGAGTGGCTCGAGAGCCTAAATGAAGATCCGTGGGGGCGCCCGTACAAAGCCGTGAGCGACAAACTCCGGCCCTGGGCGCCTCCCCTCACAAAGTCTCTCGAGCCCTCATTCGTCGGCCACGTTGTCAGTTCCCTCTTCCCTGCGCGGGAAGAGTGGGTCCCACCGCGGATGGCACCAAGCCAGACGCCGGCAGACACAGAGGCGATGATTCCACCCGTGTCGGATGCCGAGCTCGGGGCGGCGGTCCTCAAACTCAAAACGAGGAACCGCGCCCCCGGTCCTGATGGCATCCCTGGGCGCGTCATCGCCCTGGTCATGCCGGCGTTCGAGGAGGAGACGCTGTCCTTGTTGTCGGAGTGTTTGGCGTCCGGTAAGGTCCCGCGACAGTGGAAAACCGGGCGGCTCGTGCTGTTGAAGAAGCACGGGCGCCCGGCCGAGTCGCCGTCGGCCTACCGCCCCATCGTATTGCTCGACGAGATGAGCAAGCTGCTCGAGCGGGTGCTCGCGGCGCGTCTCGTCGGGCACCTGGAGGGGGCGGGGCCCAATCTTAGTGACGGCCAATACGGATTTCGTCGTGGGAGGTCGACCCTGGACGCCATTTCCCGGCTCCAGGACAGCGTCGAAGAGGCGGTCGGTCGGGGGGAGGTGTTGCTGGCGGTGTCGCTCGACATCGCGAACGCCTTCAACACCATCCCCTGGCAGACCATCGCTGAGGCGCTGAGGTACCACAATGTCCCGTGGTACCTCAGGCGCATTCTCGCGGACTACTTTGTCGACCGGGCCATCTCCTATCCGGCCCGGTCGGGGGTAGTCCGCTCAAATATGTCTTGTGGTGTTCCACAGGGGTCGGTTCTGGGTCCGCTCCTGTGGAACATCGGATATGATTGGGTCCTGCGCGGTGCTACTCTTCGGGGAGTCGGCGTCCTCTGTTACGCCGACGATACCCTAGTCACCGCGCGGGGCCCAGATTTTCGCGAGGCGAAAGTCCTGGCCACTGCGGGCGTTGCCCAGGTGGTCAGCCGCATCAGGGCGCTGGGACTCCAGGTGGCCCTCGAAAAGTCCGAGGCCGTTTTCTTTCACGGGCCTCGGCGAGGGCCACCTCGAGATTGTCAGATTGTGGTGAGCGGCACCCCCATCGCTGTCGGGTCGAGTATTAAGTATCTTGGTTTGGTACTCGACAGCCGATGGGGCTTCGTCGAGCACTTCCGGCGTCTGTCGCCAAAGTTATTGTCGTACGCCGGAAGGCTGGCGAGGCTGCTCCCCAATCGGGGAGGCCCAAATAGTGCATGCCGTCGCCTCTACGACGGTGTAGTGCGCTCAAAGGCGTTGTATGGAGCGCCCATCTGGGCGCACGCCCTCTGCGCCAAGACAATCCCGCTGCTGCGGCGTCCGCAGCGGTCGATTGCGCAGAGGGCAGCACGAGCGTACTGCACCGTCTCCTACGAGGCGACGTGCCTGATTGCAGGAAGCCTCCCTTGGGATCTCGAGGCTGGAGTCCTCAAAAAGGTGTATGAAGAGAGCGCCCTGGTGCGAAGTAACGGTGGACGGCCCCTTCCGGACGAGATCGACCGCTGGAGACAGTCGGCTCGCGACGATCTCTTCCGGAAGTGGGCCGAGAGGTTGGTAGGCCCCTCAGTTAGCCCCCGGCTCGTGGGGGCTGTCCGGCCCGTCCTGCGGGCTTGGGTGGAGAGGGCACACGGAGCGCCGACATTTCACCTCAGTCAGCTCCTCACAGGGCATGGCGTATTCGCCAAGTACCTGTGGGAGGTGGCTGGGGTGGAGCCGGACCCCGTGTGTCGCCACTGCTCAAGTGGCGTCGTGGACACGGCGGAGCACACACTCGCCGTGTGCCCGGCGTGGGACGGGCCGCGTATCGCCCTTACGGGCCTTGTCGGTTTAAATTTGTCGCTGCCGGCTGTGGTGCAAGCCATGGTCGGCAGCCGGCAGTGTTGGGCCGCCGTCGCCTCGTTTGCTAGCGAGGTGATGGCGGCGAAACGAGAGGAGTTGCGGGTGCGGGAGCGTACGGGACAGACGCTCCCGCCCCGCCGTCCGGTTCGGGGGCGTCGACGTGCTAATTACATGCGCGCCCCCGAATAGTGTCTGGCCGTGGGCGGAAGGTCGGGGGACCCCGCCCAACTGGCCACTTGGCGACGGGCACCCTTTCTGTGTTCCAGGGGGTGCCCACTTTTTGCGCACGCCCGTACCGGCCGCTCTCACCTCCTCTGCTTACAGAGGAGCGCTCGAGAGCGGTGGAGGTGCGGGCTAGTTCTTCAGCTCCTTAGGGAGCTCCGGGGTGGTCGCTTATCGACCGCCCCGAGACGGACCCCTCCGTTCTGGGGTGCCCCTTGCCGGCTCGCAGTGATTTAACCTCAGGCCTACCCTGCGAGTCGGTTTTAAGGTGAGGCGGAACACCGCGGGGTTTAGTGGGTAGGACGGCTCTCTCTCACGGGCCGGGAGCCCCACACACCGTCCCTGCTGCCCCCGCAGCAGGGATGACGGTGCGTAAAAGCATTCCCCGCGAAAACAAAAAAAAAAAAAAAAAAAAACCTGGGGTGCTAGGTCGGGGAACCTCCACGTTGGCGGTTCAGTTTCCTATCCTCCCCGGGGACCGCCCGGGTGGGAGTGGAAACTGGGCTTTGCTGGTGCACCCTGGAGCATCGGCTAATGGGCGCAGTCTTCAGTACTGTGTGTGTTAACCAATGTACCAATATCCCGACAGCCGACCCCATGACGTGGGGGTCGCAGTGTGGCAGGCCTTCAAGGCCTGCGTACTGGTGAAAGCTCCCGGCCTGGTCGGTAGTAGCGCTTCGTTTTCGTCTTTCGTTCTCGTTGTCGTTGCTCCCGGCTTTGCCGGTTGAAGCTTTGTGTTGCCGTCGTGTGGACGTGCAGTTGACCCCATTGCACGAGGGGGTCGTGGTATGGTGGGCCTGCAAGGCCCACGGTCCGTGCGACAGCTCCTGGCCTGGCCGGTTGTAGCGTTGCGTGTTTGATGTCGCTCCCGGTCACATCCGGTAGTAGCGAAGCTTTTGTGGTGTGGACGCGTAGGCCTACTGCTCGCGCAGGGGCCTACAGGCATTCGTGCCAGCGTCGGAGTTGGGGAGGGCTAGCCCCCCTCCCCGCGTTTCGTAATCTCCGGGGTCTTCGCAACAATCCAACTGGTGGCACCAGTTAGTACGCGGTGGTCCTGGGGACCGAAGGGCTTGCCTTCATTGGCCGGCCTGCGACAGGGAAAAGTCTATAACACCCGACAGCGAAGTCGTCAAAACCTGTGGGGCACCTGGAGCACCCCACAGTATCAATCCCGCTCCCTGGAATGAGCGTCACCCAGGGAGTCGACTCTCTTCGTCTCATAATCGTGGGAACAATTATGGCTAATGAATTGAATAAAAAACGATCGACCATCTCCCCTTGTGGGGGACAAACAAACAACTATGGCTTTCATACAATGGACACTGAGCTGCTTTGCGAAAAGGCTAGAGATGAACAGGAAACTGTGAGGTCCGGTACTCCGATACCGGCCGTGAAGGAGCTGCGTGTGTCGTTGTCACGATGTGACGGCGCACCGCACCGTGAAATTGAAGATTTGCAGCTGTCAGAGTCTGACAGCAGCGTCACTTCAATGGTGACAGTGGAGAGTCGCCCTTCCCCTACCCCACTCTCTCGGTTGTGGCAACGGAAGCGCCGCAACCCAACTGGATCGGGAAACGAGAGCGACACAGACGATTCGTCTGGCTCTGGGCTGCTGAGAGGACAGCCCGGTAAACGAGGACGCGGCCGCCCTCCGACGACAGGTCAGTATGTTGGCCTGGCCAAGGCCAAGGCCGAATATGTGGCGGCAAAAGAGCGGGAGCTAGAGCTCCAGGCAGAGGAGGAGCTTGCAGAAGAGCTCCGAAGGAGAGAAGAGAGGCGACTCTCTTTTCTTCGCCAGTCTCCCGCTCCCGTAGCTGCGTCGGACCTCAGGGCCGAGCAGCTTGAGAAAGCGGTTGAGGAGGCGGTGGAAGCGATACGTTCCATTGCCCAGAAATCCTCCCGCCTCAAGGGTCAGAGTGTGCAGGGCCTGAGGTCCGCTGCTGGCTCAATCTTGGAGCACGTACGGGAGCTCCGTGCTCGAACGGATTCCGAGGAGAATGCCCGTCTGCAGCGTGAGCTGGCTGCACTGCGGGCGGAAGTAGAGACCCTGAAGAGGCAGGCGAGTGCCCCTCCGTCGATGTCGCGCGAGGAGATAATGTTTCTCCTGGACGCGCGCTTCGACGGCATAGGAGACCGTTTGCTTCCAGAGCCACGGTTGCGTCCCCCCCTCAAGGCGGATGCCCGAAATGCCGCCCGCTCCACTGTAAATAACGCAGCCATTTGCCGCTCTGCCGGTACAAAAGCCGGACCTCCTGAGGCTGCGCGCCCCGTAGTGCCCCCTCAAACGTCGGTGGGCCCCAAGGCCGGCATTGCTACCCGTGCCACTCGTCTTCGAAACACTGGCACCGCTGCCGCCACGTGTCTCCCTGCAACCGTCTCCGGCCCTTCGTTGGAGGAGACGGGAGCTCTAGCTCTCGCAGCAGATCCGACGAGTCCTTCCTCTAAGAAGAAGAAGAGCAAAGGAAAGAAGAGGAAGAGCGCTGCAGCGCAAGAAGCGGAGGCAGCGCGTCAAGAGCGACCACCACCGGCACCCACGCCTCGACCTCTTACCGAGGCTTGGAATGTGGTGGCTGGGCGCCCAAAGAGGGCACCGAAGGCCAAACCGCAGACAGCGGCGCCCACAAGTGCGCCTGCCGTGGGGAAGCGCGCCCCGAAACTCCGCGCACCGCATACCGCTGCAGTGATCATCACCCTGCAGCGGGACGCGCTTGAGAGGGGCGTAACGTACGCCTCCAAGTTAGCCGAGGCCGAAGAGAAGGTGGACCTGAAGGGTCTCGGCATTGGGGGCTTGCGCTTCCGCACGGCGGCCACTGGAGGTCGAATTTTGGAAGTGGCGGGTGCCGAAAGGTGCCAAAAGGCTGACGCCCTGGCAGAGAAATTGAGGACGGCTCTGGGTGAGGAGGTCCGTGTCGCCAGGCCGGAGAAGTGCGCGGAGCTGCGCATCTCCGGTCTAGGCGACGCGGCCACAAAGGAAGTTGTTGCGCGGGTGGTGGCGGACGTAGGAGGGTGCGTCACCACCAGTGTTGTCGTTGGCGACGTTGTTCGCCAGGCAGGCAGGGAGGGCACGGCGTGGGTCAAGTGCCCGATCGCGGCGGCCAAAAAACTAACAGATGGCCGCCCTCTCACGATCGGTTGGTCCCGCGTCCGTGCGGTTCTTTTGGAGGCCAGGCCGCAGCGGTGTTTCCGCTGTCTGGAGGTGGGGCACGTGGGAGCCCGGTGCGCTGCGGGTGTGGATCGCAGCGCACTGTGTTTTCGTTGTGGGCAGCCCGGCCACAAGGCGGCCGGCTGCTCTATGGCGTTTAACTGCCCCATCTGCGCGGCGGCGGGAACTGCCGCTGCGCATCGCCTGGGCGCAAAAGCCTGCCTGGCGGCTTCCATGAAGAGGAGGCGTCGGGGTGGTGCTGGACGCACGCGTCAGCCCACCCAGAACACAGAGGAGGTGATGGACATCGCCCAAAACTAAATGGCTCCCATCTCGGTACTGCAGGCCAACGTCGGTAACTGTGCGGCGGCCCAAGATCTGCTGCTTCAGTCCGTCGCACAGTTACAGGCGACTATGGCTATAGTCGCCGAACCGTACGCGGTCCGCGCCCGCGACAACTGGGCTGGCAGCCGCGACGAGTTGGTGGCTATCGTCTCCCAGCGGGGTGCTTTTGATAGGGTGCTCCAGGGACGCGGTTGCGTCCTCGCGCTGCTGGGAGACGTTGCAGTAGTCGGGGTGTACTTCTCGCCCAACAGAAGCCTCGCTGAGTATGAGCGGTGGTTGATTGAGGTCGGGGCTCTGTTGGCAGAAGCGCACCCCACCCCGGTGGTGGTAGCTGGAGATTTCAACGCACAACCGAGGGTCGGTCCACACTTTCGTGCGGCGAACGGGGACGGGTCGTAGTATAATCGACCTGTCCTTTGCCAGTTCTGGCCTGGCTAGCCGCACACGTGGTTGGAGGGTGATCGAGGGGGTGGAGGCGATGTCGGATCATCGCTACATATGGTTCGACATCGTCGACGCCGGCTCGGAGACCCCGGCGGTCGGGGACCGCCGTTCGGTTGAGGAAGGTCCGCGGTGGCGTCTGCGGACGCTGGACCGGGAACTGGCAAAGGAGGCGGCCATCGTCGAGCGATGGGCCGCAGGTGACGACGTTAGCCCGGACGTGGACGCGAGGGCTGGGCGGCTTTCCGGCGCCCTGACTCGCGTCTGCGATGCGGCCATGAAGAGGGCAGGGTCTGTCAAGCCGCGGCGGCGAGTGTACTGGTGGAATGAAGAGCTGGCTGGGCTGCGAACCTCAAGTCACGCAGCCCAGCGCAGGTACACTCGCCAACGCGCCCGAAGAGGCAGTGACCCTGCCCGAGAAGAAGAACTACTCGCCGCATACCGGGCTGCCCGAGCTGCCCTCAGCTCGGCGATCAAGGCCGCCAAGGAGGCGGCCTGGAAGGAGTGGCTCGAGACCCTAAACGAAGATCCGTGGGGGCGCCCGTACAAAGCCGTGAGCGACAAACTCCGGCCCTGGGCGCCTCCCCTCACAAAGTCTCTCGAGCCCTCATTCGTCGGCCACGTTGTCAGTTCCCTCTTCCCTGCGCGGGAAGAGTGGGTCCCACCGCGGATGGCACCAAGCCAGACGCCGGCAGACACAGAGGCGATGATTCCGCCCGTGTCGGATGCCGAGCTCGGGGCGGCGGTCCTTAAACTCAAAACGAGGAACCGCGCCCCCGGTCCGGATGGCATTCCTGGGCGCGTCATCGCCCTGGTTATGCCGGCGTTCGAGGAGGAGACGCTGTCTTTGTTGTCGGAGTGTTTGGCGTCGGGTAAGGTCCCGCGACAGTGGAAAACCGGGCGGCTCGTGCTGTTGAAGAAGCACGGGCGCCCGGCCGAGTCGCCGTCGGCCTACCGCCCCATCGTCTTGCTCGACGAGATGAGCAAGCTGCTCGAGCGGGTGCTCGCGGCGCGTCTCGTCAATCGGGGAGGCCCAAATAGTGCATGCCGTCGCCTCTACGACGGTGTAGTGCGCTCAAAGGCGTTGTATGGAGCGCCCATCTGGGCGCACGCCCTCTGCGCCAAGACAATCCCGCTGCTGCGGCGTCCGCAGCGGTCGATTGCGCAGAGGGCGGCACGAGCGTACTGCACCGTCTCCTACGAGGCGGCGTGCCTAATTGCAGGAAGTCTCCCCTGGGATCTCGAGGCTGGAGTCCTCAAAAGTGTATACGAGGAGAGCGCCCTGGTGCGAAGTAACGGTGGACGGCCCCTTCCGGACGAGATCGACCGCTGGAGACAGTCGGCTCGCGACGATCTCTTCCGGAAGTGGGCCGAGAGGTTGGTAGGCCCCTCAGTTAGCCCCCGGCTCGTGGGGGCTGTCCGGCCCGTCCTACGTGCTTGGGTAGAGAGGGCACACGGAGCGCCGACATTTCACCTCAGTCAGCTCCTCACAGGGCATGGCGTATTCGCCAAGTACCTGTGGGAGGTGGCTGGGGTGGAGCCGGACCCCGTGTGTCGTCACTGCTCAGGTGGCGTCGTGGACACGGCGGAGCACACACTCGCCGTGTGCCCGGCGTGGGACGGGCCGCGTATCGCCCTTACGGGCCTTGTCGGTGTAAATTTGTCGCTGCCGGCTGTGGTGCAAGCCATGGTCGGCAGCCAACAGTGTTGGGCCGCCGTCGCCTCGTTTGCTAGCGAGGTGATGGCGGCGAAACGAGTACCGGCCGCTCTCACCTCCTCTGCTTACAGAGGAGCGCTCGAGAGCGGTGGAGGTGCGGGCTAGTTCTTCAGCTCCTTAGGGAGCTCCGGGGTGGTCGCTTATCGACCGCCCCGAGACGGACCCCTCCGTTCTGGGGTGCCCCTTGCCGGCTCGCAGTGATTTAACCTCAGGCCTACCCTGCGAGTCGGTTTTAAGGTGAGGCGGAACACCGCGGGGTTTAGTGGGTAGGACGGCCCTCTCTCGGGCCGGGAGCCCCACACACCGTCCCTGCTGCCCCCGCAGCAGGGATGACGGTGCGTAAATGCATTCCCCGCGAAAACAAAAAAAAAAAAAAAACCTAACCTAACCTAACCTAACCTAACCTAACCTGGGGTGCTAGGTCGGGGAACCTCCACGTTGGCGGTTCAGTTTCCTATCCCCCCCGGGGACCGCCCGGGTGGGAGTGGAAACTGGGCTTTGCTGGTGCACCCTGGAGCATCGGCTAATGGGCGCAGTCTTCAGTACTGTGTGTGTTAACCAATGTACCAATAACCCGACAGTCGACCCCATGTCGTGGGGGTCGCAGCGTGGCAGGCCTGCAAGGCCTGCGAAAAGGTGAAAGCTCCCGGCCTGGCCGGTAGTAGCGCTTCGTTGTCGATTTTCGTCACCGTTGTCGTTTCTCCCGGCTTTGGCCGGTTGAAGCTCTTTGTTGCCGTTGGGTGGACGTGCAGCTGACCCCATTGCACGAGGGGGTCGTGGTATGGTTGGCCTGCAAGGCCTACGATATTTGTGACCGCTCCCGGCCTGGCCGGTAGAAGCATCACATCGTTGGTGTCGCTCCCGGCCACGGCCGGTAGTAGCGAGGTTTTGTGGTGTGGACGCGTAGGCTGTCTGCTCGCGCAGGGGCCTACAGGCATTCGTGCCAGCGTCGGAGTTGGGGAGGGCCAGCCCCCCCCGCTTGAGAGGGGCGTAACGTACGCCTCCAAGTTAGCCGAGGCCGAAGAGAAGGTGGACCTGAAGGGTCTCGGCATTGGGGGCTTGCGCTTCCGCACGGCGGCCACTGGAGGTCGAATTTTGGAAGTGGCGGGTGCCGAAAGGTGCCAAAAGGCTGACGCCCTGGCAGAGAAATTGAGGACGGCTCTGGGTGAGGAGGTCCGTGTCGCCAGGCCGGAGAAGTGCGCGGAGCTGCGCATCTCCGGTCTAGGCGACGCGGCCACAAAGGAAGTTGTTGCGCGGGTGGTGGCGGACGTAGGAGGGTGCGTCACCACCAGTGTTGTCGTTGGCGACGTTGTTCGCCAGGCAGGCAGGGAGGGCACGGCGTGGGTCAAGTGCCCGATCGCGGCGGCCAAAAAACTAACAGATGGCCGCCCTCTCACGATCGGTTGGTCCCGCGTCCGTGCGGTTCTTTTGGAGGCCAGGCCGCAGCGGTGTTTCCGCTGTCTGGAGGTGGGGCACGTGGGAGCCCGGTGCGCTGCGGGTGTAGATCGCAGCGCACTGTGTTTTCGTTGTGGGCAGCCCGGCCACAAGGCGGCCGGCTGCTCTATGGCGTTTAACTGCCCCATCTGCGCGGCGGCGGGAACTGCCGCTGCGCATCGCCTGGGCGCAAAAGCCTGCCTGGCGGCGTCGATGAAGAGGAGGCGTCGGGGTGGTGCTGGACGCACGCGTCAGCCCACCCAGAACACAGAGGAGGTGATGGACATCGCCCAAAATTAAATGGCTCCCATCTCGGTACTGCAGGCCAACGTCGGTAACTGTGCGGCGGCCCAAGATCTGCTGCTTCAGTCCGTCGCACAGTTACAGGCGACTGTGGCTATAGTCGCCGAACCGTACGCGGTCCGCGCCCGCGACAACTGGGCTGGCAGCCGCGACGAGTTGGTGGCTATCGTCTCCCAGCGGGGTGCTTTTGATAGGGTGCTCCAGGGACGCGGTTGCGTCCTCGCGCTGCTGGGAGACGTTGCAGTAGTCGGGGTGTACTTCTCGCCCAACAGAAGCCTCGCTGAGTATGAGCGTTGGTTGATTGAGGTCGGGGCTCTGTTGGCAGAAGCGCACCCCACCCCGGTGGTGGTAGCTGGAGATTTCAACGCACACTCACAGGCGTGGGGATCTCCAGAAACCGATAGCCGGGGAGAGATGGTCGAGGAATGGGCGGTGTCCAACGGCTTGGTGCTGCTCAACCGAGGGTCGGTCCACACGTTCGTGCGGCGTACGGGGACGGGTCGTAGTATAATCGACCTGTCCTTTGCCAGTTCTGGCCTGGCTAGCCGCACACGTGGTTGGAGGGTGATCGAGGGGGTGGAGACGATGTCGGATCATCGCTACATATGGTTCGACATCGTCGACACCGGCTCCGGGACTCCGGCGGTCGGGGACCGCCGATCGGTTGAGGAAGGTCCGCGGTGGCGTCTGCAGACGCTGGACCGGGAACTGGCGAAGGAGGCGGCCATCGTCGAGCGATGGGCCGCGGGCGACGTTAGCCCGGACGTGGACGCGAGGGCTGGGCGGATTTCCGGCGCCCTGACTCGTGTCTGCGATGCGGCCATGAAGAGGGCAGGGTCTGTCAAGCCGCGGCGGCGAGTGTACTGGTGGAATGAAGAGCTGGCTGGGCTGCGAACCTCAAGTCACGCAGCCCAGCGCAGGTACACTCGCCAACGCGCCCGAAGAAACAGTGACCCTGCCCGAGAAGAAGAACTACTCGCCGCATACCGGGCTGCCCGAGCTGCCCTCAGCTCGGCGATCAAGGCCGCCAAGGAGGCGGCCTGGAAGGAATGGCTCGAGAGCCTCAATCAAGATCCGTGGGGGCGCCCGTACAAAGCCGTGAGTGACAAACTCCGGCCCTGGGCGCCCCCCCTCACAAAGTCTCTCGAGCCCTCATTCGTCGGCCACGTTGTCAGTTCCCTCTTCCCTGAGCGGGAAGAGTGGGTCCCACCGCGGATGGCACCAAGCCAGACGCCGGCAGACACAGAGGCGATGATTCCGCCCGTGTCGGATGCCGAGCTCGGGGCGGCGGTCCTTAAACTCAAAACGAGGAACCGCGCCCCCGGTCCGGATGGCATTCCTGGGCGCGTCATCGCCCTGGTTATGCCGGCGTTCGAGGAGGAGACGCTGTCTTTGTTGTCGGAGTGTGTGGCGTCGGGTAAGGTCCCGCGACAGTGGAAAACCGGGCGTCTCGTGCTGTTGAAGAAGCACGGGCGCCCGGCCGAGTCGCCGTCGGCCTACCGCCCCATCGTACTGCTCGACGAGATGAGCAAGCTGCTCGAGCGGGTGCTCGCGGCGCGTCTCGTCGGGCACCTGGAGGGGGCGGGGCCCAATCTCAATGACGGCCAGTACGGATTTCGTCGCGGGAGGTCGACCCTGGACGCCATTTCCCGGCTCAGGGACAGCGTCGAGGAGGCGGTCGGTCGGGGGGAGGTGTTGCTGGCGGTGTCGCTCGACATCGCGAACGCCTTCAACACCATCCCCTGGCAGACCATCGCTGAGGCGCTGAGGTACCACAATGTCCCGTGGTACCTCAGGCGCATTCTTGCGGACTACTTTGTCGACCGGGCCATCTCCTATCCGGCCCGGTCGGGGGTAGTCCGCTCAAATATGTCTTGTGGTGTTCCACAGGGGTCGGTTCTGGGTCCGCTCCTGTGGAACATCGGATATGATTGGGTCCTGCGCGGTGCTACTCTTCGGGGAGTCGGCGTCCTCTGTTACGCCGACGATACCCTAGTCACCGCGCGGGGCCCAGATTTTCGCGAGGCGAAAGTCCTGGCCACCGCGGGCGTTGCCCAGGTGGTCAGCCGCATCAGGGCGCTAGGACTCCAGGTGGCCCTCGAAAAGTCCGAGGCCGTTTTCTTTCACGGGCCTCGGCGAGGGCCACCTCGAGATTGTCAGATTGTGGTGAGCGGCACCCCCATCGCTGTCGGGTCGAGTTTATTAAGTTAATAATTAAGTATAATTAAGTATCTTGGTTTGGTACTCGACAGCCGATGGGGCTTCGTCGAGCACTTCCGGCGTCTGTCGCCAAAGTTATTGTCGTACGCCGGAAGGCTGGCGAGGCTGCTCCCCAATCGGGGAGGCCCAAATAGTGCATGCCGTCGCCTCTACGACGGTGTAGTGCGCTCAAAGGCGTTGTATGGAGCGCCCATCTGGGCGCACGCCCTCTGCGCCAAGACAATCCCGCTGCTGCGGCGTCCGCAGCGGTCGATTGCGCAGAGGGCGGCACGAGCGTACTGCACCGTCTCCTACGAGGCGGCGTGCCTGATTGCAGGAAGCCTCCCTTGGGATCTCGAGGCTGGAGTCCTCAAAAAGGTGTATGAAGAGAGCGCCCTGGTGCGAAGTAACGGTGGACGGCCCCTTCCGGACGAGATCGACCGCTGGAGACAGTCGGCTCGCGACGATCTCTTCCGGAAGTGGGCCGAGAGGTTGGTAGGCCCCTCAGTTAGCCCCCGGCTCGTGGGGGCTGTCCGGCCCGTCCTGCGGGCTTGGGTGGAGAGGGCACACGGGGCGCCGACATTTCACCTCAGTCAGCTCCTCACAGGGCATGGCGTATTCGCCAAGTACCTGTGGGAGGTGGCTGGGGTGGAGCCGGACCCCGTGTGTCGCCACTGCTCAAGTGGCGTCGTGGACACGGCGGAGCACACACTCGCCGTGTGCCCGGCGTGGGACGGACCGCGTATCGCCCTTACGGGCCTTGTCGGAGTTGATTTGTCGCTGCCGGCTGTGGTGCAAGCCATGGTCGGCAGCCAACAGTGTTGGGCCGCCGTCGCCTCGTTTGCTAGCGAGGTGATGGCGGCGAAACGAGAGGAGTTGCGGGTGCGGGAGCGTACGGGACAGACGCTCCCGCCCCGCCGTCCGGTTCGGGGGCGTCGACGTGCTAATTACATGCGCGCCCCCGAATAGTGTCTGGCCGTGGGCGGAAGGTCGGGGGACCCCGCCCAACTGGCCACTTGGCGACGGGCACCCTTTCTGTGTTCCAGGGGGTGCCCACTTTTTTGCGCACGCCCGTACCGGCCGCTCTCACCTCCTCTGCTTACAGAGGAGCGCTCGAGAGCGGTGGAGGTGCGGGCTAGTTCTTCAGCTCCTTAGGGAGCTCCGGGGTGGTCGCTTATCGACCGCCCCGAGACGGACCCCTCCGTTCTGGGGTGCCCCTTGCCGGCTCGCAGTGATTTAACCTCAGGCCTACCCTGCGAGTCGGTTTTAAGGTGAGGCGGAACACCGCGGGGTTTAGTGGGTAGGACGGCCCTCTCTCACGGGCCGGGAGCCCCACACACCGTCCCTGCTGCCCCCGCAGTAGGGATGACGGTGCGTAAATGCATTCCCCGCGAAAACAAAAAAAAAAAAAAAAAAAAAAAAAAAAAAAAAACCTAACCTAACCTAACCTAACCTAACCCAAAGTCTCTCGAGCCCTCATTCGTCGGCCACGTTGTCAGTTCCCTCTTCCCTGCGCGGGAAGAGTGGGTCCCACCGCGGATGGCACCAAGCCAGACGCCGGCAGACACAGAGGCGATGATTCCGCCCGTGTCGGATGCCGAGCTCGGGGCGGCGGTCCTTAAACTCAAAACGAGGAACCGCGCCCCCGGTCCGGATGGCATTCCTGGGCGCGTCATCGCTCTGGTTATGCCGGCGTTCGAGGAGGAGACGCTGTCTTTGTTGTCGGAGTGTGTGGCGTCGGGTAAGGTCCCGCGACAGTGGAAAACCGGGCGTCTCGTGCTGTTGAAGAAGCACGGGCGCCCGGCCGAGTCGCCGTCGGCCTACCGCCCCATCGTATTGCTCGACGAGATGAGCAAGCTGCTCGAGCGGGTGCTCGCGGCGCGTCTCGTCGGGCACCTGGAGGGGGCGGGGCCCAATCTCAATGACGGCCAGTACGGTTTTCGTCGCGGGAGGTCGACCCTGGACGCCATTTCCCGGCTCAGGGACAGCGTCGAGGAGGCGGTCGGTCGGGGGGAGGTGTTGCTGGCGGTGTCGCTCGACATCGCGAACGCCTTCAACACCATCCCCTGGCAGACCATCGCCGAGGCGCTGAGGTACCACAATGTCCCGTGGTACCTCAGGCGCATTCTTGCGGACTACTTTGTCGACCGGGCCATCTCCTATCCGGCCCGGTCGGGAGTAGTCCGCACAAATATGTCGTGCGGTGTTCCACAGGGGTCGGTTCTGGGTCCGCTCCTGTGGAACATCGGATATGATTGGGTCCTGCGCGGTGCTACTCTTCGGGGAGTCGGCGTCCTCTGTTACGCCGACGATACCCTAGTTACCGCGCGGGGCCCAGATTTTCGCGAGGCGATAGTCCTGGCCACCGCGGGCGTTGCCCAGGTGGTCAGCCGCATCAGGGCGCTAGGACTCCGGGTGGCCCTCGAAAAGTCCGAGGCCGTTTTCTTTCACGGGCCTCGGCGAGGGCCACCTCGAGATTGTCAGATTGTGGTGAGCGGCACCCCCATCGCTGTCGGGTCGAGTATTAAGTATCTTGGTTTGGTACTCGACAGCCGATGGGGCTTCGTCGAGCACTTCCGGCGTCTGTCGCCAAAGTTATTGTCGTACGCCGGAAGGCTGGCGAGGCTGCTCCCCAATCGGGGAGGCCCAAATAGTGCATGCCGTCGCCTCTACGACGGTGTAGTGCGCTCAAAGGCGTTGTATGGAGCGCCCATCTGGGCGCACGCCCTCTGCGCCAAGACAATTCCGCTGCTGCGGCGTCCGCAGCGGTCGATTGCGCAGAGGGCGGCACGAGCGTACTGCACCGTCTCCTACGAGGCGGCGTGCCTAATTGCAGGAAGCCTCCCTTGGGATCTCGAGGCTGGAGTCCTCAAAAGTGTTTATGAGGAAAGCGCCCTGGTGCGTAGAAATGGTGGACGGCCCCTTCCGGACGAGATCGACCGCTGGAGACAGTCGGCTCGCGACGATCTCTTCCGGAAGTGGGCCGAGAGGTTGGTAGGCCCCTCAGTTAGCCCCCGGCTCGTGGGGGCTGTCCGGCCCGTCCTGCGGGCTTGGGTGGAGAGGGCACACGGAGCGCCGACATTTCACCTCAGTCAGCTCCTCACAGGGCATGGCGTATTCGCCAAGTACCTGTGGGAGGTGGTTGGGGTGGAGCCGGACCCCGTGTGTCGCCACTGCTCAAGTGGCGTCGTGGACACGGCGGAGCACACACTCGCCGTGTGCCCGGCGTGGGGCGGGCCGCGTATCGCCCTTACGGGCCTTGTCGGACTTGATTTGTCGCTGCCGGCTGTGGTGCATGCCATGGTCGGCAGCCAACATTGTTGGGCCGCCGTCGCCTCGTTTGCTAGCGAGGTGATGGCGGCGAAACGTGAGGAGTTGCGGGTGCGGGAGCGTATGGGACAGACGCTCCCGCCCCGCCGTCCGGTTCGGGGGCGTCGTCGTGCTCATTACATGCGCGCCCCCGAATAGTGTCTGGCCGTGGGCGGAAGGTCGGGGGACCCCGCCCAACTGGCCACTCGGCGACGGGCACCCTTTCTGTGTTCCAGGGGGTGCCCACTCTTTGCGCACGCCCGTACCGGCCGCTCTCACCTCCTCTGCTTACAGAGGAGCGCTCGAGAGCGGTGGAGGTGCGGGCTAGTTCTTCAGCTCCTTAGGGAGCTCCGGGGTGGTCGCTTATCGACCGCCCCGAGACGGACCCCTCCGTTCTGGGGTGCCCCTTGCCGGCTCGCAGTGATTTAACCTCAGGCCTACCCTGCGAGTCGGTTTTAAGGTGAGGCGGAACACCGCGGGGTTTAGTGGGTAGGACGGCCCTCTCTCTCGGGCCGGGAGCCCCACACACCGTCCTGCTGCCCCCGCAGCAGGGATGACGGTGCGTAAATGCATTCCCCGCGAAAACAAAAAAAAAAACCTAACCTAACCAATTGCAAAGTACCTGTGTGGTTTGGGTGGTATGCTGTTAGGCTGAGACGCAATAGGCCCGAGTTCGAATCCTAGTACAAACGTTGACTTTTGGACACGGCGGAGCACACACTCGCCGTGTGCGCGGCGTGGGGCGGGCCGCGTATCGCCCTCACGGGCATTATTGGTGTCGACTTGTCGCTGCCGGCCGTGGTGCGAGCCATGGTCGGCAGCCAACAGTGCTGGGCTGCCGTCGCCTCGTTTGCTTCCGAGGTGATGGCGGCGAAACGCGAGGAGTTGCGGGTGCGGGAGCGTACGGGACAGACGCTCCCGCCCCGCCGTCCGGTTCGGGGGCGTCGTCGTGCTCAGTACATGCGCGCCCCCGAATAGTGTCTGGCCGTGGGCGGAAGGTCGGGGGACCCCGCCCAAATGGCCACTTGGCGACGGGCACCCTTTCTGTGTTCCAGAGGGTGCCCACTTTTTTGCGCACGCCCGTACCGGCCGCTCTCACCTCCTCTGCTTACAGAGGAGCGCTCGAGAGCGGTGGAGGTGCGGGCTAGTTCTTCAGCTCCTTAGGGAGCTCCGGGGTGGTCGCTTATCGACCGCCCCGAGACGGACCCCTCCGTTCTGGGGTGCCCCTTGCCGGCTCGCAGTGATTTAACCTCAGGCCTACCCTGCGAGTCGGTTTTAAGGTGAGGCGGAACACCGCGGGGTTTAGTGGGTAGGACGGCCCTCTCTCACGGGCCGGGAGCCCCACACACCGTCCCTGCTGCCCCCGCAGCAGGGATGACGGTGCGTAAAGCATTCCCCGCGAAAACAAAAAAAAAAAAAAAAAAAAAAAAAAAAAAAACCTAACCAATTGCAGGAGTACCACAATGTCCCGTGGTACCTCAGGCGCATTCTTGCGGACTACTTTGTCGACCGGGCCATCTCCTATCCGGCCCGGTCGGGGGTAGTCCGCACAAATATGTCATGCGGTGTTCCACAGGGGTCGGTTCTGGGTCCGCTCCTGTGGAACATCGGATATAATTGGGTCCTGCGCGGTGCTACTCTTCGGGGAGTCGGCGTCCTCTGTTACGCCGACGATACCCTAGTTACCGCGCGGGGCCCAGATTTTCGCGAGGCGAAAGTCCTGGCCACCGCGGGCGTTGCCCAGGTGGTCAGCCGCATCAGGGCGCTAGGACTCCAGGTGGCCCTCGAAAAGTCCGAGGCCGTTTTCTTTCACGGGCCTCGGCGAGGGCCACCTCGAGATTGTCAGATTGTGGTGAGCGGCACCCCCATCGCTGTCGGGTCGAGTATAAAGTATCTGGGTTTGGTACTCGACAGCCGATGGGGCTTCGTCGAGCACTTCCGGCGTCTTTCACCTAAATTGTTGTCGTACGCCGGAAGGCTGGCGAGGCTGCTCCCCAATCGGGGAGGCCCAAATAGTGCATGCCGTCGCCTCTACGACGGTGTAGTGCGCTCAAAGGCGTTGTATGGAGCGCCCATCTGGGCGCACGCCCTCTGCGCCAAGACAATCCCGCTGCTGCGGCGTCCGCAGCGGTCGATTGCGCAGAGGGCGGCACGAGCGTACTGCACCGTCTCCTACGAGGCGGCGTGTCTAATTGCAGGAAGCCTCCCTTGGGATCTCGAGGCTGGAGTCCTCAAGAATGTTTATGAGGAAAGCGCCCTGGTGCGTAGAAATGGTGGACGGCCCCTTCCGGACGAGATCGACCGCTGGAGACAGTCGGCTCGCGACGATCTCTTCCGCAAGTGGGCCGAGAGGTTGGTAGGCCCCTTAGTTAGCCCCCGGCTCGTGGGGGCTGTCCGGCCCGTCCTACGTGCTTGGGTAGAGAGGGCACACGGTGCGCCTACGTTTCACCTCAGTCAGCTCCTCACAGGGCATGGCGTATTCGCCAAGTACCTGTGGGAGGTGGCTGGGGTGGAGCCGGACCCCGTGTGTCGCCACTGCTCAAGTGGCGTCGTGGACACGGCGGAGCACACACTCGCCGTGTGCCCGGCGTGGGACGGGCCGCGTATCGCCCTTACGGGCCTTGTCGGTGTAAATTTGTCGCTGCCGGCTGTGGTGCAAGCCATGGTCGGCAGCCAACAGTGTTGGGCCGCCGTCGCCTCGTTTGCTAGCGAGGTGATGGCGGCGAAACGAGAGGAGTTGCGGGTGCGGGAGCGTACGGGACAGACGCTCCCGCCCCGCCGTCCGGTTCGGGGGCGTCGACGTGCTAATTACATGCGCGCCCCCGAATAGTGTCTGGCCGTGGGCGGAAGGTCGGGGGACCCCGCCCAACTGGCCACTTGGCGACGGGCACCCTTTCTGTGTTCCAGGGGGTGCCCACTTTTTTGCGCACGCCCGTACCGGCCGCTCTCACCTCCTCTGCTTACAGAGGAGCGCTCGAGAGCGGTGGAGGTGCGGGCTAGTTCATCAGCTCCTTAGGGAGCTCCGGGGTGGTCGCTTATCGACCGCCCCGAGACGGACCCCTCCGTTCTGGGGTGCCCCTTGCCGGCTCGCAGTGATTTAACCTCAGGCCTACCCTGCGAGTCGGTTTTAAGGTGAGGCGGAACACCGCGGGGTTTAGTGGGTAGGACGGCCCTCTATCTCGGGCCGGGAGCCCCACACACCGTCCCTGCTGCCCCCGCAGCAGGGATGACGGTGCGTAAATGCATTCCCCGCGAAAACAAAAAAAAAAAAAAACAAAAAAAAAAAAAAACCAATTGCAGGAAGCCTCCCTTGGGATCTCGAGGCTGGAGTCCTCAAGAATGTTTATGAGGAAAGCGCCCTGGTGCGTAGAAATGGTGGACGGCCCCTTCCGGACGAGATCGACCGCTGGAGACAGTCGGCTCGCGACGATCTCTTCCGCAAGTGGGCCGAGAGGTTGGTAGGCCCCTTAGTTAGCCCCCGGCTCGTGGGGGCTGTCCGGCCCGTCCTACGTGCTTGGGTAGAGAGGGCACACGGTGCGCCTACGTTTCACCTCAGTCAGCTCCTCACAGGGCATGGCGTATTCGCCAAGTACCTGTGGGAGGTGGCTGGGGTGGAGCCGGACCCCGTGTGTCGCCACTGCTCAAGTGGCGTCGTGGACACGGCGGAGCACACACTCGCCGTGTGCCCGGCGTGGGACGGGCCGCGTATCGCCCTTACGGGCCTTGTCGGAGTTGATTTGTTGCTGCCGGCTGTGGTGCAAGCCATGGTCGGCAGCCAACAGTGTTGGGCCGCCGTCGCCTCGTTTGCTAGCGAGGTGATGGCGGCGAAACGAGAGGAGTTGCGGGTGCGGGAGCGTACGGGACAGACGCTCCCGCCCCGCCGTCCGGTTCGGGGGCGTCGTCGTGCTCATTACATGCGCGCCCCCGAATAGTGTCTGGCCGTGGGCGGAAGGTCGGGGGACCCCGCCCAACTGGCCACTCGGCGACGGGCACCCTTTCTGTGTTCCAGGGGTGCCCACTCTTTGCGCACGCCCGTACCGGCCGCTCTCACCTCCTCTGCTTACAGAGGAGCGCTCGAGAGCGGTGGAGGTGCGGGCTAGTTCTTCAGCTCCTTAGGGAGCTCCGGGGTGGTCGCTTATCGACCGCCCCGAGACGGACCCCTCCGTTCTGGGGTGCCCCTTGCCGGCTCGCAGTGATTTAACCTCAGGCCTACCCTGCGAGTCGGTTTTAAGGTGAGGCGGAACACCGCGGGGTTTAGTGGGTAGGACGGCCCTCTCTCACGGGCCGGGAGCCCCACACACCGTCCCTGCTGCCCCCGCAGTAGGGATGACGGTGCGTAAATGCATTCCCCGCGAAAAAAAAAAAAAAAAAAAATAAAAAAAAAAAAAAACCTAACCTAACCTAACCCGAGTCTATTTCGACCTCTGGCCGCGATCAGATGCTATTTCATTGCGCTCCGCAATCAAAAATTTGAAAAAGTGGGTTTTTCTTGACCGATTCTTGAGTGCAATACCTCAAAAGTTTCGTCTCGACGCGCCGCACCCGTCGGTTATTGGTGTTTGTGCCATAAGTTTTCCTCCACGGTGTGAAAAGTGATTTTCTCTGTAAAAAGAGGTTAAGTGTTTTGAAAAGTGAAGTTTTTCGGCTTTAAAGTTCTGAAAAGGTGAAATCTCGAGAAGAAAAAAGTGTGTCCGGGTGGCATTTCCCGTCCCCCGTCGACCCTGCACATCAAAAGTTCCCGGGACTGAGCCGTTTTCCCGAAAAGTTGAATTTTCTAAAAATTTTCACGCACGTGGTCGCCACGAGGTGGCAGAAGGAGCTGGCAGAGACGAGTGAAATTTTGTGGACTGAAGAACCGCATCAACAGAAGCCAGAAACAGCAAATAGAAAAATTTTAGGTGAAGTACTTTTTAATTAATTTTATATTAAAGTTGCAAACTTCAACCTTCAATAAAAGTGAAATCAAAAGTATTTAAGGAAATCTGCAACTGCTATTTTTTGCGCGCTAGCTGGGACTACACATTTTGAAAATTCTAGATTTTTTGGACTTATAGTTATAGAATTAAAATTAAAATTGTGAAAATTTATGTTTTTTATAAAAAATTGTGTTTTAAATTTTTTTATTTTTAGGTTTTTATTGTGTATATTGTGGACCCTTAATTAAGAATTTTTTTGATATTTTTTGTAAATTTTTAGCACTTGGCGTTTCGGAGATATTGATTTTTTAGTGTTTTTCTTTAATATATACAAAATTAACAATAAATTAATATTTTTAAAGGTGGAATTAGCTTTAGGTAACACAAATCAGTATATTTAACCCCAAACTGGGGTCTCCTAATGTCAAAATTGTAGATTTTTGCGAAATCCGCCATCTTGAAAAATATTTTAAAAAATTTTGAATTGACGTAGCTCCGAGACGAAAAGACTTAGAGACGTGAGATTTTCACTAAAGTCAGGCTCGGGACCTGAACTTTTTTATAAAATAGGAAATTACGTTTTTGGACAAAATTTTTTATTTTTGTTTAAAACCCCCCTGGATAGGTGCAGTAAGCGAGGCCACATAGTCTGGTGAAAACCGGGTTACCCTGCGACCATTGGTTGCAGAGTTATCTGCATTTAAAGTTGGTCACTGACAGCTCGGCGGCCATTTTTTATTTCTTAGAATCGCTGTAGCTCCTGAACGCCTTGAGCTAGAAAGTCCTAGTTTTTTGAATTAGATTATAAGGATCAGGTGCTACCTGCTCCTTGAACTACAGGCAAATAGGAGCCATAAAATTTTAGGGGGCCGAAAGGCACCTGGGAGGGTAGAGGGGGTCGGGTTGAACAGGGCAAACCCAAACTTGGCTGCTCTGCGACGTCTGGGACCGGAGATACAGGTGATCGAAGTTCGACTTTGACAGCTCAGCCGCCATCTTGGAAAACTTTGATCGCCTGTAGCTTTGGAACGGGGCGTCGTAGAGCGGTACGGTTTTCTCTGGGCGTCTCGGCGGCCTATTCCCTACCCGAGTAGGGGGTATTGGAGGGGATTAAAGTCAAAAAATTTTTTGATCAAAAAAAGGCAACCGGGGGGTAGGTCTCGTTGCGCTCTCCAAGATTAGCCCAAACACGAGCAAAATCGGCCTAGTGGTTCGGGAGATACGGGGGTTTTTGAAAACACGTTCGGCCATTTTGAAAAATTTTGAGCCCCTGTTTCTCTGGAACCCCTTGGGTTAGTGGCGACGTGTTTGGGTTCGTTGGAAAGGGCTCGGCGAGGGCTATCAACTGGGCCTCTCTACACGTCTCTATATAGAGTGTGTAGAGTTTCTGGGGCAAAATTTTGTTTTTTGACTAAATTTATATTAGGAATTGAAATTTTTCGGCATAATTAGATACGTGGAAGCGTTCAGGGGTCAGCAGAGACTATATCCTGCTGCTGCATTAGAAGTTAAGTTGTTTTAAATTTATTTCTATTTTTATTTTTTATTTTTATTTTTTTTATTAGAATAAGACTTAGGCTTATTGGCCACAACCATAGTATAAGACGTAGCTGGTCTACAGCTGTTAGACAACTCTACACAGAGTAACGATTTAGGTGTTGTAACAAACACCGAACCTTAGTTAGTGTACCAGAGTCTTATTGACTTTATTAGTTGACGAACCTGACACTCCAGGACCTGCGCACTCACTACACTTAACGTAGACAACTCACACGCAACACAACCCACTCATCCACACACACAGGTACAGACGTTGACACACAGTACACACACATATAAACACACCGGCACACAATACACGCACCACACACAACATAACCCGATAAGGTACCCTTTACATACCCTTCGGATAACACAGCACCCCAATATACACGCTGACTGGGGTACTCTTTACATACCCCACAAGCAACTATACACACTACACCTCCATTATGTACGCCCCAAGTCGCACCCCTGTTAAAAACACAGAAGGGGAACCTTCTCGCATATCACCAGCGAAAACAGTGACTAAAAAGTCAATCGTTAGGAAAAGCCTGGAAGCTTTTGAAAGTAGGGCAGGACCATCAAAGCCCACATCCCCCAAATCAACAGGATTAGCGACAGTCGATCCAATGAGGGCATCCAAAAAACTGGAGTATAGCCCAGTGGCAAAAATAAAATACACAGACAAGTCTTCTGAGGCTGCGGACTACGTTAAGAAGGCCAAGGCGTCCTTAGGGACAGCCAGAAATCTAAAGGCCGAAATAAAAATTGATGTCACCCAGTGGATCGACAAGCTGCATACCCTAATAAAACAGCTGATACAAAGAGATGGCATAAGTGAAACAGAAGCGGGGCCATCAGCTGATCAAACAAACAAGTCAGATAAGCTCTCGGAGAAGCTAGAAGAACACATAAAACTTCTCAATGAAAACAAGGAAAGAATGATGGAATTGCAAACAGCACTGCAGAAAAACGCAGAACTACAAGATAGACCTACATATGCCAGCATCGCCGCAAGTCCACCCTCCGCACAACAATTTAAACCGGCTCTACATTCCATTGTCATATCCTCAGATAAAAAGGAAGAAACAGGAGACGAAGTCTTAGAACGTGTCCGTAAAGCGGTAAACGCAAAAGAGGGATGGATAAAGGTAGAAAAAGTTAGAAAGGCGAGGGACCGCAAAATCATCATCGGTTGTCCCACAAAAACGGACAGGGACAACGCACGAGCAAAACTGGAGACCGAACGCCTCGTTGTCGAGGACGTTAAAAACAAAGATCCCATGGTAGTTCTCAGGGACGTCCTGAGCATCAACTCTGATGAGGAGGTGCTCGGGGCGATCAGGAGACAAAACCGGGACGTTTTTGACGGCCTCGACAAGGAGGACGATAGGGTCCTAGTGAAGTTCCGGAAGAAGACAAGGAACCCCCACACAAACCATCTAGTTCTAGCTGTTTCTCCAATTATTTGGAGAAGAGCGACGGCGCTTGGTACAATGCACGTGGACCTGCAGCGGGTACGGGTACTGGACCAGTCACCATTGGTTCAGTGCTCACGCTGTTTGGGGTACGGACATACCAAGAGATATTGCACAGAAGCAGCAGATACATGTAGCCACTGTGGGGGTCCCCATCTGAAGGTAAATTGCGACCTGTGGGCAGTTAACGCTGCTCCTTCGTGCAAGAATTGCACAAAGGCTAAAATGGGCCGCACGGAGCATAACGCCTTCAGTGACGAATGTCCCGTCCGCAAGCGCTGGGAGTCAATAGCCAGGTCCACCATAGCATATTGCTAAGGGCGGAATGGCAAAAGACTCGGCGTATCGCGTGTTCCAGGCAAACTTAATGAAGAAAAAGCTAGCCACGGAAGAATTAATTATTGAGGCATCTAAGCAAAAAGCGGTGGCAGCCCTAATCCAAGAGCCCTACGTCGGCGCCGGCCGGAGTATGATGAACTACCCAGGAGTGAGGGTTTTTCAAAAGGACACGCCAGGAGAGGGTACCGTCAAGGCGGCAATTGCCGTCTTTGATGCCAGTATTGACATCACACAATACCCAACACTCACCACAAATAACATCACAGTGGTGGGGATGAAAACCAGCGCGTGGGAGCTCACACTGGTCTCCTTTTACTTCGAGCCGGACAAACCGATGGGGCCATACATACGTGAATTAAAAAACACTGTCGGAAGCCTTGGACTGGGAAAGATTATTCTCGGGGGAGATGCCAATGCCTGGAACACGTGGTGGGGCAGCGCACAGGGGGACGACCGAGGTGAAGAAGTGCAGGAGATGATGGACGAGCTCAGCCTCCAACTGCTAAACGTAGGACAAACTCCGACCTTTGACACCATTAGAGGTGGTCAACGATTCCGCAGCCATGTGGACATCACCTTTTGCTCCACAAATATTCTAGACCTAGTAGAGGGGTGGAGAGTGGAAGAGAACCTCACGAGCTCGGATCACAATGGGATCATGTTTGAGGTTAAACTGAAGAGGGCCAGGGGAACAAATATCCGCCGAACAACAAGGAAATACAACACCCGAAAGGCAAACTGGGAAAAGTTTAACAACAAATTAACCGAGTTAAGAGCTAGCACCTTGCAAACGATAGACATCGAAAACATCCAAAGCAAAGAAGAAATCGACAAAGCGGTGGAAAATATCAATAAGATGATCGCCACTGCCTGTGCTAGCTCTATCCCAACAAAGAAACTGGACCAAAAGATTGCGATCCCATGGTGGTCCGAGGAACTCGCCAGAAAGAAAAAGGAGGTAACCACCAGGAGGCGCCGCATACGTTATGCGGCGTCTGCGCGAAGAGCAAAGGTCGTGAGTGAGTACCTGCAAAGCAAGGAGGAATACGAAGAAGAGGCGAAAAAGGCCCAAATCAAGAGTTGGAAGGAGTTCTGCTCTAAGCAGGACCGAGAAGGGATGTGGGAAGGGATTTATAGGGTGATTGGGAGAACCGCGAAGAGAGCCGAGGACGTACCCCTGGAACTGAATGGCGTGGTTCTAAACACGGAAGAATCGGCACAACTATTAGCCAACACCTTCTACGCAGATGATTCCGAAGCTGATGACACCGACGACCACAAACGACTGAGAGAGAGAGCTGGAAGACTGAGCAGGGAAATATGCCAAGAAGTGCAGGACCCCCAGTTCACAATGGTCGAACTCGAAAAGGCAGCTCGGTCATTTAACCCAAAGAAGGCACCCGGCGCAGATGGATTTACGGCCGACATCTGTAACCACGCCATCAGAAACGAGCCTGAGCTATTCCTTACCCTTGCAAATAAATGCCTAAAATTTCGCCATTTCCCCACGACATGGAAGGAAGCGACTGTTGTCGCGCTTCGGAAACCGGGAAAGGACACCTACTCGCAACCTAAATCATACAGACCTATAGGACTTCTTCCTGTAATGGGGAAAATACTCGAGAAGATGATAATGTCGAGACTTCGACACCATCTCCACTCGAGTATGAGTACCCATCAATACGGTTTTATGCCGCAGAGGAGCTGCGAGGACGCCCTCTATACCCTCACTCAACACATTAGATCTAAGTTGAGTCAAAAGAAGATAATCACACTAGTGTCCTTAGATATAGAGGGCGCCTTCGACAGCGCATGGTGGCCCGCAATCCGAGTGCGACTAGCAGAGGAGAAATGTCCGGAAGGACTCAGAGGGATATTGAATAGTTACCTGGAGGACCGACGGGTACGAGTAAGGTATGCAGGGAAGGAATATAGCAAAAGAACTAGAAAGGGTTGCGTCCAGGGCTCTATTGGCGGACCAGTCCTCTGGAATCTCCTGTTGGATCCATTGCTTAAGGGCCTTGAGGACAGGGGCGACTACGTGCAAGCCTTTGCCGATGACGTCGTCCTGGTCTTTCACGGAGATACAGGAATGGGAATCGAATCACGTGCCAATGCCGCTCTCGACTATGTTCAGGCGTGGGGTGTCAGGAATAAATTAAAGTTTGCTCCAAATAAAACCAAAGCGATGGTACTGACGCGAAAACTGCAGTATGACACACCGCGCCTGACTATGGGGGGGATAGACATTGGCATGTCAAACGAGATCAAGATTCTTGGCCTCACCATCGACCATAAATTGACCTTCAATGCACACGTGAATAACGTGTGCATAAGGGTCCAAAATCTGTATAAGCAACTGACCAGGGCGGCGAAGGCAAGCTGGGGACTTCATCCGGAGATTATACACACAATCTACACCGCAACAGTTGAACCGATAGTGCTGTACGCGGCCAGCGCGTGGGAGCCGTCCGTGGGGAAACTGTGTATACGTAAGAAGCTAAGCTTCATACAACGTAGCTTTGCTCAAAAAATCTGTAAGGCCTACAGGACCGTCTCTTTGAACGCAGCACTGACCCTGGCGGGGTTGTTGCCCTTGGATTTGAGAGTGAAAGAGGCAGCCTTGCTGTATAAAGCGAGGAGAGGTGAGCCCTTGCAAAATCTTCCGGGAAGAGAAATCGAAAGGATGACATCCTTCTTGGAAAAACCTCATCCAGCCCAGCATATGAACCTGGAGTTCATGAGCCTGGAGACCGCAGAACAGGTTGAAGCTACAGGATACTGCGAGGTACAAATTTACACCGACGGCAGCAAAATTGAGGGAAAGGTCGGAGCCGCACTCTCCATTTGGAAAGATGGGGCCGAAACCAGGACCCACAAACTTAGCTTGCCGTCATATTGTACAGTATACCAGGCGGAACTTCTGGCCATATGCGAAGCGTCGAAGAAAATAGGTGGACAAAGAGCAACTACGTTTGGTATATACAGCGACTCAACGGCGGCACTCCAGACGGTCGTGAATCTCGATTGTCTGCATCCTCTAGCGGTAGAAACCAGGAAAAACTTACAGAATTTATTCCAGCAAAACAAAATTGTAAATTTGTTTTGGATAAAAGCGCACGCGGGGATGCAGGGGAACGAGAGGGCCGACCAACTGGCAAAAGAGGCAGCCTTGACATCGAGGCGGGCACATGCCTATGACCGTTGTCCGGCTTCATTCGTCAAGCGGCAAATCCGAAAGGATTCGCTTGACGAGTGGAACCGGAGGTACGCATCTGGCGGTACCGCCTCGGTGACAAGACTCTTCTTCCCGAGCGCGGTGGCGGCGTATAGCATTATACGGAAGTACACACCAAACAGATACACAACGCAGGTTCTGACGGGGCACGGTGGATTCTCCGAGTACTTGACCCGTTTCAAGCGCAAGGTGAATCCATCGTGCACCTGTGATCCGGATGTGGAGGAGACAGTGCCCCACTTGTTGGTAGATTGTCCAGTCTTCTCAGGGCAACGGTACAATACTGAACATAGTATAAACACAAGAATAACAATTAGCAATTTTAGTATAATCATGGCAGACAAAAACAAAAGAGAAAAATTTTTAGAATATAGTATAGAAATCTGTAAAATTGTAAATGAAAGAAATAAAGATAATTAAACATGAATACAACAACATAATATGAGATTATGATGTATGTAACATAAATATAAGTAAAAATTAGAAACAAGGATAAATAAAATAGTAATAATAAGATATATGTATAGCCATGTAAGCCAAAATAAGTAGTATAGTTTTAATATGTACAACGGGAAACCACAACCCAGTAAGAATTAATGTAATATGTAGGTAATAAATACAAGTATTAAAATAGTATAAATAGAAACTTAATTAACTAAGTATAAACTATAAAATAAGCATACACTAAGTATAAAGCAAATTAATATTATAAAAATACTCTGTAAAACTAGTAGAAATATAGGAAATAAGAGGGAAAGCTATGTAAATCCCAAGTAGTAAATAAAGTTAAGTTAGGATAAGAAATTGTGTAAAAGAAGAGAATTGATGAAAACCTGTTGGAGAATTTAAGATAATTAAATAAGATGTCTAAATTATTTACCCAATAGTATTAAGAAATAAATAAAAAGGTACAGCATAGCAGGTATCCCACCTGTAAATGAATGAATGGATGCGTGAAAGAAAGATAAGGTATGCAGAATGAAAGTGCGAGAGGAATAAACGCGAGAACTGGTATGAACTAGAAGCATAGAAAGGCTCCGAAAGCTTATATCGGAGGTGTTAGTATTAAAAAAAAAAAAAAAAAAAAAAAAACCTAACCTAACCTAACCTAACCTAACCTAACCTGGGGTGCTAGGGGTGCTAGGTCGGGGAACCTCCACGTTGGCGGTGCAGTTTCCTATCCCCCTCGGGGACCGCCCGGGTGGGAGTGGAAACTGGGCTTTGCTGGTGCACCCTGGAGCATCGGTTAATGGGCGCAGTCTTCAGTACTGTGTGTGTTAACCAATGTACCAATATCCCGACAGTCGACCCCATGTTGTGGGGGTCGCGGTGTGGCAGACCTTCAAGGCCTGCGTATTGATGTAAGCTCCCGGCCTGGCCGGTAGTAGCGCTTCGTTTACGTCCTTCGTTCTCGCTGTCGTTACTCCCGGCTTCGGCCGGTTGAAGCTCTCTGTTGCCGTTGTATGAACGTGCAGTTGACCCCATTGCACGAGGGGGTCGTGGTATGGTGGGCCTGCAAGGCCCACGGTATTTGTGACCGCTCCCGGCCTGGCCGGTTGAAGCGTTTCATCGTTGGTGTCGCTCCCGGTTCCGGCCGGTAGTAGCGAGGTTTTGTGGTGTGGACGCGTAGGCTGTCTGCTCGCGCAGGGGCCTACAGGCATTCGTGCCAGCGTCGGAGTTGGGGAGGGCTAGCCCCCCTCCTCGCGTTTCGTAATCTCCAGGGTCTTCGCAACAATCCAGCTGGTGGCACCAGATGGTACGCGGTGGTCCTTGGGACCGAAGGGCTTGCCTTCATTGGCCGGCCCGCGACAGGGAAAAGTCTATAACACCCGACAGCGAAGTCGTTAAAACCTGTGGGGCACCTGGAGCACCCCACAGTATCCATCCCGCTCCCTGGAATGAGCGTCACCCAGGGAGTCGACCCTCTTCGTCTCATAATCGTGGGAACAAATATGGCTCTTGATATTAAAACTATAAAAAAACGATCGATCTTCTCCCCTTGTGGGGGACAAACCAACGACAATGGCACGGAAATGGACTCGGAATTGCACAACGTTAAGGCTGTTGAGGATGTTAGGCCTGGGACTCCGGCCCCAGGCCTAAAGGAATTGCGAGTGGCGATGTCACGGTGTGACACACCGCCGCGCAGAGCATGTGGAGAGTTGCTGCTGTCGGATTCCGACAGTAGCGTTATATCTATGGTTGAGGTGACCTCAGGTCTGTCTTCCCCTCAGAGTTCTAGGCTGTGGCGCAAGCGCCGGAACTCTGGGTCGGAGGGAGACAGTGAGGAGTCGGTTGGCCCTAATAACATCCGGGGCCAACCCGTAAAACGTGGACGTGGTCGCCCCCCTACAACGGGGCAATACGTCGGCCTAGCTAAGGCCAAGGCCGAATACATTGAGGCCAAAGAGCGGGAGCTAGAGCTCCAAGCTGAGGAGGAACTCGCTGAGGAGCTCCGAAGGAGGAATGAGAGGCGCCTCTTCTACCTCCGTCAGTCTCCCGCTCCAGTGGAAACACCATCTGTCGCTACTTCGGACCTCAGGGCCGAGCAGTTGGAGAAGGCGGTCGAGGAGGCGGTGGAGGCGATTCGCTCTATCGCTCACAAATCCTCCCGCCTCAAGGGCCAAAGCGTCCAGGGCCTGAGGTCGGCTGCCGGCTCTATCTTAGAGCATGTGCGGGAACTCCGATCCCGCACCGAGTCGGAGGAGAACGTCCGCCTGCAGCGAGAGCTGGCTGCCTTGCGGACGGAGGTAGACGCGCTTAAAAAGCAGGCGAACGCCCCGCCGTCGATGTCGCGCGAGGAGATAATGTTTCTCCTGGACGCGCGCTTCGACGGCATAGGAGATCGTCTACTTCCAGAGCCACGGTTGCGCCCCCCTCTCCAGGCGGACGCACGTAATGCCGCCCGCTCCACTGTTGTTGGACTGGAGTCCAACGTCGGCCGCTCTGTTGGCCCAAACGCCGTCGCTGCCCGTCCCGCCGGTTCTTCGGACGTCTGCCCTGGCACCGCTGGTGCTTCCAACAGTCGTTCTTCTGGCACCACTGCCTCCAAGCGTCCTGTTGCCCAAAAGCGTCCTTCTGCTACCGTCTCCAACCCTTCGTTGGAGGAGACGGAAGCCCCTGCAGCAGCCTCTCCGTCGGCTTTTCCCTCTGTTCATCAGGGGAAGAGCAGTAAGAAAGGGAGGAAAAAGAAGAGCGCTGCGGCACGAGAAGCTGAGGCGGCGCGTCAGGAGCGACTGCAGCCCGCACCCACGCCTCAACCTCTAACCGTGGCGTGGAATGTGGTGGCTGGGCGCCCAAAGAAGGCGCCAGCTGCCAAACCGCCAGCGACGAAGTCGGCACCGGCGCCTGCTAACGCGCCTGCCGTGGGGAAGCGAGCCCCGAAACTCCGCGCCCCTCGCACTGCAGCTGTAGTGATAACACTGCAGAAGGGCGCGGTCGATAAGGGCGTGACCTATGCCGCCAAACTGGCCGAGGCGGAACAAAAAGTTAATCTACAGAGCCTCGGCATCGGAGGCCTCCGGTTCCGCACGGCGGCCACCGGAGGTCGCATACTCGAAGTGGCAGGGGCAGAGAGATGCCAGAAAGCCGATGCCCTTGCAGAGCAACTTAGAGCGGCTCTAGGAGAGGATGTCCGCATCGCACGACCGGAGAAGTGCGCGGAACTGCGCATATCCGGTCTCGGCGATGCGGCTACACAGGAGGTCGTAGCGCAGGTGGTGGCGGACGTAGGAGGGTGCGCCACCACCAGCGTTGTTGTTGGTCGGATTGTCCGTCAAACAGGTCGGGAGGGCACGGCCTGGGTCAAGTGCCCGGTCGCGGCGGCCAAAAAGATCACAGATGGCCGCCCCGTGACAATAGGATGGAGCCGTGTCCGCGCGGTGCTATTGGAGTCCAGGCCGCAGCGATGCTTCCGCTGCCTTGAGGTCGGACATGTGGGGGCCCGGTGTGCTGCGGGAGTCGATCGCAGCGCACTTTGCTTCCGCTGTGGCCAGCCCGGTCACAAAGCGGCTGGCTGCACAGCGGAGCCCCAATGTCCCGTCTGCGCGGCGGCGGGAGGAGCCGCTGCGCACCGCCTGGGCACAAAGGCCTGTTTGGCGGCATCGATGAAGAGGAGGCGTCGTGGTGGAGCCGGGCGTAAGGTGGTGCCGGAAGTGGCCCGCCCGCCCACCACGACAAACGAAGAGGAAATGGACATCGCCCAAAATTAAATGGCGCCAATCTCGATCCTGCAGGCCAATGTCCGCCACTGTGCGCTGTGTGCCCAAGACCTGCTGATCCAGTCCGCCGTACAGTGGCGGGCGTCTATGGCAGTAGTCGCCGAACCGTACGCGGTTCGTGCCCGTGATGACTGGGCTGGCAGCCGCGACGAGTCGGTGGCTATCGTCTCCCAGCAGGGCGCGTTCAAAAGTGTTTCCCAAGGACGCGGCTGCGTCCTCGCGCTGCTGGGAGACGTTGCAGTGATCGGGGTGTACTTCTCACCCAACAGAAGCCTCGCCGAATTTGAACAGTGGTTAATAGAGGTCGGGGCTCTGGTGGCAGAAGCACACCCCACCCCGGTGGTGGTGGCTGGAGACTTTAACGCACACTCACAGGCGTGGGGATCTCCAGCCACCGATACCCGGGGTGAGTTGGTAGAAGAGTGGGCGGTGTCCAATGGCTTGGTGCTGCTCAACCGAGGGTCGATCCACACGTTCGTGCGGCCAACGGGGACAGGTTGTTCCATCGTCGACCTGTCCTTCGCCAGTTCTGGCCTGGCGAGCCGCACGCGTGGTTGGAAAGTGGTCGAGGGGGTGGAGACGCTGTCGGACCATCGCTACATATGGTTCGACATCGTCGACACCGGCTCCGGGACCCCGGCGGTCGGGGACCGCCGTTCGGTTGAGGAAGGTCCGCGGTGGCGTCTGCGGACGCTAGACCGGGAACTGGCAAAGGAGGCGGCCATCGTCGAGCGATGGGCCGCAGGTGACGACGTTAGCCCGGACGTGGACGCGAGGGCTGGGCGGCTTTCCGGCGCCCTGACTCGCGTCTGCGATGCGGCCATGAAGAGGGCAGGGTCTGTCAAGCCGCGGCGGCGAGTGTACTGGTGGAATGAAGAGCTGGCTGGGCTGCGAACCTCAAGTCACGCAGCCCAGCGCAGGTACACTCGCCAACGCGCCCGAAGAAGCAGTGACCCTGCCCGAGAAGAAGAGCTGCTCGCCGCATACCGGGCTGCCCGAGCTGCCCTCAGCTCGGCGATCAAGGCCGCCAAGGAGGCGGCCTGGAAGGAGTGGCTCGAGAGCCTAAATGAAGATCCGTGGGGGCGCCCGTACAAAGCCGTGAGCGACAAACTCCGGCCCTGGGCGCCTCCCCTCACAAAGTCTCTCGAGCCATCATTCGTCGGCCACGTTGTCAGTTCCCTCTTCCCTGCGCGGGAAGAGTGGGTCCCACCGCGGATGGCACCAAGCCAGACGCCGGCAGACACAGAGGCGATGATTCCGCCCGTGTCGGATGCCGAGCTCGGGGCGGCGGTCCTCAAACTCAAAACGAGGAACCGCGCCCCCGGTCCTGATGGCATCCCTGGGCGCGTCATCGCCCTGGTCATGCCGGCGTTCGAGGAGGAGACGCTGTCCTTGTTGTCGGAGTGTTTGGCGTCGGGTAAGGTCCCGCGACAGTGGAAAACCGGGCGGCTCGTGCTGTTGAAGAAGCACGGGCGCCCGGCCGAGTCGCCGTCGGCCTACCGCCCCATCGTATTGCTCGACGAGATGAGCAAGCTGCTCGAGCGGGTGCTCGCGGCGCGTCTCGTCGGGCACCTGGAGGGGGCGGGGCCCAATCTTAGTGACGGCCAATACGGATTTCGTCGCGGGAGGTCGACCCTGGACGCCATTTCCCGGCTCCAGGACAGCGTCGAAGAGGCGGTCGGTCGGGGGGAGGTGTTGCTGGCGGTGTCGCTCGACATCGCGAACGCCTTCAACACCATCCCCTGGCAGACCATCGCTGAGGCGCTGAGGTACCACAATGTCCCGTGGTACCTCAGGCGCATTCTCGCGGACTACTTTGTCGACCGGGCCATCTCCTATCCGGCCCGGTCGGGGGTAGTCCGCTCAAATATGTCTTGTGGTGTTCCACAGGGGTCGGTTCTGGGTCCGCTCCTGTGGAACATCGGATATGATTGGGTCCTGCGCGGTGCTACTCTTCGGGGAGTCGGCGTCCTCTGTTACGCCGACGATACCCTAGTCACCGCGCGGGGCCCAGATTTTCGCGAGGCGAAAGTCCTGGCCACTGCGGGCGTTGCCCAGGTGGTCAGCCGCATCAGGGCGCTAGGACTCCAGGTGGCCCTCGAAAAGTCCGAGGCCGTTTTCTTTCACGGGCCTCGGCGAGGGCCACCTCGAGATTGTCAGATTGTGGTGAGCGGCACCCCCATCGCTGTCGGGTCGAGTATTAAGTATCTTGGTTTGGTACTCGACAGCCGATGGGGCTTCGTCGAGCACTTCCGGCGTCTGTCGCCAAAGTTATTGTCGTACGCCGGAAGGCTGGCGAGGCTGCTCCCCAATCGGGGAGGCCCAAATAGTGCATGCCGTCGCCTCTACGACGGTGTAGTGCGCTCAAAGGCGTTGTATGGAGCGCCCATCTGGGCGCACGCCCTCTGCGCCAAGACAATCCCGCTGCTGCGGCGTCCGCAGCGGTCGATTGCGCAGAGGGCGGCACGAGCGTACTGCACCGTCTCCTACGAGGCGGCGTGCCTGATTGCAGGAAGCCTCCCTTGGGATCTCGAGGCTGGAGTCCTCAAAAAGGTGTATGAAGAGAGCGCCCTGGTGCGAAGTAACGGTGGACGGCCCCTTCCGGACGAGATCGACCGCTGGAGACAGTCGGCTCGCGACGATCTCTTCCGGAAGTGGGCCGAGAGGTTGGTAGGCCCCTCAGTTAGCCCCCGGCTCGTGGGGGCTGTCCGGCCCGTCCTGCGGGCTTGGGTGGAGAGGGCACACGGAGCGCCGACATTTCACCTCAGTCAGCTCCTCACAGGGCATGGCGTATTCGCCAAGTACCTGTGGGAGGTGGCTGGGGTGGAGCCGGACCCCGTGTGTCGCCACTGCTCAAGTGGCGTCGTGGACACGGCGGAGCACACACTCGCCGTGTGCCCGGCGTGGGACGGGCCGCGTATCGCCCTTACGGGCCCTGTCGGTGTAAATTTGTCGCTGCCGGCTGTGGTGCAAGCCATGGTCGGCAGCCAACAGTGTTGGGCCGCCGTCGCCTCGTTTGCTAGCGAGGTGATGGCGGCGAAACGAGAGGAGTTGCGGGTGCGGGAGCGTACGGGACAGACGCTCCCGCCCCGCCGTCCGGTTCGGGGGCGTCGTCGTGCTCATTACATGCGCGCCCCCGAATAGTGTCTGGCCGTGGGCGGAAGGTCGGGGGACGGCCGCCCAACTGGCCACTCGGCGACGGGCACCCTTTCTGTGTTCCAGGGGTGCCCACTCTTTGCGCACGCCCGTACCGGCCGCTCTCACCTCCTCTGCTTACAGAGGAGCGCTCGAGAGCGGTGGAGGTGCGGGCTAGTTCTTCAGCTCCTTAGGGAGCTCCGGGGTGGTCGCTTATGCCTCTCTGTTGCCGTTGTATGAACGTGCAGTTGACCCCATTGCACGAGGGGGTCGTGGTATGGTGGGCCTGCAAGGCCCACGGTATTTGTGACCGCTCCTGGCCTGGCCGGTTGAAGCGTTTCATCGTTGGTGTCGCTCCCGGTTCCGGCCGGTAGTAGCGAGGTTTTGTGGTGTGGACGCGTAGGCTGTCTGCTCGCGCAGGGCCTACAGGCATCTGTGTCAGCGTCGGAGTTGGGGAGGGCTAGCCCCCCTCCTCGCGTTTCGTAATCTCCAGGGTCTTCGCAACAATCCAGCTGGTGGCACCAGTTGGTACGCGGTGGTCCTTGGGACCGAAGGGCTTGCCTTCATTGGCCGGCCCGCGACAGGGAAAAGTCTATAACACCCGACAGCGAAGTCGTTAAAACCTGTGGGGCACCTGGAGCACCCCACAGTATCCATCCCGCTCCCTGGAATGAGCGTCACCCAGGGAGTCGTTTTGTATCGTCTCATGCTCGTGGGATTCAATATGGCACTTGAAAATAATAAAATTCGATCGATCTTCTCCCCTTGTGGGGGACAAACTAACAATACTGGCTTGAATATGGACTTTGACTTAACAAACGATGAGGCTGTCGAAGAGGTGAGGCCCGGAACTCCGGTTCCAGGCCTCAAGGAACTGCGGGTGTCGGTGTCGCGGTGTGACACACCGCCGCGCAGCGCGAGGGAAGAGCTGCAGCTGTCGGATACCGACAGCAGCGTTTGTTCTTTGGTGGTTATGGCCTCGGGTCTTCCTTCCCCTCTGAGTTTGTAATGTAACAATTTTTACTTACTTTTTTAATTAAATGTTTTATTATACGTTCTCTCCAAAATTATCTGCATGACCATTATCTGAATCATTCCTAGGCCTTTATATTTTATTTCTTTATGCTCTCTTAATGTTTGTTTACATTTTGTAATTTTTAATGTCAGTTAATGAATCTCGAAGAAGCGAAAGAAGTATGCATGGATCGCGAAGCCTGGCGATCTGTCCTCTCTGACTACCCCGTCAGGGATACAGCGTGAAGATAGTTAGTTTTTTTTTTTTTAGTTAATGACAAGCCTAGATTTTATTTTTAATTTATTGATAGAGCTGTCAGTAGGTTAGGTTGTATAGGTATTAGACCTGGTTATAAATTTTTATTCTTATTTTATGTTCTAGAATCACATTGTTAAAATTTTGAAATGTCAACCAATCTATATAAGGAAGGGAGCCGGGGCCGTGAAGACAGTCTACTTTTGGTGTTCGCCTTGGCAAGAAGTACTGAATAATAGCGCCGAGTGAGAGGGCTGTGCCCTCTGAAATAACAAAGTCGTGGTCGGCAGTGGCTGGTGATGCCAACGGCTGGTGGCTTTCAGCCCTCTGCCGGCCCTCACAACCACGACCTACTCCTCTGCGGTCGGCGATGTGGAGGCCTTACTTGAGGCCCCTTCCTGGCAACGGGAGGCCTACTCGAGGCCCCCTTCTTAGCGACGTGTGCTGATAACCTGCTCTTTTAAAGAAACCGTCAAGACTTTCAACTTTACCCCCGGTTTTCCTGGCCTTATACTTATACTTATATTTTAACATGTATAAAATTAATGTTACCTATTCCTTTTTCTTTTACTTTTCCTTTTAAGCAGGACTCCTCCAGTCCTGGTGACAGTTTCCTCCTAAACTTTACTTTTTCCCCTCCCGGAAATTGTAACGTTACAAGTTCCCGGCTGTGGCGTAAACGCCGGAACTCAGGGTCGGAAGGGGATAGCGAGGAGTCGGTTGGCCCTAGCACTGTCCGGGGCCAACCCGGTAAACGTGGACGAGGACGCCCACCTACTACGGGGCAGTACGTCGGCTTAGCAAAGGCCAAGGCCGAGTACACCAAGGCCAAGGAGCGGGAGCTAGAGCTCCAGGCAGAGGAGGAGCTAGCGAAAGAGCTACGAATGAGGGAGGAGAGACGTCTCTCCTTCCTTCGCCAGTCTCCCGCTCCGGTAGAAGAAGAAAGGGAAGCGAAGAAGAAGCCACCAGCTGCGACGGATCTCAGAGCCGAGCAGCTAGAGAAGGCGGTTGAGGAGGCCGTGGAGTCGATCCGCTGCATCGCCCACAAATCCTCCCGCCTCAAGGGCCAAAGTGTACAGGGCCTGAGGTCCGCTGCAGGTACCATAATGGAACACGTGCGGGAACTACGTGCCCGCACGGTTTCTGAAGAAACTGCCCGTCTGCAGCGTGAGCTGGCTGCCATGCGGGCAGAAATAGAGATCTTAAAGAAGCAGGCGAAAGCCCCTCCGTCGATGTCGCGCGAAGAGGTTCTGTTCCTCCTGGACGCGCGCTTCGACGGCATTGGGGACCGCTTGCTCCCAGAGCCGCGACTGCGCCCCCCCCTTCAGGCGGACGCCCGTAATGCCGCCCGCTCCGTTGCCGGGTCTTCGCTTTCGCTTGGCCGTTCTGCCGGCAACACCGTCGGTAATGTCTCCGAGGCTGCGCGCCCCGGACCTCCCAAGCGTCGTACAGCGGTCTCTGGCCCATTGCTGGAGGAGACGGAAGCTCTCCCCGCAACTTCCTTATCTTCTGCCCCTGTGCCGAAGAAAAGAACAAAGAAGAAGAAGAAGACCGCTGCGGCACGAGAGGCCGAGGCAGCGCGCCAGGAGCTTCTGCAGCCCGCACCCACGCCTCAACCTCTAACCGAGGCGTGGAATGTGGTGGCTGGGCGCCCCAAAAAAGTGCCAGCGGCGAAACGATCAGCCGTGAAGACAACACCGGCGTCTACGAAGGCAGGCGCTAAGAAGAACGCCATGAAACTCCGCGCCCCCCGTACTGCAGCTGTAGTAATAACACTGCAGAAGGGCGCGGTCGATAAGGGCGTAACCTATGCCGCCAAACTGGCCGAGGCGGAAGAAAAAGTCGACCTACAGAGCCTCGGCATCGGAGGCCTCCGGTTCCGTACGGCGGCCACGGGAGGGCGCATTCTCGAAGTGGCGGGCGCAGAGAGATGCCAGAAAGCCGATGCCCTAGCAGAGCATCTCAAAGCGGCTCTGGGAGAAGATGTCCGCATCGCACGACCGGAGAAGTGCGCGGAACTGCGCATCTCCGGTCTTGGGGATGCGGCCACTAAGGAGGCCATAGCGAAGGTGGTGGCGGACGTAGGAGGGTGCGCCACCACCAGCATCACTGTCGGAGAAATCGCTCGCCAAGCAGGTCGTGAGGGCACGGCGTGGGTTAAATGCCCGATCGCGGCTGCCAAGATTCTAACTGATGGCCGCCACGTTGCGATCGGATGGTCCCGCGTCCGTGTCGCTCTCTTGGAGGCTCGACCGCAGCGGTGTTTCCGTTGCCTGGAAGTGGGGCACGTAGGGGCCCGGTGCGTTGCGGGTGTCGACCGCAGCGCACTGTGTTTCCGCTGTGGGCAGCCCGGCCATAAGGCTGCCGGCTGTTCTGCCGAGCCAAATTGCCCTATCTGCGCGGCGGCGGGAACTCTTGCTGCGCACCGTTTAGGCGTTAAGGCCTGTTTGGCGGCGTCCAAAAAAAGGACACGTCGTGGTGGTGCCGGGCGCAAGCGCCCGCCCACCCAAACCAACACGGAGGAGAGAATGGACATCGCCCAGAATTAAATGGCGCCAATATCGGTCCTGCAGGCCAACGTCCGCCACTGTGCGGCGGCCCAAGACCTGCTGATCCAGTCCGCCGTACAGTGGCGGGCGACTTTGGCAATAGTCGCCGAACCGTACGCGGTTCGCGCCCGAGATGACTGGGCTGGCAGTGCGCTCCAAGGCGTTGTATGGAGCGCCCATCTGGGCGCACGCCCTCTGCGCCAAGACAATCCCGCTGCTGCGGCGTCCGCAGCGGTCGATTGCGCAGAGGGCGGCACGAGCGTACTGCACCGTCTCCTACGAGGCGGCGTGCCTAATTGCAGGAAGCCTCCCTTGGGATCTCGAGGCTGGAGTCCTCAAAAAGGTGTATGAAGAGAGCGCCCTGGTGCGAAGTAACGGTGGACGGCCCCTTCCGGACGAGATCGACCGCTGGAGACAGTCGGCTCGCGACGATCTCTTCCGGAAGTGGGCCGAGAGGTTGGTAGGCCCCTCAGTTAGCCCCCGGCTCGTGGGGGCTGTCCGGCCCGTCCTGCGGGCTTGGGTGGAGAGGGCACACGGAGCGTCGACATTTCACCCCAGTCAACTCCTCATAGGGCATGGCGTATTCGCCAAGTACCTGTGGGAGGTGGCTGGGGTGGAGCCGGACCCCGTGTGTCGCCACTGCTCAAGTGGCGTCGTGGACACGGCGGAGCACACACTCGCCGTGTGCCCGGCGTGGGACGGGCCGCGTATCGCCCTTACGGGCCTTGTCGGACTTGATTTGTCGCTGCCGGCTGTGGTGCAAGCCATGGTCGGCAGCCAACAGTGTTGGGCCGCCGTCGCCTCGTTTGCTAGCGAGGTGATGGCGGCGAAACGAGAGGAGTTGCGGGTGCGGGAGCGTACGGGACAGACGCTCCCGCCCCGCCGTCCGGTTCGGGGGCGTCGACGTGCTCAATACATGCGCGCCCCCGAATAGTGTCTGGCCGTGGGCGGAAGGTCGGGGGACCCCGCCCAACTGGCCACTTGGCGACGGGCACCCTTTCTGTGTTCCAGGGGTGCCCACTTTTTGCGCACGCCCGTACCGGCCGCTCTCACCTCCTCTGCTTACAGAGGAGCGCTCGAGAGCGGTGGAGGTGCGGGCTAGTTCTTCAGCTCCTTAGGGAGCTCCGGGGTGGTCGCTTATCGACCGCCCCGAGAAGGACCCCTCCGTTCTGGGGTGCCCCTTGCCGGCTCGCAGTGATTTAACCTCAGGCCTACCCTGCGAGTCGGTTTTAAGGTGAGGCGGAACACCGCGGGGTTTAGTGGGTAGGACGGCCCTCTCTCACGGGCCGGGAGCCCCACACACCGTCCCTGCTGCCCCCGCAGCAGGGATGACGGTGCGTAAATGCATTCCCCGCGAAAACAAAAAAAAAAAAACCTAACCTAACCTAACCTGTCGGGGTGTACTTCTCGCCCAACAGAAGCCTCGCTGAGTATGAGCGTTGGTTGATTGAGGTCGGGGCTCTGTTGGCAGAAGCGCACCCCACCCCGGTGGTGGTAGCTGGAGATTTCAACGCACACTCACGGGCGTGGGGATCTCCAGAAACCGATAGCCGGGGTGAGATGGTCGAGGAATGGGCGGTGTCCAATGGCTTGGTGCTGCTCAACCGAGGGTCGGTCCACACGTTCGTGCGGCGAACGGGGACGGGTCGTAGTATAATCGACCTGTCCTTTGCCAGTTCTGGCCTGGCTAGCCGCACACGTGGTTGGAGGGTGATCGAGGGGGTGGAGACGATGTCGGATCATCGCTACATATGGTTCGACATCGTCAACGCCGGCTCGGAGACCCCGGCGGTCGGGGACCGCCGTTCGGTTGAGGAAGGTCCGCGGTGGCGTCTGCGGACGCTGGACCGGGAACTGGCGAAGGAGGCGGCCATCGTCGAGCGATGGGCCGCAGGTGACGACGTTAGCCCGGACGTGGACGCGAGGGCTGGGCGGCTTTCCGGCGCCCTGACTCGCGTCTGCGATGCGGCGATGAAGAGGGCGGGGCCTGTTCGGCCGCGAAAGCGAGTGTATTGGTGGAATGATGAGTTGGCTGGGCTGCGTACTTCATGCCACGCAGCCCAGCGTAGGTACACTCGCTGTCGCGGTCGAGGAAACAGTGATCCTGCCCAAGAAGAAGAGCTGCTCGCCGCATACCGGGCTGCCCGAGCTGCCCTCAGCTCGGCGATCAAGGCCGCCAAGGAGGCGGCCTGGAAGGAGTGGCTCGAGAGCCTAAATGAAGATCCGTGGGGGCGCCCGTACAAAGCCGTGAGCGACAAACTCCGGCCCTGGGCGCCTCCCCTCACAAAGTCTCTCGAGCCCTCATTCGTCGGCCACGTTGTCAGTTCCCTCTTCCCTGCGCGGGAAGAGTGGGTCCCACCGCAGATGGCACCAAGCCAGACGCCGGCAGACACAGAGGCGATGATTCCGCCCGTGTCGGATGCCGAGCTCGGGGCGGCGGTCCTTAAACTCAAAACGAGGAACCGCGCCCCCGGTCCGGATGGCATTCCTGGGCGCGTCATCGCTCTGGTTATGCCGGCGTTCGAGGAGGAGACGCTGTCTTTGTTGTCGGAGTGTGTGGCGTCGGGTAAGGTCCCGCGACAGTGGAAAACCGGGCGTCTCGTGCTGTTGAAGAAGCACGGGCGCCCGGCCGAGTCGCCGTCGGCCTACCGCCCCATCGTATTGCTCGACGAGATGAGCAAGCTGCTCGAGCGGGTGCTCGCGGCGCGTCTCGTCGGGCACCTGGAGGGGGCGGGGCCCAATCTCAATGACGGCCAGTACGGTTTTCGTCGCGGGAGGTCGACCCTGGACGCCATTTCCCGGCTCAGGGACAGCGTCGAGGAGGCGGTCGGTCGGGGGGAGGTGTTGCTGGCGGTGTCGCTCGACATCGCGAACGCCTTCAACACCATCCCCTGGCAGACCATCGCCGAGGCGCTGAGGTACCACAATGTCCCGTGGTACCTCAGGCGCATTCTTGCGGACTACTTTGTCGACCGGGCCATCTCCTATCCGGCCCGGTCGGGAGTAGTCCGCACAAATATGTCGTGCGGTGTTCCACAGGGGTCGGTTCTGGGTCCGCTCCTGTGGAACATCGGATATGATTGGGTCCTGCGCGGTGCTACTCTTCGGGGAGTCGGCGTCCTCTGTTACGCCGACGATACCCTAGTTACCGCGCGGGGCCCAGATTTTCGCGAGGCGAAAGTCCTGGCCACCGCGGGCGTTGCCCAGGTGGTCAGCCGCATCAGGGCGCTAGGACTCCAGGTGGCCCTCGAAAAGTCCGAGGCCGTTTTCTTTCACGGGCCTCGGCGAGGGCCACCTCGAGATTGTCAGATTGTGGTGAGCGGCACCCCCATCGCTGTCGGGTCGAGTATTAAGTATCTTGGTTTGGTACTCGACAGCCGATGGGGCTTCGTCGAGCACTTCCGGCGTCTGTCGCCAAAGTTATTGTCGTACGCCGGAAGGCTGGCGAGGCTGCTCCCCAATCGGGGAGGCCCAAATAGTGCATGCCGTCGCCTCTACGACGGTGTAGTGCGCTCAAAGGCGTTGTATGGAGCGCCCATCTGGGCGCACGCCCTCTGCGCCAAGACAATTCCGCTGCTGCGGCGTCCGCAGCGGTCGATTGCGCAGAGGGCGGCACGAGCGTACTGCACCGTCTCCTACGAGGCGGCGTGCCTAATTGCAGGAAGCCTCCCTTGGGATCTCGAGGCTGGAGTCCTCAAAAAGGTGTATGAAGAGAGCGCCCTGGTGCGAAGTAACGGTGGACGGCCCCTTCCGGACGAGATCGACCGCTGGAGACAGTCGGCTCGCGACGATCTCTTCCGGAAGTGGGCCGAGAGGTTGGTAGGCCCCTCAGTTAGCCCCCGGCTCGTGGGGGCTGTCCGGCCCGTCCTGCGGGCTTGGGTGGAGAGGGCACACGGAGCGCCGACATTTCACCTCAGTCAGCTCCTCACAGGGCATGGCGTATTCGCCAAGTACCTGTGGGAGGTGGCTGGGGTGGAGCCGGACCCCGTGTGTCGCCACTGCTCAAGTGGCGTCGTGGACACGGCGGAGCACACACTCGCCGTGTGCCCGGCGTGGGACGGGCCGCGTATCGCCCTTGCGGGCCTTGTCGGTGGAAATTTGTCGCTGCCGGCTGTAGTGCAAGCCATGGTCGGCAGCCAACAGTGTTGGGCCGCCGTCGCCTCGTTTGCTAGCGAGGTGATGGCGGCGAAACGTGAGGAGTTGCGGGTGCGGGAGCGTACGGGACAGACGCTCCCGCCCCGCCGTCCTGTTCGGGGGCGTCGATGTGCTCAATACATGCGCGCCCCCGAATAGTGTCTGGCCGTGGGCGGAAGGTCGGGGGACCCCGCCCAACTGGCCACTTGGCGACGGGCATCCTTTCTGTGTTCCAGGGGGTGCCCACTTTTTGCGCACGCCCGTACCGGCCGCTCTCACCTCCTCTGCTTACAGAGGAGCGCTCGAGAGCGGTGGAGGTGCGGGCTAGTTCTTCAGCTCCTTAGGGAGCTCCGGGGTGGTCGCTTATCGACCGCCCCGAGACGGACCCCTCCGTTCTGGGGTGCCCCTTGCCGGCTCGCAGTGATTTAACCTCAGGCCTACCCTGCGAGTCGGTTTTAAGGTGAGGCGGAACACCGCGGGGTTTAGTGGGTAGGACGGCCCTCTCTCACGGGCCGGGAGCCCCACACACCGTCCCTGCTGCCCCTGAAGCAGGGATGACGGTGCGTAAATGCATTCCCCGCGAAAACAAAAAAAAAAAAAAAAAACCTAACCTAACCTAACCTAACCTAACCTGGAGTGCTAGGTCGGGGAACCTCCACGTTGGCGGTGCAGTTTCCTATCCCCCCCGGGGACCGCCCGGGTGGGAGTGGAAACTGGGCTTTGCTGGTGCACCCTGGAGCATCGGTTAATGGGCGCAGTCTTCAGTACTGTGTGTGTTAACCAATGTACCAATATCCCGACAGTCGACCCCATGTTGTGGGGGTCGCGGTGTGGCAGACCTTCAAGGCCTGCGTATTGATGTAAGCTCCCGGCCTGGCCGGTAGTAGCGCTTCGTTTACGTCCTTCGTTCTCGCTGTCGTTACTCCCGGCTTCGGCCGGTTGAAGCTCTCTGTTGCCGTTGTATGAACGTGCAGTTGACCCCATTGCACGAGGGGGTCGTGGTATGGTGGGCCTGCAAGGCCCACGGTATTTGTGGCTCCGGCCGGACGCTCCCGGCCTGGCCGGTTGAAGCGTTTCATCGTTGGTGTCGCTCCCGGTTCCGGCCGGTAGTAGCGAGGTTTTGTGGTGTGGACGCGTAGGCTGTCTGCTCGCGCAGGGGCCTACAGGCATTCGTGCCAGCGTCGGAGTTGGGGAGGGCTAGCCCCCCTCCTCGCGTTTCGTAATCTCCAGGGTCTTCGCAACAATCCAGCTGGTGGCACCAGTTGGTACGCGGTGGTCCTTGGGACCGAAGGGCTTGCCTTCATTGGCCGGCCCGCGACAGGGAAAAGTCTATAACACCCGACAGCGAAGTCGTTAAAACCTGTGGGGCACCTGGAGCACCCCACAGTATCCATCCCGCTCGTTTTGTATCGTCTCATGCTCGTGGGATTCAATATGGCACTTGAAAATAATAAAATTCGATCGATCTTCTCCCCTTGTGGGGGACAAACTAACAATACTGGCTTGAATATGGACTTTGACTTAACAAACGATGAGGCTGTCGAAGAGGTGAGGCCCGGAACTACGGTTCCAGGCCTCAAGGAACTGCGGGTGTCGGTGTCGCGGTGTGACACACCGCCGCGCAGCGCGAGGGAAGAGCTGCAGCTGTCGGATACCGACAGCAGCGATTGTTCTTTGATGGTTATGGCCTCGGGTCTTCCTTCCCCTCTGAGTTCCCGGCTGTGGCGTAAACGCCGGAACTCAGGGTCGGAAGGGGATAGCGAGGAGTCGGTTGGCCCTAGCACTGTCCGGGGCCAACCCGGTAAACGTGGACGAGGACGCCCACCTACTACGGGGCAGTACGTCGGCTTAGCAAAGGCCAAGGCCGAGTACACCAAGGCCAAGGAGCGGGAGCTAGAGCTCCAGGCAGAGGAGGAGCTAGCGAAAGAGCTACGAATGAGGGAGGAGAGTGAGAGAGAGACGGAAGCTCTCCCCGCAACTTCCTTATCTTCTGCCCCTGTGCCGAAGAAAAGAACAAAGAAGAAGAAGAAGACCGCTGCGGCACGAGAGGCCGAAGCAGCGCGCCAGGAGCTTCTGCAGCCCGCACCCACGCCTCAACCTCTAACCGAGGCGTGGAATGTGGTGGCTGGGCGCCCCAAAAAAGTGCCAGCGGCGAAACGATCAGCCGTGAAGACAACACCGGCGTCTACGAAGGCAGGCGCTAAGAAGAACGCCATGAAACTCCGCGCCCCCCGTACTGCAGCTGTAGTAATAACACTGCAGAAGGGCGCGGTCGATAAGGGCGTAACCTATGCCGCCAAACTGGCCGAGGCGGAAGAAAAAGTCGATCTACAGAGCCTCGGCATCGGAGGCCTCCGGTTCCGTACGGCGGCCACGGGAGGTCGCATTCTCGAAGTGGCGGGCGCAGAGAGATGCCAGAAAGCCGATGCCCTAGCAGAGAATCTCAAAGCGGCTCTGGGAGAAGATGTCCGCATCGCACGACCGGAGAAGTGCGCGGAACTGCGCATCTCCGTTCTTGGGGATGCGGCCACTAAGGAGGCCATAGCGAAGGTGGTGGCGGACGTAGAAATCGCTCGCCAAGCAGGTCGTGAGGGCACGGCGTGGGTTAAATGCCCGATCGCGGCTGCCAAGATTCTAACTGATGGCCGCCACGTTGCGATCGGATGGTCCCGCGTCCGTGTCGCTCTCTTGAAGGCTCGACCGCAGCGGTGTTTCCGTTGCCTGGAAGTGGGGCACGTAGGGGCCCGGTGCGTTGCGGGTGTCGACCGCAGCGCACTGTGTTTCCGCTGCGGGCAGCCCGGCCATAAGGCTGCCGGCTGTTCTGCCGAGCCAAATTGCCCTATCTGCGCGGCGGCGGGAACTCCTGCTGCGCACCGTTTAGGCGTTAAGGCCTGTTTGGCGGCGTCCAAAAAAAGGACACGTCGTGGTGGTGTCGGGCGCAAGCGCCCGCCCACCCAAACCAACACGGAGGAGAGAATGGACATCGCCCAGAATTAAATGGCGCCAATATCGGTCCTGCAGGCCAACGTCCGCCACTGTGCGGCGGCCCAAGACCTGCTGATTCAGTCCGCCGTACAGTGGCGGGCGACTGTGGCAATAGTCGCCGAACCGTACGCGGTTCGCGCCCGAGATGACTGGGCTGGCAGCCGCGACGATTCGGTGGCTGTCGTCTCCCAGCAGGGCGCATTTAACAGTGTCTCCAAAGGACGCGGCTGCGTCCTCGCGCTGCTGGGAGACGTTGCAGTGATCGGGGTGTACTTCTCACCCAACAGAAGCCTCGCCGAATTTGAACAGTGGTTAATAGAGGTCGGGGCTCTGGTGGCAGAAGCACACCCCACCCCGGTGGTGGTGGCTGGAGACTTTAACGCACACTCACAGGCGTGGGGATCTCCAGCCACCGATAGCCGGGGTGAGTTGGTAGAGGAATGGGCGGTGTCGAATGGCTTGGTGCTGCTCAACCGAGGGTCGATCCACACGTTCGTGCGGCCAACGGGGACAGGTTGTTCCATCGTTGACCTGTCCTTCGCCAGTTCTGGCCTGGCGAGCCGCACGCGTGGTTGGAAAGTGGTCGAGGGGGTGGAGACGCTGTCGGACCATCGCTACATATGGTTCGACATCGTCGACGCCGGCTCGGAGACCCCAGCGGTCGGGGACCGCCGTTCGGTTGAGGAAGGTCCGCGGTGGCATCTGCGGACGCTGGACCGGGAACTGGCAAAGGAGGCGGCCATCGTCGAGCGATGGGCCGCGGGCGACGACGTTAGCCCGGACGTGGATGCGAGGGCTGGGCGGCTTTCCGGCGCCCTGACTCGTGTCTGCGATGCGGCCATGAAGAGGGCAGGGTCTGTCAAGCCGCGGCGGCGAGTGTACTGGTGGAATGAAGAGCTGGCTGGGCTGCGAACCTCAAGTCACGCAGCCCAGCGCAGGTACACTCGCCAACGCGCCCGAAGAAACAGTGACCCTGCCCGAGAAGAAGAACTACTCGCCGCATACCGGGCTGCCCGAGCTGCCCTCAGCTCGGCGATCAAGGCCGCCAAGGAGGCGGCCTGGAAGGAGTGGCTCGAGACCCTAAACGAAGATCCGTGGGGGCGCCCGTACAAAGCCGTGAGCGACAAACTCCGGCCCTGGGCGCCTCCCCTCACAAAGTCTCTCGAGCCCTCATTCGTCGGCCACGTTGTCAGTTCCCTCTTCCCTGCGCGGGAAGAGTGGGTCCCACCGCGGATGGCACCAAGCCAGACGCCGGCAGACACAGAGGCGATGATTCCGCCCGTGTCGGATGCCGAGCTCGGGGCGGCGGTCCTTAAACTCAAAACGAGGAACCGCGCCCCCAGTCCGGATGGCATTCCTGGGCGCGTCATCGCCCTGGTCATGCCGGCATTCGAGGAGGAGACGCTGTCTTTGTTGTCGGAGTGTTTGGCGTCGGGTAAGGTCCCGCGACAGTGGAAAACCGGGCGGCTCGTGTTGTTGAAGAAGCACGGGCGCCCGGCCGAGTCGCCGTCGGCCTATCGCCCCATCGTATTGCTCGACGAGATGAGCAAGCTGCTCGAGCGGGTGCTCGCGGCGCGTCTCGTCGGGCACCTGGAGGGGGCGGGGCCCAATCTCAATGACGGCCAGTACGGTTTTCGTCGCGGGAGGTCGACCCTGGACGCCATTTCCCGGCTCCGGGACAGCGTTGAGGAGGCGGTCGGTCGGGGGGAGGTGTTGCTGGCGGTGTCGCTCGACATCGCGAACGCCTTCAACACCATCCCCTGGCAGACCATCGCTGAGGCGCTGAGGTACCACAATGTCCCGTGGTACCTCAGGCGCATTCTTGCGGACTACTTTGTCGACCGGGCCATCTCCTATCCGGCCCGGTCGGGAGTAGTCCGCGCTGGTATGTCTTGTGGTGTTCCACAGGGGTCGGTTCTGGGTCCGCTCCTGTGGAACATCGGATACGATTGGGTCCTGCGCGGTGCTACTCTTCGGGGAGTCGGCGTCCTTTGTTACGCCGACGATACCCTAGTCACCGCGCGGGGCCCTGCGTTTCGCGAGGCGAAAGTCCTGGCCACCGCTGGCGTTGCCCAGGTGGTCAGCCGCATCAGGGCGCTAGGACTCCAGGTGGCCCTCGAAAAGTCAGAGGCCGTTTTCTTTCACGGGCCTCGGCGAGGGCCCCCTCGAGATTGTCAGATTGTGTTGAGCGGCACCCCCATCGCTGTCGGGTCGAGTATTAAGTATCTTGGTTTGGTACTCGACAGCCGATGGGGCTTCGTCGAGCACTTCCGGCGTCTGTCGCCAAAGTTGTTGTCGTACGCCGGAAGGCTGGCGAGGCTGCTCCCCAATCGGGGAGGCCCAAATAGTGCATGCCGCCGCCTCTACGACGGTGTAGTGCGCTCAAAGGCGTTGTATGGAGCGCCCATCTGGGCGCACGCCCTCTGCGCCAAGACAATCCCGCTGCTGCGGCGTCCGCAGCGGTCGATTGCGCAGAGGGCGGCACGAGCGTACTGCACCGTCTCCTACGAGGCGGCGTGCCTGATTGCAGGAAGCCTCCCCTGGGATCTCGAGGCTGGAGTACTCAAGAGTGTTTACGAGGAGAGCGCCCTGGTGCGTAGAAATGGCGGACGGCCCCTTCCGGACGAGGTCGACCGCTGGAGACAGTCGGCTCGCGACGATCTCTTCCGGAAGTGGGCCGAGAGGTTGGTAGGCCCCTCAGTTAGCCCCCGGCTCGTGGGGGCTGTCCGGCCCGTCCTGCGGGCTTGGGTGGAGAGGGCACACGGAGCGCCGACATTTCACCTCAGTCAGCTCCTCACAGGGCATGGCGTATTCGCCAAGTACCTGTGGGAGGTGGCTGGGGTGGAGCCGGACCCCGTGTGTCGCCACTGCTCAAGTGGCGTCGTGGACACGGCGGAGCACACACTCGCCGTGTGCCCGGCGTGGGACGGGCCGCGTATCGCCCTTACGGGCCTTGTCGGTGTAAATTTGTCGCTGCCGGCTGTGGTGCAAGCCATGGTCGGCAGCCAACAGTGTTGGGCCGCCGTCGCCTCGTTTGCTAGCGAGGTGATGGCGGCGAAACGAGAGGAGTTGCGGGTGCGGGAGCGTACGGGACAGACGCTCCCGCCCCGCCGTCCGGTTCGGGGGCGTCGACGTCCTAATTACATGCGCGCCCCCGAATAGTGTCTGACCGTGGGCGGAAGGTCGGGGGACCCCGCCCAACTGGCCACTTGGCGACGGGCACCCTTTCTGTGTTCCAGGGGTGCCCACTTTTTGCGCACGCCCGTACCGGCCGCTCTCACCTCCTCTGCTTACAGAGGAGCGCTCGAGAGCGGTGGAGGTGCGGGTTAGTTTTTCAGCTCCTTAGGGAGCTCCGGGGTGGTCGCTTATCGACCGCCCCGAGACGGACCCCTTCGTTCTGGGGTGCCCCTTGCCGGCTCGCAGTGATTTAACCTCAGGCCTACCCTGCGAGTCGGTTTTAAGGTGAGGCGGAACACCGCGGGGTTTAGTGGGTAGGACGGCCCTCTCTCTCGGGCCGGGAGCCCCACGCACCGTCATCCCTGCTGCGGGGGCAGCAGGGATGACGGTGCGTAAATGCATTCCCCGCGAAAACAAAAAAAAAAAACCTAACCTAACCTAACCTCTTCTCACCCAACAGAAGCCTCGCCGAATTTGAACAGTGGTTAATAGAGGTCGGGGCTCTGGTGGCAGAAGCACACCCCACCCCGGTGGTGGTGGCTGGAGACTTTAACGCACACTCACAGGCGTGGGGATCTCCAGCCACCGATACCCGGGGTGAGTTGGTAGAAGAGTGGGCGGTGTCCAATGGCTTGGTGCTGCTCAACCGAGGGTCGATCCACACGTTCGTGCGGCCAACGGGGACAGGTTGTTCCATCGTCGACCTGTCCTTCGCCAGTTCTGGCCTGGCGAGCCGCACGCGTGGTTGGAAAGTGGTCGAGGGGGTGGAGACGCTGTCGGACCATCGCTACATATGGTTCGACATCGTCGACACCGGCTCCGGTACCCCGGCGGTCGGGGACCGCCGTTCGGTTGAGGAAGGTCCGCGGTGGCGTCTGCGGACGCTAGACCGGGAACTGGCGAAGGAGGCGGCCATCGTCGAGCGATGGGCCGCAGGCGACGTTAGCCCGGACGTGGACGCGAGGGCTGGGCGGCTTTCCGGCGCCGTCGCCTCGTTTGCTAGCGAGGTGATGGCGGTGAAACGTGAGGAGTTGCGGGTGCGGGAGCGTACGGGACAGACGCTCCCGCCCCGCCGTCCTGTTCGGGGGCGTCGACGTGCTCAATACATGCGCGCCCCCGAATAGTGTCTGGCCGTGGGCGGAAGGTCGGGGGACCCCGCCCAACTGGCCACTTGGCGACGGGCACCCTTTCTGTGTTCCAGGGGGTGCCCACTTTTTTGCGCACGCCCGTACCGGCCGCTCTCGGAATGCTGGCGCCTCTGCCGCCGATTGTGTTTCTGTCCCCGTCTCCGGCCCTTCGCTGGCAGCTCCTTCAGCCGCTTCAACGGCTCCCTCCCCTTATTCTGGGGAAAAGAAGAAGAAGCGCAAGAAGAAGAGCGCTGCAGCCCGAGAGGCTGAGGCGGCGCGCCAGGAGCGTCTGCAGCCTGCACTCACGCCTCAACCTCTAACTGAGGCGTGGAGTGTGGTGGCTGGGCGCCCATAGAAGGCGCCGGCGGCCAAACCGCCAGCGACGAAGTCGGCACCGGCGCCCGCTAAAGCGCCTGCCGTGGGGAAGCGCGCCCCTAAACTCCGAGCCCCGCGTACCGCTGCAGTGGTGATAACGCTGCAGCAGGACGCGGTAAAGAGGGACGTTACATACGCCTCCAAGTTAGCCGAGGCGGAGCAAAAGATTGACATCAAGAGCCTCGGCATTGGAGGCCTTCGTTTCCGCACGGCGGCCACCGGTGGTCGCATCCTTGAAGTGGCGGGCGCCGAAAGGTGCCAAAAGGCTGACACCCTCGCCGAACATCTGAGGGTGGCCCTCGGCGACGATGTCCGTGTCGCCAGGCCAGAGAAGTGTGTGGAGCTGCGCATCTCCGGTCTAGGAGATGCGGCTACAAAGGAGTCTGTTGCGCGAGTGGTGGCGGACGTAGGAGGTTGCGCCACCACCAGTGTCGTTGTTGGCGAAGTGGTTCGCCAGGCGGGCAGGGAGGGCACGGCGTGGGTCAAGTGCCCGATCGCGGTGGCCAAAATAGTCACAGATGGCCGCCCTCTCACGATCGGCTGGTCCCGCGTCCGTGCGGTCCTTTTAGAAGTCAGGCCGCAGCGATGCTTCCGCTGCTTGGAGATGGGGCACGTGGGAGCCCGGTGCGCTGCGGGAGTGGACCGCAGCGCACTCTGTTTCCGGTGTGGGCAGCCCGGTCATAAGGCGGCTGACTGCTCTGCGGCGTTTAACTGCCCCATCTGCGCGGCAGCGGGAACTGCTGCTGCGCATCGCCTGGGCGCAAAAGCCTGCCTGGCGGAGTCCAAGAAGAGGAGGCGTCGGGGTGGTGCTGGACGTACGCGTCAGCCCACCCAGAACACAGAGGAGGTGATGGACATCGCACAAAATTAAATGGCTCCCATCTCGGTACTGCAGGCCAACGTCGGTAACTGTGTGGCGGCCAAAGATCTGCTGCTTCAGTCTGTCGCACAGTTACAGGCGACTGTGGCTATAGTCGCCGAACCGTACGCGGTTCGCGCCCGCGACAACTGGGCTGGCAGCCGCGACGAGTTGGTGGCTATCGTCTCCCAGCGGGGTGCTTTTGATAGGGTGCTCCAGGGACGCGGTTGCGTCCTCGCGCTGCGTGGAGACGTTGCAGTAGTCGGGGTGTACTTCTCGCCCAACATAAGCCTCGCTGAGTATGAGCGGTGGTTGATTGAGGTCGGGGCTCTGTTGGCAGAAGCGCACCCCACCCCGGTGGTGGTAGCTGGAGATTTCAACGCACACTCACAGGCGTGGGGATCTCCAGAAACCGATAGCCGGGGTGAGATGGTCGAGGAATGGGCGGTGTCCAATGGCTTGGTGCTGCTCAACCGAGGGTCGGTCCACACGTTCGTGCGGCGAACGGGGACGGGTCGTAGTATAATCGACCTGTCCTTTGCCAGTTCTGGCCTGGCTAGCCGCACGCGTAGTTGGAAAGTGGTCGAGGGGCTGGAGACGCTGTCGGACCATCGCTACATATGGTTCGACATCGTCGACACCGGCTCCGGGACCCCGGCGGTCGGGGACCGCCGTTCGGTTGAGGAAGGTCCGCGGTGGCGTCTGCGGACGCTGGACCGGGAACTGGCAAAGGAGGCGGCCATCGTCGAGCAATGGGCCGCGGGCGACGTTAGCCCGGACGTGGACGCGAGGGCTGGGCGGCTTTCCGGCGCCCTGACTCGTGTCTGCGATGCGGCCATGAAGAGGGCAGGGTCTGTCAAGCCGCGGCGGCGAACCTCAAGTCACGCAGCCCAGCGCAGGTACACTCGCCAACGCGCCCGAAGAAACAGGGACCCTGCCCGTGAAGAAGAACTACTCGCCGCATACCGGGCTGCCCGAGCTGCCCTCAGCTCGGCGATCAAGGCCGCCAAGGAGCGGCGGCCTGGAAGGAGTGGCTCGAGACCCTAAATGAAGATCCGTGGGGGCGCCCGTACAAAGCCGTGGGTACAAAAAAGTGGTGGCCCGTACAAAAAAGTGGGTCCCACCGCGGATGGACATGTCAGAATCGCATACCTAAAAATAAATTTGTCTTTCACAACATAATAGAGACAAAATTTTTTTGTTTCAGGTACAACTTAATTTAGTAATATGGTTGTATATATTACACTTCTAAAATTGTATGAATTAATTGCCTTTGTCAGTTAGGTATTAAGTATAAACTATTTCCTGTATAAATGTGTATGTACTAAAGTTAATGTATTAATAAATTAATTAAAGCAAGATATTTACCAATTGTACATTCAAAGAATGATACTGCTTTCTACAGTAGTAACGTTCTTCATGTTCCACTGGCCGTTTTATGGCAACATGTGTCCCATCAATGCATCCTAACACTCCAGGCATACGAAATTTGTTATAAAATCTGAAATAAAGTAATCATTACATTTCCTCCTTACCTTAGCTTAGGTATGTATATATATATCTAAATATAAATATATGTTTAGTATATATATATACTAAACATATATTTATATTTAGATATTATGATTATATTTAGATATATTATATACATATATGTATATAATATGTATGTATATTATAATTTATCAATATTTATTAACTTATGTATATGTGTAACTATAGTTTATGTAAGTTTATTAACCTACGCACACTACATAGCTCTGTTTTCTACAATATCTCCTCTCTCAGGCCTACTGGAAGAGATTTCTTTTGAAATAAGTAGACCTATGTACAATGTTTTTTTTTTTCATAATGTTTTTTCTTTTTGTAATTTGAGCTCTGTGTGTACATAAATAAATAAATAAATAAATAAAAATAAATAAAGTTGTTAATAAGATGACCAAAGTAGGTACAATGTATTGAAAGATTAACAACAATATTTTTCTTACCCGGCTATAGTAGCTCGACGTTCATTAGCACTGTTACGGAATTTTATATATTTTTGCCTGAAATATGGAAGATTTAAACATTGGGTCACTTGTGTGATTACAGCTGAAACCGTTTGCTGTGCAACAGAATGTGTAGCGATGTCACCAGTTGGTCTTTGGTATGATCCAGTTGCATAAAATGACAATGCAATCAATACCTGAAATTAATAAATATATAAGCCTTTTTAATACTTGATTCTTATTTATGTACATACCAATATAAATATGTATATAATATAGTACAAACCTTGACCTCTACGGTTAAATCTGTGGACTTCGTAGGTTGTGGCATATAAGGTCTTATTTCGTTACACAGCTCTACAACACACTCTTTAGTTAGCCTATATCGCTGTAAAAACATTCCATCCTGCATTTCAAAAGGTTTAACCATATTTTGGATAATATTCCTTTGTATTTTGTTTACCGATTTCATTCTTGAGTTTTCATAATCACTCTCTAAAAACTCTAATATTTCATCTTCATCACACATCTAAAATAATGGCAAATATAATGATATTTATTTTTTAGAATAATCTTTAACGATGTTAATATAATATTCTTAGTACAAATTTACAAATACTTACGATTTTATATTAAAATTGAAGAAAACAGTTCAAATAAAGTTACTCTTTTACGCCTGCTAAATATGACAACACGGCAGCTCAGTTTTCGGTAGTAAACATGTCAAATATCACTTCATGGTAACGCCAAGCCGCTGACATGTTAATCACGTGACCTCTGACAGGCAAGCGCTGACTCGCCTGCTGTTCAACGCGTTTATGGTACAAAATAAGGCGGCCGTTCAATTATCGGCTATAATTGACCTGCTATAAGAGTTTATGGTAGGCCACCAGTACGGTTTTCGTCGCGGGAGGTCGACCCTGGACGCCATTTCCCGGCTCCGGGACAGCGTCGAGGAGGCGGTCGGTCGGGGGGAGGTGTTGCTGGCGGTGTCGCTCGACATCGCGAACGCCTTCAACACCATCCCCTGGCAGGCCTTGTCGGATTTGATTTGTCGCTGCCGGCTGTGGTGCAAGCCATGGTCGGCAGCCAACAGTGTTGGGCCGCAGAACGCGGCGAAACGTGAGGAGTTGCGGGTGCGGGAGCGTACGGGACAGACGCTCCCGCCCCGCCGTCCTGTTCGGGAGCGTCGACGTGCTCAATACATGCGCGCCCCCGAATAGTGTCTGGCCGTGGCCGGAAGGTTGGGGGACCCCGCCCAACTGGCCACTTGGCGACGGGCACCCTTTCTGTGTTCCAGGGGGTGCCCACTTTTTGCGCACGCCCGTACCGGCCGCTCTCACCTCCTCTGCTTACAGAGGAGCGCTCGAGAGCGGTGGAGGTGCGGGTTAGTTCTTCAGCTCCTTAGAGAGCTCCGGGGCGGTCGCTTATCGACCGCCCCGAGACGGACCCCTTCGTTCTGGGGTGCCAGAACGAAGCCCTGCTGCCCCGGCAGCAGGGATGACGGTGCGTAAATGAATTCCCCGCGAAAAAAAAAAAAAAAAAAAAAAAAAACGTATCCAAACCTAACCTGGGGTTCGGCCGCGAAAGCGAGTGTATTGGTGGAATGATGAGTTGGCTGGGCTGCGCACTTCAAGCCACGCAGCCCAGCGTAGGTACACTCGCTGTCGCGGTCGAGGAAACAGTGATCCTGCCCAAGAAGAAGAGCTGCTCTCCGCATACCGGGCTGCCCGAGCTGCCCTCAGCTCGGCGATCAAGGCCGCCAAGGAGGCGGCCTGGAAGGAGTGGCTCGAGAGCCTAAATGAAGATCCGTGGGGGCGCCCATACAAAGCCGTGAGCGACAAACTCCGGCCCTGGGCGCCTCCCCTTACAAAGTCTCTCGAGCCCTCATTTGTCGGCCACGTTGTCAGTTCCCTCTTCCCTGCGCGGGTAGAGTGTGTCCCACCGCGGATGGCACCAAGCCAGACGCCGGCAGACACAAAGGCGATGATTCCGCCCGTGTCAGATGCCGAGCTCGGGGCGGCGGTCCTCAAACTCAAACTGAGGAACCGCGCCCCCGGCCCGGATGGCATCCCTGGGCGCGTCATCGCCCTGGTCATGTTCGAGGAGGAGACGCTGTTCTTGTTGTCGGAGTGTTTGGCGTCGACCCCACTCAACTGGCCACTTGGCGACGGGCACCCTTTCTGTGTTCCAGTGGGTGCCCAATTTTTGCGCACGCCCGTACCGGCCGCTCTCACCTCCTCTGCTTACAGAGGAGCGCTCGAGAGCGGTGGAGGTGCGGGCTAGTTCCTCAGCTCCTTAGGGAGCTCCGGGGTGGTCTTGCTTAGGCTTATCGACCGCCCCGAGTCGGACCCCTCCGTTCTGGCGTGCCCCTTGGCCCCGGCTCGCAGTGATTTAACCTCAGGCCTACCCTGAGAGACGGTTTTAAGGTGAGGCGGAACACCGCAGGGTTTAGTGGGTAGGACGGCCCTCTCTCACGGGCCGGGAGCCCCACACACCGTCCCTGCTGCCCCCGCAGCAGGGATGACGGTGCGTAAATGCAGGTGGTGGCGGACGTAGGAGGGTGCGCCACCACCAGTGTTGTTGTTGGTCGGATTGTCCGTCAAACAGTTCGGGAGGGCACGGCCTGGGTCAAGTGCCCGGTCGCGGCGGCCAAAAAGATCACAGATGGCCGCCCCGTGACGGTAGGATGGAGCCGTGTCCGCGCGGTGCTATTGGAGTCCAGGCCGCAGCGATGCTTCCGCTGCCTTGAGGTTGGACATGTGGGGGCCCGGTGTGCTGCGGGAGTCGATCGCAGCGCACTTTGCTTCCGTTGTGGCCAGCCCGGTCACAAAGCGGCTGGCTGCTCAGCGGAGCCCCAATGTCCCGTCTGCGCGGCGGCGGGAGGTGCCTCTGCGCACCGCCTGGGCACAAAGGCCTGTTTGGCGGCATCGACGAAGAGGAGGCGTCGTGGTGGAGCCGGGCGTAAGGTGGTGGTTGTTCCATCGTTGACCTGTCCTTCGCCAGTTCTGGCCTGGCGGGTCGCACGCGTGGTTGGAAAGTTGTCGAGGGGTGGAGACGTTGTCGGACCATCGCTACATATGGTTCGACATCGTCGACACCGGCTCCGGGATCCCGGCGGGCGGGGACCGTCGATCGGTTGAGGAAGGTCCGCGGTGGCGTCTGCGGACGCTGGACCGGGAACTGGCAAAGGAGGCGGCCATCGTCGAGCGATGGGCCGCGGGTGACGACGTTAGCCCGGACGCGGACGCGAGGGCTGGGCGACTTTCCGGCGCCCTGACTCGCGTCTGCGATGCAGCCATGAATAGGGCAGGGTCTGTCAAGCCGCGGCAGCGAGTGTACTGGTGGAATGAAGAGCTGGCTGGGCTGCGAACCTCAAGTCACGCAGCCCAGCGCAGGTACACTCGCCAACGCGCCCGAAGAAACAGTGACCCTGCCCTAGAAGAAGAATTGCTCGCCGCATACCGGGCTGCCCGAGCTGCCCTCAGCTCGGCGATCAAGGCCGCCAAGGAGGCGGCCTGAAAGGAATGGCTCGAGAGCCTCAATCAAGATCCGTGGGGGCGCCCGTACAAAGCCGTAAGTGACAAACTACGGCCCTGGGCGCCTCCCCTCACAAAGTCTCTCGAGCCCTCATTCGTCGGCCACGTTGTCAGTACCCTCTTCCCTGCGCGGGAAGAGTGGGTCCCACCGCGGATGGTACCAAGCAAGACGCCGGCAGACACAGAGGCGATGATTCCGCCCGTGTCGGATGCCGAGCTCGGGGCGGCGGTCCTTAAACTCAAGACGAGGAACCGCGCCCCCGGTCCGGATGGCATTCCTGGGCGCGTCATCGCCCTGGTCATGCCGGCGTTCGAGGAGGAGACGCTGTCTTTGTTGTCGGAGTGTTTGGCGTCGGGTAAGGTCCCGCGACAGTGGAAAACCGGGCGGCTCGTGCTGTTGAAGAAGCACGGGCGCCCGGCCGAGTCGCCGTCGGCCTACCGCCCCATCGTCTTGCTCGACGAGATGAGCAAGCTGCTCGAGCGGGTGCTCGCGGCGCGTCTCGTCGGGCACCTGGAGGGGGCGGGGCCCAATCTTAGTGACGGCCAGTACGGATTTCGTCGCGGGAGGTCGACCCTGGACGCCATTTCCCGGCTCTGGGACAGCGTCGAAGAGGCGGTCGGTCGGGGGGAGGTGTTGCTGGCGGTGTCGCTCGACATCGCGAACGCCTTCAACACCATCCCCTGGCAGACCATCGCCGAGGCGCTGAGGTACCACAATGTCCCGTGGTACCTCAGGCGCATTCTCGCGGACTACTTTGTCGACCGGGCCATCTCCTATCCGGCCCGGTCGGGGGTAGTCCGCACAAATATGTCGTGCGGTGTTCCACAGGGGTCGGTTCTGGGTCCGCTCCTGTGGAACATCGGATATGATTGGGTCCTGCGTGGTGCTACTCTTCACACTCTTGTCAAATTCCGAAACAAACATTTGTGGATCACACAAATATTTTTTCCAACCCGGGAATCGAACCTCGAATCTTCAGTCGCGGCAGTCGCATACACTACCACTGCGCCACCGATGCAGTCATTTTGACAGCTAAAAACAGTGATTCTGGTTCAATTCTACGGCCTGTCAATAGGAGACTCGACCCCCTGTTCATTAATTAGTATTTATGTCCTGTGCATCGACTCATTTGAAACGCATACTGCCAGTCAGCTAGGAACCGTGATGGACGATTGAGCGCTAAGTTTAACTTGTGATTTAATTACGAGATAAATCTTAATCTCGTGGTGTATATGTATTAACTTGACAGAGGTAAGGCTCAAGGATCTGGTGATTTAGACCATGGTTACTCGGCTTGGAGAATCAGGTAATTTTGATGACAATATATATATCTTAGTCGACCGTGGGTCACAAAAACGTACTTTACTGGATGCGGACGATCTTGCGCTATGTTCTTGGTTTAACTTGTGACGTAAACTGCCCCTTGAGGTGGGTTTGTTAAAGCAGCGCACTGCGAGTCGTCACAAGTTTACAAAAACGTACCTACATTAGTCCGATGCGGTCAATAGTGCGCTAAGTTCTTGGTTTAACTTGTGACGTAAACTGCCCCTTGTGCTGGGTTTGTTAAAGCAGCTCACTGCGAGCCGTTGCAAGATAAAATAAAGACCTTAGTCTTGTGGTGTATATGTAGTTACTTGACGGAGGCAAAGCTCAAGAGTGTTGATGGTCTAGATCATGGGACGAGTCCAGACAACCTTGATAACATATATACATGTTACCCAACCGCGGGTCACAAAAACTTTCTGTGGTCCGATGCGTGTGTTAAAAGTGTGTTTATGTGTAAGAAACGTTCTTTGAACATTAGTGAGTTGAAGACCCACGGGCTGGTATTGTATTATCGGCGATAGAAACGGAATGCTAAAGGTTACTTTATTTGTATAATACGTTTTTTGAATATTAATGGGGATTCTAGATCACAACAACCCATGGGCTGACGATGCAACGCGAAGCGTTGCCGAGCGTAGTGGAACGTAGCGAGAGTCAAGACGATGGGTGATGTGATCCAGAATCCCCATTAATATTACTACTCTGACAGTAAATGAAAATGTAGAAGCAATAATCTTGACGTTCATAAATGTTACTTTGTAATTCTTATTCATGTCATAATGACATGCATAATAATTTTACATTTCATTTAACAGACACTCGGATGATGATGATGTTTTTTGGGTCCCACGTAAATCTCACCTCCAAGTGATGCATCTGTTGACTGACAAACGAGGCTCTGGCATGCCGCCATATCCACCTGAACATAATAGCAACAGCTTCGTCATGAGCAGCCCGACAGGGTGTGTTTGGCTACGGATAAATAAAAAGAACCGGTGTGACACCAGGGTGGCACGACCACGGATCCGGTGGGGAACAGTGAAAACTAAATATAAACTCAGTTTAATTTTTATTACAACAAGTTTCCATTTTCTCTGTATAACCTTTATAAACAAAATTACAAAATCATAATCGTAACCACTCACAGAACGTACAATCACACGCGCGTCAACATTTATTTACATAAAATACAATATTTACAGGTACAATAATAAATAGGAGCGGCGCGGGCGGCGGCGGTCTAACACTAGTATCACACGTGACGTCACAGTCCGGGGCGCGCTCACACCAGCACGGTGAGGCGCTCGGGCGGCTGCAGGCGCGCGGGCGGCGGCTCGGGCGGCGGCAGCGCGCGCTTCGTGAGCTCCTTGTCGCGCGGCGGCGTGTCGTTGCGCGCGTCCGCGTTCTGCGCCTTGTACAGGGAGTGCGCGCGCGGCAGCTCGCGCCGCTCCTCGCGCAGCGGGTTGGCGTAGCGCCGCAGGTTCTCCTCGTTCTGCAGGTTGTTGGACTTCTCCTCGTCGTGGCGCGAGCGCTCGGTCGCCGCGCGACGCCGCCGCAGCAACAGCGCCGCCACGCCCGCGCCCGCCAGCGCCAGCAGCGCCAGCGCGCCCAGAGCGAGCGCCAGCACGCCGGCGCCGGGGGCCGAGGCGGCGGCGGACGCGGGCGGGTCGGGCGGCGGCGGCACGCGCAGGCGCAGCGCGGCGCCCAGCAGCGCGTGGTGCGCGAGGCGGCGCCGCGCCACCAGCTCGCTGAGCGCGCGCACGGCCGCGCCCAGCGCAGAGGCGCGCTCCGACGCGTCGGTGCCCACCTCGTCCCCGATCCACTGCAAGTCATAGCGAACCGTTAGTCTTAAACCCAGGAGACGTAATGCAAAACAGTGCTGTCATTTGCTAAACGACTATTGGAAGTTTTTACGACCTCCCCCTCGTGGACGTAGTGCTTGAAAATTGATCGAGTTCGGTACTATCGATATTATTAATTTTGATTTATGAAATTTTTTATACTGGTTAGCTATTGTGGAAAACTTAGCTACTTTTTATTTTGGATTAATAATATAAACTGCAAATAAGTAGTAAATTTCTGTTTTAGTATATCAGAGCTTAGGCGTACATAGCCCACCTAGATCTAGATAGGGCCCAAGCGATCTCACCTGCAGCTGAGTTTGGCTGGATGACCATCTCATCATCATCATCACGACTGGACGACCATCATCGCATAATACATTGTCAAAAAGAAAAATCAAACCACAGCGTAGTCAACCATAGCCAGTAAATCCAAATTCTGGCAAGTATATGTGTAATACTTTTTAAAACCCTTTTTTACAGAGTCGGTAGCGCGAGTACTGCACCCCTGGTATTACAAACGTCCATAGGTGGCATCACCATACGATGACCAGTTTCCATCAGGTGGGCTGGGCTGTATGCTTGTCTGCCACCTCAGTGGTATAAAAAAATCTATAACTTCAACTACCCCATTTTGACTTTGTTCATCTGATATGGGAATAAAACTAAGAGAGATGACACATTGCTTTGGCGAAGGAATATTTTACCAATATTACAGACTGTATATTACAGACTGTATATTACAGGCTGTATATTACAGACTGTATATTACAGACTGTATATTACAGACTGTATATTACAGACTGTATATTACAGACTGTATATTACAGACTGTATATTACAGACTGTATATTACAGACTGTATATTACAGACTGTATATTACAGACTGTATATTACAGGCTGTATATTACAGACTGTATATTACAGACTTAATTACAGACTGTCTTCTGAATCATTTGAATTTTTATGCCAAATCATATCACCATCAGTCCACATAAATCTGCTTCGTCAGTCTATTTTCAACCATCCTGTCCACGTGTTCAAACCATCTAAGCATCCCTTTTATCTATCTTAGTCACTACATCTTATGTCATACCGCAATATTCCCTTATCGCGTTGTTCCTTTCTTTATTCATCAACTTAATTCCAGCTATACTTAGCAGACTTCTCATTTCCACTGCATTAATTTTACTTTTACGTGTCTTCTTTATGTGTCTTCTGCCACGCCCAACTTTCACTGTTATATATAAGTGTGGGGACCAGCACTCCTCTTTGTACAGTCAGCCTTGACTTCTTAGACCCGTTCTGGCTGCTCGTAAAGGTGTATAAGGCTCCATTCATTTTATTTCCTGCTAATTAATGTGTGACTAAAACCAGAAAATTGGACTAAACAAATAAAAAAGACAAAAGACCCAAAAAAATTGCCTGGCAGTACTTTGCAAAACTTATCTACGATATAAACGCTCTCCATTCCCCAAAGCATGAGCCTGGGGCTACATTCCGGGCTAACTGTCGTTCTAGGGGGGAATTTTTGTCGATTTTGTTCTATCATCTATCACATTAAGCAGTAGAACAGTCTGGTCATTCTGTTCTATCACAATGGAGCAGTAGAACAGTCTGGAGTTTTTTGTCCATTTTGTTCCACACACGCGTGACATTGCAGGTAAGCTGCAAAAGTGTCGCCTTCGCTGGTATGGTCAAGTCAATTGCGGCAATTGCCAGACTATGTGACAGCTCTCGTTAAGATGGGAAGACCCAAGAAGTACTGGCTTGACGTCGTATAGGATGACATGCATGCCAGCGGTTTCACTACAGAGATGATGATGATGGTCTTTACGGTCGATGGTGTCTTACCAGGGCGAGGTCGAGCGCGTCGTCGTCGTCTGGTGCCAGATCGCAGAGCAGTGCGAGCGGCGGCGCGGGCGGCGCGCGGCTTGCCAGTGCGGCGGCGAGCGCGCGGCGCAGCGCGGCGCAGGCCCGCTCCACGTGCGCGCCGCGCGCCAGCCGCTCGCGCGCCAGTTGCAGCGACGCGCGCGCACACCCGGCCGCCGGGATTGCGGCCGCGCGCGCCCCGGGCCAGCACACGGCCGGCGCAGGCAGTGCGGGCGGCTCCACGCGCCGCCCCGCCACGCGCCGGCACTCGCCGATGGGCGCGCACGGCGCCACGAGGCACAGCGCCGGAGCCGCAGGCACGCACACCTGGCCCGCGAGGACGGTACTCGTTACTGGTGTTGTACAGCGTTCAGTTTATTTAATCTGCTGCGCTCACACACTTCGAAACATAGTGAAACAGAGAACTTTTCTGAAATACATTAACGATAATCACTTCCGCGAAAGATATACCTCCTAGAACACTTCCACGATAACAGGCTCGCCGAAAGCCGCATTCCGCAAAGCATATTTTTAAAGGAAAGGAAAATGAGATAAACTTGTTGAATGAAAAACGGTAACACATCCAAGGACTGACCTTGAGAAAGTGCCATAACATTATACATCTCGTCATTTATTAGTTTTCCTTCTGGGCTTCTAAATCGTTTCGTAACAGTCCGACGTTTCATGTTCTACTAGCTAAAACAAACTATAAGCAAAATAGTTACCTATTGCGAGCCAGCAATAATTTTAATGTTCTGTGTAAGGCAGCGTGATATTCATTCATTTACAATTACTGTGAACTCGGTGTGTCAAACAAAAAATCTGAGGCTCATACACCGTGTATGAGCCTCAGATTTTTTGTTCGATATATTTTGTAGTTTTTTTAAGTATGAAAAGTTTAATAGAGAAAAATTGCAACTTAGAGAGAAAGTAAAGGCACATTCAATGAGGTTAAAAAATATTATTTCAAAACATACATTGGATGTGCATACTCAACAAGTTACAATCAGCTAACTCCAAGATTCACTCCATTCAATAACCAAAAAATATGAGCTTTCTGGACTACAAATCCAGCAGCACATTCTTGCTATGGATGAATTAATTCGGTTAAGTAATTATAATAATGAACGGTTTGAATCTTTATCAAACAAGCATATTTGTGAGTGTCAGCTTTTAAGCGATGAACGGTTATTTGAGCAATCCTCTTTGTCAGCTGATTCTCCGGCTATGTTGCAAAATAAATCCAGTAATAGTAAAGACTCCTTTAGTGTGTCACTGTCTGTAGAAATGAAGCACCTTGCTACTAAGTTATATAAAAAAAATTAAAATATCAAAAGCAAGCATAATATAGTAATATTTAATGATGAAATTGGAAAAAAATTAGGTTATTTATTAACTATAATGGGACATTGCACAATCAACTGTTGTATGTCTGGTGCCTCCCACCAGTACATATTAAAATCAGCTAGTGAGTATGTATATAATAATAATAAAACCTTAATGATATTTTTGGTAAATAGGGGGAATTTGAACAAGTTCACACTAGAATCTAGTTCACACTAGAAACTAGATTCTTTAAATGTAAAGAAAATTATAATGTTCACACTCCCCTATAGTAAGTTTGTCACAGGATGAAAATATTACAGATATAAGTTAAATATGACTTTGCATACATTATGTATGAATAATAAAAAGTTTCATTTTATTGATACTAACAACTATGTTAGAAAATCATTTTATTTGACAAAAGATAATTATTATTATCTTTCCAATTATTCTATAAGACAAATAGCTACTTCGCTATCATATTTATTAGATATATCAGCCAAGAACTTGGCTAAACAAGTTGCTCCTATTGAGCAATGTTTATATGACATTCACAATGTCAGTAATTTTACTACTGACAATTTAAATTTATTTAATTTAAACTGAGTAATAAGACAATAGATAATTTTTCTTGCATAGTACCAATATATGTACCTCTCTATTCTGGGGCTAAAGAAAAAAAATGTATAACTAGGGTTTCAAATAAAAATATGAACCCATCAAACATATCTGTGAATTGTAACAGTATGAAGAAGTGTCTCAACCTGGTGCATCAAAACATTCGAGGTTTAAAAGGTAAAATTGGAGTTGTTGAATTGCTAGAATTGGAGTTGTTAATGAATTGTAACAGTATTGATATTGTATGTTTAAATGAGCACTGGCTAAAAAGTCATCAATTCACTCATAGCTTCTATAATCACCAGGTTGCAAGCTCGTTCAATAGAAAGAAATATAAACGAGGTGACTCTTTAATATTAATTAATAAAATATTTAAATTTAAAGAAAGATTGGATGTTGTGAGCCTCTCTGTTGAGCGAGTTGTGGAGATTTCATGTGTTGAATTGGAGCGATTCATTGTGTTGAATCTGTACAAACCTCCATGCGCGCCAGTTAAGTCTCTTTTTGAAATAATGGAGGAAGCCTTAAGTAAAATATATAATAGCCATAAAACAATTGTTGTATGTGGAGACTTTAACATAAATGTTTTAGATAAGTCTTCAGAAAGTATAGATTTTCTGAATTTAGCAAAATCATTTAATTTATATCACAATTTTATGGAACCCACTAGAATAACGGCCACTACTGCAAGATGTATTGATAACATATTTAGTAGTGTGAAACCAATACATACATCTATAATTCATAAGGTTGACTCGGACCACACAGGGCAGTTAGTTTCCTTTTGTAATTCTCAAAGTAATGTAAAAAGACAAATAAATGTGATACCATTCAGTGAGAACCGTATAGAAAATTTTAAATGTAATGTTACAAAAAAAGTTAAATTTTTACCCTGTCATGGAAATGTGGATCACTTATACAACCCATTAGTCAACTTGATTAATGGTGAGTTCAGCTCAATTTTTACTCCTAAGCACTTATCTAAGAGTGAAGGCCTAACTTTCAGTGACTGGGCAACTCCAGGAATCTATAAAAGTCGTAAGAAATTGTATCAACTATACGAAGAGAAGTCCTATAATCATAATCCAAATTTTCAAGAGTTTGTAATAAAATACTCAAAAACATTTAGACAAACCTGCCTGAAAGCAAAATCAATTTATTTAAAAAATTAAATCAAATATTCATATAATGTTATTAAGGAAACTTGGAATGTTATAAATATTGAAACCGGTAAATCCAAAGTGCGCAGTCATAATTTTCATTTAAAAATAAATAACGTAAATATTATTGAGATTTTAAAGTTTCAACTGAATTTGAAAAATATTTTTCTAACATTCCTCTTTCAATTACAAGAACTCTCTCGTCTTGCTCTAACGATGCAGAACAACTTTTAAAACATGGCGTGGAGGAATGTGGCACAGACTTTGAATTTTCAGCTGTTAGTCCTGAGATATTTTTAAAACTTTTAAGGTAATTAATATGAAAAACACTAAAGATTTGTGGGGTCTATCTGTTAAAACTGTCTCTCATATTATCACTGTAATAGCTCCACATCTGGCAGCTGTGTTCAATTGCTGTGTCAAGTCTGGGGTATTTCCTGACTTAATGAAACATAGTAATGTAATTCCTTTATTTAAAGCCGGCGATAATGCAGATCCCTCTAACTTTCGGCCTGTTTCCGTACTACCAACACTAAGTAAAATATTTGAAAAGCTAATGCTTGGACAGTTGCTTAGTCATTTTAATATACATAATTTACTACACAGGAAACAGTTTGGATTTACAAAGGGTTGCTCAACGGTGGATGCAGGGGTTGCTTTACTCAAAAGTATTTATGCGGCTTGGGAGGATTTGCAGGATGCATTAGGTGTTTTTTGCGTAGTTATCTAAAGCCTTCGATTGCGTTCATCACGAAACTCTTGTAAAGAAATTACGCCACTACGGTATCAGAAATAAAGCTCTCGACCTTATGACTTCTTATTTAAGCAATAGAATTCAGAGGGTTGAAGTAAACGGTAAACGATCAGCAGGATCTCCAGTTGTAATGGGTGTTCCACCGGGATCAATCCTTGGTCCATTTCTTTTTTTGAAATACATTAATGATGTCATTAATGTATTTCAAAATACATCAACATAGTACCCAACATAGTAAGGTACATACCTTACTATGTTGGGGATAAATATGAGATTGTGCTGTTTGCGGATGATACCTCTTTGACATTTAATATTAATAGACAATTAATTAATTATGACGATGTTAACAGTGCACTCTCAAAAGTTGTTCATTGGTTTAACGTTAATAATCTTCTTTTAAATGATAAAAAAAACTAAAGTAATTAAGTTTTCGACACCTAATGTGAGACAGGTGGCGACCAATTTGCAACTTAATGGATCAGGGTTGGATACTGTTGAGGCTTCTGTGTTTTTGGGTATCACTATTGATTCAAAGTTGCAGTGGGGACCACATTTAGAAAAATTGTCAGGCAAATTAAGCTCTGCTGCATATGCAGTAAAAACAATAAGACGGCTCACTGATGTTGAAATGGCTAGAATAGTTTTTTCAGTTATTTACATAGCGTTATGTCATACGGAATTCTTCTCTGGGGAGACTCAGCGGATATTAATACGATATTTATTTTACAGAAGAGAGCTGTGAGAGCAATATACCAGCTTGGTCCCAGGGTATCTCTAAGAGAAAGATTCAAAGAAATTAATATTCTTACCGTTATATCACAATATATATATGAGAATTTACTTTATGTGCACAAAAACATAGTCACATTTCTTAAAAAAATTGATATACATAATGTAAACACTAGGCATAAAGATAATCTTGTATTACATTCTACTCGTCTCGAAATAATCAGCAATTCTTTTATGGGGCAATGTATACGATTCTATAACAAACTTCCCGATGAAATTAGAATATTGTCAATAAATATGTTTAAGACAACAGTCAAGGCCAAATTGTGTAACAAGGCATATTATAAAATTTCAGACTATATAAATGATAAAAATGCATGGGAGTAAGTCGCTCTAAGTCAACACACATAAATATACAAATATAATTAATAATAATAGAGAAACATTATAAATATAATGTACATTTGTTCAACATAAGTGATCTGAAACGCCAGGTTAATTAAAATAATTAACTAACTAACTATCTTCACGCTGTATCCCTGACGGGGTAGTCAGAATGGACAGATCGCCAGGCTTTGCGATCCATGCATACTTCTTTCGCTTCTTCGAAATTCATCAATCGCTTCATACACGCACGTCTGGGTATCCGAGTACTTTTGACCTTTCCGTTTTTAGCAATCTGCTCACGTGGTCTTCATTTGTAAGTCTCGGCCTACCCTGACTCCTTCTACCCTCTACTTTTGAACAATATATATTTTTCGTCAATCGTTCCTCACTCATACGTTGGACGTGTCCAAACCAACGGGGCACGCCCTTTTCTAGCTTAACGCTGACACTTTCATTCAAACCTGCCATATTGCGTATCACTTCGTTACGTATTCGGTCGGCCAAGGTAACGCCGCACAATTTTCGAAGTGATCGCATCTCCACAGCATTTAATTTACTTTCATGCATCTGCTGTCATACCCAGGTTTCACTACCGTAAAGCAAAGTTGGCACTAGCACTGCGTTATGAATCGCCATTCGTGCTTCTTTTACGATGCTTTGTCGCTTTACTAACTGGGACAAAGCACCGTTAACTTTGTTTCCGGCAGCTACTCGCCGTTCTACATCCGAATCACATCTTCCATCCGCGCTAAACATACTTCCTAAATACACAATTTCATTCACTTGCTCTAGACGTTCCTGGTTTACCCTAATCTCGCATTTAGTTCTTATGTCACCTCTTTCAAATACTAGAACCTTAGTTTTACTTGCATTCAAGCGAAGACCCTTACTTTCACACCCCTCTTTCATATTAGTGACTAATGCCTGAAGGTCGGCTTCTGATGAGGCCATGAGCACCGCATCATCAGCGTACAGCAGACAGTTTACTGTAAAGTCACCCAAATTCACACCCATATTAAAATCTTTCAACTTCTGCAGGCAACTGTCCAGATACACTATGAACAGCCAGGCGGACATGACACATACCTGTTTGACGCCTGTACAGACATCAAAAAGAGGTGACACATCCCCCCCTACTCGCACGCAAGCCTTACGGTCCCTATAAAGCGGCTGTATTGCCCGCAGTAGCGAGCCGTCCACACCATATCCGGGCAGCAAGTCCCACAGCGTTTCTCTCACAGCGTTATCAAATGCTTTCTCTAGATCCACAAAAGCGCAGAAAACCGTCTGGCTAACAGCCAGAAACTTTTCCGCGATCATGCGGAGAGAAAACACTTGATCCATGCAACCTCTTCCACGTCGGAATCCGCATTGAGCCTCCCATAAATACCTTTCAGACTTTTCTTGTATTCGTGCCGTTATAACCTTTGCATACACCTTACTAGCTAAGCTGACCAAGCTGATCGCCCTGTAGCTGGAGCAGTTTAGGCGCGAGCCATTCCCTTTGTAAATAGGTACTACTACTGCTACTCGCCAGTCATCCGGGACCTCACCCGTCCGCCAGCACAAGTTGCATAACAGACATAGTGTGTCCCAGACACGCGACCCACCGTACTTGATCATCTCAGCAGTAACTCTGTCTTTTCCCGCAGCCTTACCACATTTCATACTTCTTATCGCTTGTTCTATTTCTTTCATACTAATGACTTCAATGACATCGGGATCCGGAGCATCGAAGTGAGCTCCACTTCCCGATGTGGCATCTCTGTCTTTTCTTGCATACATCTTTCCATAATATTCACTCCATCTCTGCAGGACGTCAGTTTGGTCTGTTAGGACGTCTTTGTTAACACTAAGCACTTTATTCATACTGCAGATTGCCGAACAACTCCGGGTCTTGCCTACCTCTTTTCAGAAGAGCTTGGCATTATCCCGGAAATTGGACGACAACCTTTCATCCGCTTTCATTCTGCACCTTTCACGAGCTTCTTCTATCAGTGCCTTCATGTTAACTTTCTGCAGCTTGTATCTCTCTTTCATATTAAAATCATTTCGCGAGGCTAAGTAGTCTAGCCCTGCTTTCTTCTTCATTCGAACTGCTTCTTTCACTTCCTCATTCCACCATGCATCACGCTTATTACTACTGCCTCTTTTCGTTTCTCCACACACTTCCACAGCGGCATTTATCATATTATCCCTAAGGTTCAGCCATACACTTTCCACATTCTGACTACTTACATTGACGTCGCCAAGCTTTTCGGCTACCCTTTCACTATATTTATCCCTAATGAATGCATGCTGCAGCTTCCAGCTTTTACACTCGGTACGATGACGCCAACCCGCGAACAGACCCCTAATCCTAGTTTTGACTAGGTAGTGATCTGATCCCAGCTCAGCGCCTCGATAAACCCTTGTGTCCATCATCTGTTTACGGAGCCGACTATCCATTAGGAATAGATCTATCATGCTTCTCTTTGACTTACATCTCCTCGTATACATATGAATTTGTTTGTGGTTGAACATTGTGTTCGCCACAAACAAATCCTTTTCCTTACAAAATGCCAGTATTAGCTTGCCAGCGTCGTTCAGCCTTTTATCCCCATACTTCCCGAGTACCGACTCAAAACCATCGCGAGCGGTACCCGCCCATCCATTCAAGTTTTCACATAGTATAAGTCTTTAATTTCCTTCTATCACATTTAGAGCTTCTCTCATACTCTCCCAGAAGTCCTCTAGCTCACTCGCGTTCGACGAAGATACTGGCGCGTAAGCAGCTACCAGGAAAATCTTCGTCAAACCAAGTTTTACACGGATCCAGAGGATTCTAGGACCTACCATTTTGTACTCATACATACCAAAGGCCAATCGCGAGGACACCAAAATTCCAACCCCCCGACTGCCATGCTCGCTCTCTGGTACTCCAGACCAAAGCGCGAGCATCCCACTCGGGAGCTCCAAGACTCGCTGCCCTTGCGCTTGGTCTCTGTCCAGCACACTGCATCTAACTTTCTTTCATTCATAACATCCATCAACTCATTCATCTTATCTGTCATTCCTCCCCTAACATTCCACGCAGCTACCCTGCACTCCGTCCTCCACTTCCCGCCGTGTCGGGCCGCGCGTGTAGGGTGGCGGTCCCCTACGCCGCTCTGGCTCACACTTTTTGCACCAGCGGGGACGAACTGGTGCGCGTCGCCTCGGGGGCACGCTCTAGCAGTATTCGCCCTGGTGGCACTCGTGTTGGAGTAGAATTGCAGCCGTAGCTGGCAGGAATGGCGACGTACACGCTTCTACTCTTCATCCCCCAATTAATTAAAATAATTATATGTAATTTGAGTTTGTTATTGTGTGAGCACCGTCCACATAGCTTTTTATAATTTTTGAAATTGACATGATGGTTGCTGTGCAGTTTGAGTATGTCATGCTCGCCTAAGTGTGCTGGCAGTGGTGGTGCATGTATCGGGTCGCCTTATTCCCTATAATACGGTTGAGTAGGGCGATGGCTGATATATACGTCATACCCGTGAACGGGTGCCGTCTGTTGGGACTGGTCAGCTCATAGCTGTTATAGCAATTATTACAAATAATATTATTTATATTTAAGGCAAATTAAGTTTAGTCGACTGTTCTCACGTAACTCCAAAGGAACAATGTAAGTTTAATATTGTAAGCCATACCTGCATTTTTAAAATAATAGCCATTTAGTTTCTTGCCGGAGTCTTCCTCATAAGGTTGGGCTACCTTTAAAACTGGCAACTAGAAACAATCTCATTTTGATTTGATTTTGTTTCTTTTGTATAGACTCATTACTATATAATTTGTTCAAATATCATGTAAATAAAACTAATGTAATTACTGGCAGTTAGAAAAGAGTGGCCATGAGTTTTATTGCCAGGTTCTTCCTCAGGCTCTACCTATTGCGTTGCGAATCTGGCAGTAAATGTAAATGTAGAAGCAATAATCTTGACGTTTATAAGTGTTACTTTGTGACCTACATGAATAAAGATATTTCACTTTAACTTTGGAAATATTTATTTACTCAATTTGTGTATTGATGATTATTCTGTACACTGTTCATGTTTTTCTTAATTTCCTGTTTTTTTTTATATGTAGGATTTTTTTAACTATGCATCTATTTAATTTTTCAATTTAGTGTGTTGATTAGTAGTAACATACTTTTAATTTAAATTTTCTTAATCTCCAGTATTTTTTGTTTTAATTTCACTAGAAACTTTTAATTGCCTCTCTGATGACTATGCTTGTAAATTTATTTATTAGTAATAGCTGTTATTATTATGTCTTCCATGTTATAAATAAATAAATAAAATAAATATTTTTTTAGGTTTATTCAATCAAAAAATTACAAAGTACATTATTTAAATATCTTCTATGTGTTATTGTAACTTCGAACTAGTATTAGCTAGTACTTAGTACTAGCGACATTTAAAAGTGGGAAACTCAAGGGCCATGCCATCATGAGATTTGTAAGGCTAAATCACTTTTCTCAAGGTCAATTCTAGAACGGGTTATAGTTTTTTTCATAATAAACATTTTTTAAATAATTGAATGTAATCCGAAGAAGTATTATCGTGTAACTGTTTTGGATAAAGAGGATTTCGGAAAAGTGTTCTTTCGGGGATGTTTTCCGATGAAATGTCTTTCAAAGAAATGTGTTTTCGATGAGATGTTTTCGGTGAGGTGTTTTTTGATAACTGTCTTTTCGACAAAGTGTTGATTAGATTAAACGTTTTTGAATGAAGTGTCTTCGAAGAAATGTCGTTCGATGAAATGTATTTCAACGAAATGTTTTCGATGAAGTGTAATGATGCGGTGATGAGAGAGCGCGGGGTCGGGCGGCGTACCTCGTCAGTGCGGCAGGGCTGCGCGCCGGGCCCGAGGCAGTCGGGCAGGCCGCACCACAGGCGCGTGCAGGCGGGCGCGCCGCCGTCGCACCAGCACGCGTTGCAGCCCCACCACCACGTGCCGTTGTCGGCGCCGCACGCAGCCGGCGCGCCGTCCCAGCCCGCCGGCGCCGCGGCCGCCGCGCTCTCTGCGCTTAGTCCCGCCAGCGCCTCCAGGCAGCGGCGCGCGGCTCGCTGCGGCGGCGCCGGGCACACGCAGCGCGCGCGCTCGCACAACGCGCCGGCCGGGCACGCAGGCGAGCACGCCGCGGCGCGTTCGGAGCACGTGGCGCCCGCCCAGCCCGGCGCGCACTCGCACGCCCACCATTCTGCGCCGCCCACGCAGCGCCCGCCGTTGAGGCACGGCGCCGAGGCGCACGGCTCCAGCGAGCGCTCGCACCGCGGCCCCGTGCGGCCCGGCGCGCAGGCGCACGCCCAGCCCGCGGGCGGCGCCGGCACGCACGTGGCGCCCTCCGCGCACGCGCACCCCAGCGGAGCTTCGCACGCCGCGCCGCCCCAGCCCTCGGCGCACGCGCAGCGCCACGCCGCCGCCGCCCCGTCCCTCAGGCACGTACCCCCGTTTGCGCAGGTGCCCGGAGGACATACATCGGTCTCCTCGACTTGCACTGAGCATGTTTTACCTGGAGTCGATCATTACAGTTATAGAATTTCTGAAATAAAACTTTTTACGCTTCGGGATCTACGACTTCGGGAGCGAGCTGGTGAATGCGTTAAAAACTAGAACTATAGGGCAATGGGTCATAAGCAATGAACAGAAGGCAATGATGTTTGCAGAGTATTTATAAAAAATATTTCAAATAAACGGTGAAGAGACTATTACAGATATAATGTTAAGCAACAACAGTCAGAATGACACCAAGGAAGTTAAGAATATAATCAAAACGTTGGCATTTTCTACGACCTCATCACTAGTTAAATACTTCAAACCTTCCAAAGACAGCTATAGTAAAACTGACGACCCTTATCAATGGCACAATACGACTAAAACATGTGCCTAACATATGGAAGGTTGCTGAAGTCATCATGATACCTAAACCTGGGAAACCACCACACGAAGTAACGCCGTATAGACCAATATCATTCTTACCAGTACTATCAATATTATTAGAAAAACTTCTTTTGAGGCGATTAAAACCGATCACAGAAGATAGAAAATCCCCGACTAAGTAGGTACCAATAGTTTGAGTTAGTATAGTTACGGAATTGTTGAAAATTAATATAATTGCTAATATATATTGTTCACACACTCAGTACACTAAACTCGACAGATCCCACATCCGTCCGCATAGGCGGTGATTTGGTCGAGCGCACGGACCAGGTTAAATACCTGGGATCTGTTTTTCACACGTCCAGTGACATCGATTGCGATGTCAAGTCACGCATTGCTGCCGCGTGGGCCAAATGGCGGGAGATGACCGGTGTCATTTGTGATCCTAAAATGCCGATCCGGTTGAAGGGACAGGTCTACAAAACCATTATTAGACCTGTCCTTTTACATGGCAGTGAGACGTGGCCGATATTGGAGCGACACAAGCAGGAGCTGCGTGTCACGGAAATGAAGATGCTGCGGTAGATGTGTGGAGTCACGCGGATGGACCGCGTGAGGAACTCTCGCATCCGCGGCACCCTTCACGTCCGTGACATTGCAGACAAGTTGCAAGAGTGTCGCCTTCGTTGGTATGGTCACGTCTTGCGGCAACCGCCGGGCTACGTAGGTAACAAATGTCTGGCCATGTCAGCCCCGCCGGGTCCCGGTAAGAGGGGAAGACCCAAGAAGTGCTGGCTTGACGTCGTAAGGGATGACATGCGTGCCAATGGTCTCACTACAGGGGATGCCGACGACCGTGCGAAGTGGAGGAGAAAATGTAGGAAAGCGGACCCCGGGCGTCGCGAGACGCAACTGGGACAGACGCTCGGATGATGATGATGACTCGCTAAGCGACGTGCTTTGTATAATAGGTATTTGCTGATTCGTAATATTGTACCGGTATATACCTTACCAGGGTGGTAAGGTATTGACTCAATGTCGGTCACGGTTTGGCTCACTGTGACCGACACGAGACACCTTTAGCCATTTTGATCAAGTGAATTGTTGTTGTGTTTTAAATATCCATCGTAGACGGTGCCCAGCTTCGACCACCTTAGTGGTATAAATAAAATGAACGTCGCTGAAGGTGTAACTCACCGGTCCAGGCGGCGCGGCAGTCGCAGACGAAGTCCCCGGGCGCCGGCGCGGCGCGGCACGAGCCGTTGTTGCGGCAGGGCTGCGAGGCGCACGCCGCGCGCCGCTCGCAGCGCGCTCCCGCCGCGCCGCACGCCTCGCCCGCTGCGACACCACAACGCGCCTCGTCACACTACACGCTCGCCTCGCCACACGCGCACGCTCACACACCGTGTATACGTACCGTCGCGGGCGGCGCTCGTGGTGCAGTTCTTGCCGGTCCAGCCGGGCGCGCAGTGGCAGTAGTAGTCGCTCTGTGCCGTGTAGCACGCGGCGCCGTTGCCGCACGGTGCGCCCGCGCAGTGGTCGCGGTCGTCCTAAATACGAGCACGGCATATAATATTTACACAGTCCTGGACACTGAACAAGAAATAGTAAATAAGCAAAAAGCTAATAAACATTATATTTCAAATAAAATATACTTATATATAGATTTTATTTGTTAATAATTATTGCTAGACCTAATATATATAGATTAGATTATAATCGGCTAGCAATAAACTGTAAATAATTAAATGCATGCACTTCCAAATAAATTTAAAGAAGATAAGTATTAAAAAAAATTTTTTAAGCAATCATCTCTTTAATTTATTTCGTCCATCTATCGTGTGTCGCAAAATCGCGGACAAGGGTCATTCATCTTTTAAGATTGTTGGTGCTCCATTTCGCACCGTTTGGGGAGTGCACAGTCGTGGTCGCCTACAGTGCTCTGGCTCCCTTTGCTTCACACCAGTGTGGATGAAGATCGATCTAGCAGGGCTGACGACGTGCACGTGGTGCTCTCACCCCCATTTACAAACTGATGATTTGCAACTGTCCAATACTTGCAGAGACAACTGTACTACTTATAATTCTCAATATCACATTTTTTCTACTCTCGTTTGCTTCTTATTTGCAACGCGAACTCTACGTATGTATTGACCAATAAAGCGTGAACAAATGAGCCAGTACTTTGTTGATATTGAATTGTATTTATGTTAGTCAGCACAAGTATACAATATTACATAGAGTTCTCGTTGCAAACAGCAAGCAAATATAAATACAACATTAAAAAATTAAAGGAATTAAAAATTAAAGTAAGTATTAGTTACCCTTTTCAGTATAATATTGTATAACACGAGTATTAGAGTCGTCTCGACGCATTAGAGTCACCTCTGCAAGTGTTGCACAGTTGCAAATCAACAGCTTGTATATCTAGTTAAAAGTGTTTATTAAGTACTTTATAATTTGTTTAACCGCTATGTTAATATTAATCGAAATTACTAATTAAAATTTAGGGATTTTTTTTTCACAAAATTATACATGATGTTTAAAGAAATAATCTCTTCTTTAAGCCCGGTCAATTTAGGTTTCAGTCGACTTAACTACTAACAATTTCAAAACCAGTGATTCGCCCTTTGTCCACAATTTTGTGGTCGCGGTGAGGTGTCGACTATTCGACCCCTATTATTATTTAAAGTGGCTGCTTGATCCTTACTATATTTTATATTCTAGTGACGTAAGCAGCAATATGGAAAATTTTGAAGCCGCCCATAAGGCATTCAACCAGGCTTAACGACTGCCATTTTACTGGCAGCCGGGACCAACGGCTTAACGTGCCTTCCGAAGCACGGAAACGCTCGCAAATGTAAATGCCAAAAAGTGGTCACCCATCCGAGGTCCAGCCATAGTGAAAGTTGCGTAATTCAGTGATCGTTTACAGAACACTAAGACCGCGGGGCCACGAGCGCTTCATGATAAACAAAGGTGTGGTTTTATGAATGTTTTTGCGTTTTTATTACAGTGCGTTGTCATTTAATTGTAAATTATCAGAAAAAATTTCAATATAAAAATTATTTAAAAGCTATATTAGACAAGATCATCATCATCCGAGCGTCTGTCCCAGTTGCGTCTCGCGACGCCCGGGGGCCGCTTTCCTACTTGTAGTGAGACCATTGGCACGCATGTCATCCCAGCCAGCACTTCTTTGGTCTTCCTCTTTTACTGGGTCTCGGTGGGGCTGACATGGTTGCTGCAAGACGTGACCATACCAGCGAAGGCGACACTCCTGCAACTTATCTGCAATGTCATGACGTGAAGGCTGCCGCGGATGCGAGGGTTCCTCAGGCGGTCTATCCGCGTGACTGCACACATCCACCGCAGCATCTTCATTTCCGTGACAAGCAGCTCCTGCTTGTGTCGCTCTAATATTGGCCACGTGTCACTGCCTAGATGGCAGTCTAATGATGGTTTTATAGACCTGTCTCTTCAACCGGATCGGCATTTTCGAGTCTCAAATGACACCGGTCCTCTGCCGCCACTTGGCCCATTTGGCCCACGCGACAGCAATGAGAGACTTGACATCGCAATCGATGTCACTGTATCACAATAGTGAACAAGATATCCAACAATAAATTTTAATTTGAATCTGCGTATTACACGGAAAATGTATTTTTTTTATAACATACGGCATACATACATACATAATCCATACATCTGTTGGAAAGTGATCACTGAGCCTATTAACGTTGAAGTGTATTTATATACTTTTATTTATTTAGAAAATGATTAACTTGTTCATAAGTTTTATGTAGATCCTTATAGTGATAAGTTGACACTTTATAGGTAAGCATTGACGATAGTTGTACATAAATACTCTTCCATGAAAAAACGTAGTAAAAGTTTGAGCAGAACTCTCTAGTAGGTAATGTTCATAAAAAATTATAACCTTATTTTCTAAACACCAGTATTATATGTAAGAGACTCACCGCGCAGTATCGTCCGTGGCAGGGGGTCAGCTAAAAGTAAGCAGAAGTCGAGTTAGTCGGTGTTAGAGGATGTGCGGGTCCACCTGAGCGTTAGTTCGATATTAGTATCATGGACAGCCGGCGAAACCGAGACTGCGAACAGCGCTCACCTCACAGTTGGTACCGGAGAAGCCCACGGGGCAGATGCAGCGGTAGTCGTTGAGCAGGTCGATGCACTCGCCGCCGTGGCGGCAGGGCCGTGGCGCGCACTCGTCCACGTCGAGCGCGCACGTGCGGCCCGCGTACCCGGCCGCGCACGCGCAGTGGAAGTCGTCCACCAGGTCGATGCACGTGGCGCCGTTGAGGCACTGGCCCGTGCAGTCGTCCACGTTGGTCTCGCAGTCGCGCCCCGTCCAGCCCGCCAGGCACGCGCAGCTGTAGCCGCCCGCCGTGTTGTTGCACGCCGCCGCGTTCACACACGGCCCGAGAGCGCCCTCCGCGCTCCCCGCTCCGATCCCGAGAGCCGTTCTCTCGCCGCCGCTCTGCAGCTCACACTCGTTCACGTCTGTGGACAGGACACGGGCCGGTAACGCACGGTCAAGGGGAGCCTGATATCTGATGACGGCGGACAGGCGTACCGTCGGCGCAGGTGGGTCCGGACCAGCCGGGCGCGCACTCGCACTGGAAGGCGTCGAGCTGGTCGCGGCACGTGGCGCCGTTGCGGCACGGCGCGCTGGCACAGTCGTCCACGTCTGCGTCGCACAGCAGCCCCGCCCAGCCGCGCGCGCATGCGCACGTGAAACCGCGCGGCGCCGAGCTAAGCGAGCACTCGCCGTGCACGCAGGGCTGCGGCGCACACGGGTTGTCCACGCGCTCGCAGTCCACTCCGGAGAATCCCTCAGCGCAGCGGCACAGGTACTGGTCCGGTGCAGTGTTTTCGCATGTACCCCCGTGCTGACACGGTTCGTGTGTGCCACAGTAGTTGAGATCTGTGTGGATTTAGAACTGAGTACAGGAACACTTTTAGACATGATAGCAGATCACAGCGTACACGAATGATTAGTACCTTGATCGCAGAGTATTCCACCCCAGTTGGTATCGCAGGTGCAGTCCCAGGAGGAGCCGTTGCAGTAGCCGTGCTTGCAGCCGGGGTACGGCTGGCACTGGGAGCACAGCTCTCCGCGCCACCCAGGCCGGCAGCTGATCAAGTATCAACAAATTACTATCAATATAGGAGTCTCAGCCAACAATTTAATTCGTTTAAATACTATAAATTCTATATATAATCACTTAATATCTCAATATTTCATTATTTTCAATAACTATAAAGCTTCGCGCATCCCACTTTGTAGGGGTTTTAATAATAATCATGTCTACCCGCTAGTACGAATACTATTTATGGCGTAAATATTGGCCAGCCCGTTTTATATATTTGACACGTCAAAATGGCGCCGCGTAGCCCGCCTAGTAGAAAATCAGGACGGCTCCGATAGCGGCACCCTTGTTGACGGCCCAGAATGATGCTTTTTGACGCCTCTTTTCACGGAAGGGAATTGTAAGGGGAGGGAAACACGTGCGCATACCTACAGAGAGATTCAAGTGCTTATGGCCTGGGCGCGATTCTATCTACAGTGTAAGGATGACATGTCTACCCCACCTCTGTTCTACCGAAAATCGTACCTACTGGGCATCATAGCCGCCGCCCTTCTGAGGAAGTCAAAAAAGTGAGTCGGCTAGATACCCCCTAATGATAAAGAACTAATTACGGGCCTGAAAACTGACTGTTATTAGCTTAATTTAACTTAAACTTACTCGCAGTCGCCTGGACGGTCACAACGCCCGTGTGTGGGATGGCAGCCTTCTTTGCACACAGCTGTAATAAGAAACAAGAAATTTGGATTGAGAATAAAAATAAATAAGGTAAGAATAAAGTTAGAAAAGTATCGAAACTGACGTTTCTCGCAGTTGTCACCGTGCCAGCCGGGCAGGCAGCGCTTGTCGCCCTCGGGCGTGCAGGCGTAGTGGCCGAACTTGTCGTCGCGCGGGCGGCAGAAGGTGGTGCACGTGGTGTTGTAGTAGTTGGGCTGGCACAGCACGCGCACGCGGTACGCCACGGCCGCCGCGGCGCCGCCGTGCTGCAGCGCGTGCCACTCCGCGCTCGGCTCCACGATGCCCGACCACCACGCCTCCTCGATCAGCCCGCCCTCTGCGCACACACACCCGTTCATCACATCAGTTCATCACACCCCGCCGCACCGCTCCACTCGCTCAACGAACACACATTCTAACTTACTTACCTGGTTCTGGGTATTCGTAGTCGTCGAAGGCCTGCAGTATTAATGTAAATGATCTCTGCAACAGATGATGTAAGCGACGAGTCAGTGAAATGATATTATAAGTAGTTAAAATATTACAAATTTTGAAAAAGGGTCTTACAAGATACATCTTAGATTTTAGATATGGCTATAATACACCACATCAACAAAAAAATACCTAACTCTATTGACTTCTACAGAGTTACACAGAATTAGTCCATAAATTAAAACCACCTCTGAAGCCGCGGTAAGTGCGGAGGTTCCCACTTAGATCTGAACTAGGCTTAGGGTGAGGTAAGAGATGATGCTCACCGTCCAGCGGAAGGAGAAGGGCAGTGCCAGAGTGTAGAGGGGCTCGGCGAGCGTGAAGGAGTCAGTGCCCAAGACGGGCGAGGCGGCTCTGCCGAAGGAGCAGGCGCCCGGCGCCGCGGCCGACTGGTACTCCTTGAGACACAGCGCGAAGCGCGTGCGGCAGGGCGCGGCGCAGGCGGCGGAGGGGGGCGAGGGCGCCGCGGGGGAGGGCGCGCCGCAGCACGCGCCCGTCGCCAGCTGCGCGCGGAAGTTGGAGAACTCGAGGATCTGCAGCTCGAACACGCCCGCCCCCGCCGCACACTGCGCGACACACCGGCTCATTGTATACACCAACGAACCACAAGCACCTTCTTATATAACTAGTGAAAAGAGTGGCCATGACTATTATTGCCAGGTTCTTCCTCAGGCTCTAAATGTTGCTTTGCGAGTCCGGCAGTAAATGTTAAGGTAGAAACAATATTTTGAAGTTTATGAGTGTTACTTTGTGACCTACATGAATAAAGATTGTTCACTTTACTTCATTTCATTTCAACAACATCTAGGTGTCGCCGGCGTGGGCGGCCACGGCAAGTTCTATTGGATTATTCGGTTTAAGTCAGATTGTGGATTCCAGGGTTACATTTCAAGAGTATAATACCAGTGAGCTACTTATCCCACTAAGCTACCGAGGACACTCGAAACTGACGAACTTAGTCACCTTTTGCGCCTCAAACGATGTCTATTAGCTTGGCCATCTCCTTTCTCTGCGTCTGATGTTAAGTGAACGAGGTTATCTATTACTCAAATATAAAGCTGAAGAGGTTGTTGCTCTAGTTGATCGCTTTATTTTTTTATGCAAGGCCTACAAGACGGTGAGCGCGAAGGCTCTGCCAGTGATGGCAGGTGTCCTCCCAGTTTTGAAACTGACGAACTTTAGAAACGCGCTGCTTTGTACTATTCGGCTAAGGATAGCATGGATGATAGGTTTTTGTTAGAAAGTCACGCCTTTATTTCTGAAGGGAAAGGCAGAGGCATACTATACGCCCACAATTTACCGTACGCATTTTTGTCCCACATTACAGGTGGTGAACCCATTTGCCGTGTTAAAATGGACAGGCGCAGGCTGTGGCGACCTGCTGTTGAAATTTTTCATAAGGGTTAACGTCTGCCATTTTACTGGCAACCGGGACCAACGGCTTAACGTGCCTTACGAAGGGGAGCACTTTCGATCGCATAAACTTTTTCAGCAGTTTGGCATAACAGTTTCAGCATAAAGTTTTCTCGCATACATTATGATAAGCAGAGTGTTATAAACGCAGATTGGTTTTATTGGCATAATTTTTACTTACTCTAATTTTCTTTATCATTACTTAATCAGCATACATGTAAAGGGCATAAGTGTTATACGCCTAAAGATAATTTATCATAAAATACAAAACGCATAATTGGGGTATGCATAACCATTTAAGTCATTAGAAAATTTAAGAAATGAAAAGACAATTGTAAAAAATCATCTCATTCAAAGCAAAGTTTGTAAGATGTAACATATGAGATGATATTTTAAAAGTGTTATTAATTTTAGGTTAGTCTTGGGCTTAGTCGTAAATAGGTACAACGACGAGCGATACGAGGAGGAGTGTTGGGTAACTTGTGACCACAACACGCGAGGCGAGCCAGCTAAGCGAGCGTGCCACGGCAGCAGCCTACTTAATCGAGTTAGCTACCTCTTTTTGTATTTTATTTATGAATTGAAAATGTCGATAGTCGATAGTCTTCAGTATAGTGAATATCGTCATTTTCAATCAGCCGGCAAGGTATGTTTGATTTATGCAACCCAATACGGACCCTTAGTAGTGTATGCGATTACCGCGACTGAGGTCCCGGGTTCAATATCAGAGACGGAAAAAAAATCGTGTGGTCTACAAATGTTTATTTCGGAGTTTGGGTGTTTCCTATGTATAATATGTATCAATATACATATGGAATAGTACAAGTGGTGTTATTTAAAATGTGTAGCAAGTTCCACCAAGTGCCATCAATCAACAGTATAAATTATCTATTATAATACCATATATATAATATCATAATACCATAGTTTAAATTTTAAAGTGAAAACATTTTTCAGTCACGAACTGGACTCGAACTAGCGTCTTCTGGTTCAACACACCAAACAAAGTTAGCATACTAATTGCTTTTCAAATTTGTTTCTCATGTAAATCAGTTGACTAGATTCCATAATACAAGTTTGATAAGTATGTATTAGCTTACTTGGGCTAGACGGCGCTGTGTAAAAAAATGTCCCAGAATATATTAATGTGAGTAAAATAATTTAATTTGTGCTGCGTGATCATGTTACAACTAATCTATCAAATAACACATTTTTTTCAAATAAGCTGGACGGGTAAAGAAAAGTCTGAAAAAAAAAAAAAAAGTCTGAAAGGTATTTATGGGAGGCTCAATGCGGATTCCGACGTGGAAGAGGTTGCATGGATCAAGTGTTTTCTCTCCGCATGATCGCGGAAAAGTTTCTGGCTCTTAGCCAGAAGGTTTTCTGCGCTTTTATGGATCTAGAGAAAGCATTTGATAACGTTGCGAGAGAAACGCTGTGGGACTTGCTGCCAGGATATGGTGTGGACAGCTCGCTACTGCGGGCAATACAGTCGCTTTATAGGGACTGTAAGGCTTGCGTGCGAGTAGGGGGGGATGTGTCACCTCTTTTTGATGTCTGTACAGGCGTCAAACAGGGATGTGTCATGTCCGCCTGGCTGTTCATAGTGTATCTGGACAGCTGCCTACAGAAGTTGAAAGATTTTAATATAAGTGTGAATTTGGGTGACTTTACAGTAAACTGTCTGCTGTACGCTGATGATGCGGTGCTCATGGCCTCATCAGAAGCCGACCTACAGGCATTAGTCACTAATATGAAAGAGGGGTGTGAAAGTAAGGGTCTTCGCTTGAATGCAAGTAAAACTAAAGGGTGTTAAGGTGGCCAGCAAAATGAAACGATTTTTGGTATATCATAAGGGCAATAATAGTCATTCGAGTGTAATTGACTACGCTAGGAAGTACATTACTCTATATAGAAAAATTATTAAAACAGCAAAGAAACTGGCATTACAAGCGGAAATAAGGTCTCTAAAGAATAATATGAAGGATATTTGGAAAATAGTTAATCGGTATAGGAACAAGACAAAGATATCCAGAAAGGAAATTAAGTTAGAATCGAATAATACTGTAGTAACAGATCCTATTGAGATTGCCAATATATTTGCACACCAGTTCACTTCTATGCCCGATATGGCTACTTATAACTTGCAGATGGCACTGGATATATTACAGAAAAATACAAAAAGAGTGCCAAGTGTAATTGATTTTCCTCCTACTACTAGTTTAGAAATAGCTAAGTTGCTCAGTGGCATGAAATATAAGTGGTCTTGCGGTTATGATGAATTGCCCATCACAGTGTTGAAGGACAACGTAGACATGTTGGCAGAGCCCTTGAGCCATTTTTTTAACTCGTGCATAGATAATTGTGTATTTCCAGATCAACTAAAGATGGCAAAAGTTGTTCCTGTGCATAAAAAAGGGTCTAAACTCGATCCTAAAATGTACAGGCCCATCTCTCTACTTCCAACGCTGTCTAAGATTTTTGAGAAAATTATGAAAATAAGACTCAGTGCTCATCTTAACTTGAACCGCGTTCTGAATCTTAGACAGTTTGGATATCAGAGTCATGTTGGTACACAGGATGCTATAGACATGTTGGTGAGTGATATTAGGGATAGGTTGAACAAGAAACAAAGGGTTGCTGGCTTATTCCTTGATTTAAGCACTGCTTTTGACACTGTAGACCACCAGTTACTGCTGCATAAACTGGAATATTATGGGGTGAGAGGCAAGATAATGCAACTTTTTACATCATATTTAAGAAATAGAAAGATGTTTGTTGAGGTCAGGGCTATAGTAGATGATTTGGATGGAAAGAGGGACAATGAAGATGAAAGAAAATTTGAAAAAAAAAAAATTTTTGAGAAAAATGTTAGGTCCAAAATTAAAGGCATTAGTACTGGAGTTCCTCAAGGATCCATATTAGGGCCTATTTTATTTATAATATTCATTAATGATTTGCTGTATTATTTAGAGAATCATGTTGATGATCACACAAAATTGGTAGTCTTTGCTGACGACACAAATGCAATTATATCGGCTAATAACTTGACTTCGCTTAGTAAAAATGTCAATGTAACAATGAACCTATTGGATAACTGGCTTTCAGTAAATGGATTAATTTTAAATTCTAATAAGACAAACGTAATGTTATTCCAGCCTACGGCTCGAGCCGGGGATCAGATAAGGTGCAACATAAAGGGTGTAGCAAAAGAAACTGTACAGGTAGTAAAATTTCTAGGAGTACACTTAGATAGTCAGCTAAATTGGAAACATGAACTTGCTCAAATAGAAACTTCCGTCAGCTCGGCATGCTATGTACTAAGAAGTTTACGTGACGATGTCGATATTAATTTGTTAAAAAAGGTTTATTTTGCACTCGTAGAATCAAAATTAAGATATAGTATTTTGTTTTGGGGAGGAAGTTACGAATACAATTTAAACAAAGCGTTTATATTACAAAAAAGAGCTATCCGTACTATGGTAAACATTCGGCAGCAAGATTCCTGTAGGGAGCATTTTAAAAGGTTACAGATTCTGACAGTGCCTAGCTTGTACATTATGGTACTATTGTTGAACTTTGCGAAATACGTACATGAATTTGAAACCGAAGAAGAAAAACAGGCTAGGGAGAGTACGAGAAGGAAAGATTTTAAAACAAATTGTGTCCCACACCTCAATGTCGTAAAGCATGGTACTTACCACATGTCTGTCAAATTATTTAATAAATTGCCTAATATGTTAAAATTATTATTATATAAACGTGTATTCAAATGCAAATTGAAACAATATTTATTAGAGAAGACATTTTATGCTATAGATGATTTTATTAATGAATAGAAAAGAGGATTAAATAATGTAAACTGTAAACTGTAAATTTTAAATTATAGATTGTAAGTTGTAATGTAAATGCTAATAATGTAAATTAAAACATACGACATTTTCTTATAACTTACTGTTTGTCTATTATTGTTTTTCATTATTACTATTATTGACTAAATTACAGAATGACTTTATGGATAGTTATTTTTGTGTTGATTTTTTTTTTTTGTTTTTGTATTTTAAAATAATGAATATTTTATGATGATGATTTTATTTTGATTATTGATTGGTATCTATTGTTATTGTTATGTTCATTGTATCTGTAATGTTCTTTTTTTTTTTTTTTTCTAACATCAAACACAATGTAACAATTGTTAATGATAAATAAATAAATAATAAATAAATAAATAAACTAAGGTTCTAGTATTTGAAAGAGGTGACGTAAGAACTAAATGCGAGATTAGGGTAAACCAGGAACGTCTAGAGCAAGTGAATGAAATTGTGTATTTAGGAAGTATGTTTAGCGCGGATGGAAGATGTGATTCGGGTGTAGAACGGCGAGTAGCTGCCGGAAACAAAGTTAACGGTGCTTTGTCCCAGTTAGTAAAGCGACAAAGCATCGTAAAAGAAGCACGAATGGCGATTCATAACGCAGTGCTAGTGCCAACTTTGCTTTACGGTAGTGAAACCTGGGTATGTCAGCAGATGCATGAAAGTAAATTGAATGCTGTGGAGATGCGATCACTTCGAAAATTGTGCGGCGTTACCTTGGCCGACCGAATACGTAACGAAGTGATACGCAATATGGCAGGTTTGAATGAAAGTGTCAGCGTTAAGCTGGAAAAGGGCGTGCTCCGTTGGTTTGGACACGTCCAACAAATGAGTGAGGAACGATTGACGAAGAATATATATTGTTCAAAAGTAGAGGATAGAAGGAGTCAGGGAAGGCCGAGACTTACATATGAAGACCACGTGAGCGGATTGCTCAAAAACGGAAAGGTCAAAAGTACTCGGATACCCAGACGTGCGTGTATGAAGCGATTGATGAATCTCGAAGAAGCGAAAGAAGTATGCATGGATCGCGAAGCCTGGCGATCTGTCCTCTCTGACTACCCCGTCAGGGATACAGCGTGAAGATAGTTAGTTAGTTAGTTAGATGGACGGGTCGCCATAATATCTACTTCATTAAAGCAGGTTTGTTTAAAAAAAATAACGCGTGTGTCCGGATTTACCAAAATTCTGCCCTTAAGGGTAAAATAGGGTAAAATAAAATAGGATGTATGGGCTGCTTTAGGACACATATATAGGGGATGAAAATTTGAATGACAATATTTAAAGTAATTAGGGGCGTGAATTAGAGGTGTGGTGGAGGGGCTTGTAACGAGAGTTTGAAATACTTATCTCATGGGCGAAGTTGGGGCAAATCTACACATATAAAGGTTTTAATAAAATTACGTGTTACTCACTCACCTGTCAATGAGTGTTCCATCAAGTTTATATGTGTAAAGATTTATGCGCTCTGCTAACTCAGTGTTTTGTAAACGATCACTGCGTTAAGTAACTGTCGCTATGACTGGTTACGGATGGGTGACCGTTTTGTGGTATTTCCATTTACTAGCATTTTCGTGCTTCGGAAGGTATGTTAAGCCGTTGGTCCCGGTTGCAGTAACACGGCAGTCAATAGCCACATTGAAAAAAAAAATTCAACAGCAGGTAGTCACAACCGGCGTCTGTCTATTTCAACACCGCCACCGAATTGGGGATAAAAGCGTGACTGAGGAGAGAATTTTTTTAATAATTAGCTTTTAAAGGGATGAGGAACAGGTTTCCCGCTATCCTTACAGAAACAGGCTCAAGACGACGTCTTGACGTGAGAATTTCACGCACGCCTCATAATTCAACAAGCGGGATAACACCCAAATCAACCTCTAAGCAAGTGGGATAACATCAAACCATCAGGCGAGGCCACGGTGGTAGCCAAGTCTGCCACAAAATCTGGGACATTCTTTCGAGGAGTTACCCCCCTCTGCCCCCCCTGGGTACGCCCACGGATAACCTAATATTTTTACTACCTAGGATTACTACCATTGAAATATTGTACCTACCTATAAAAATATACTTAGTTTTTGTTTTAGGTAGTATTGCTTAAAACAATTAACTAAGTATATTTTTATATTTACTTTTTTACTTTAAAAAATCTAAAAAGATTGAAGAAGAAAGTGAAAAAGTACAGCACTCAAAGACGGTCATTAAATTAGTGTCATCATCCTCTTGCCCTTGTCCCAATTTACTTGGGGTCGGCGCAGTATGTCTAAATTCTATACTGTTAAATGTTTTGGCTTGGTTTTTTATGGTCGGCCGCCAGCCTGACACCAACTCTTCTTGGGAATGCTATCGTTTGGTGGTTTGCCCGCCACCACACGGGTGCCTTTCCAAGCCAGCCTTTCAGTACTCCGAAAATTTACAAGAGGCAGGTTGCTTTTCACAGGGGGAGGTTCTTCTTTGGTATTAGTAGTCCTTGTCTATACAATGCGTTGACGTCAGCCATATTTATGCAATACGGCATATCCCTGTCGTGTACTATACGGGATACTTGTGCAGCCCACGCTCTTTATACCATGACGTCCATCATGCTACGTTCTTCTTCCATATATATATTTGCGGCTCCTATAGTATCTAACACTTTAAGAAACTGCTTATGACCATCTCTAGTAAATCTGATTTCCCAAACTTGGGTGTTTGGAGCAAGGTGACGATCCACTTTGACAGATTATTTCTTAGCTAGACGTAAGAATATCTAATTTGTTAAAGGTATTTGTTAAAGGTATTTGTTAAAGGTATTTGTTAAAGGTATTTGTTAAAAGTATTTGTTAAAGGTATTTGTTAAAGGTATTTGTTAAAGGTATTTGTTAAGGGTATTTGTTATTTAATATAAATTTTATATAGCAATCATGATATATTTAAGTAAAACATTTTATTTAGTTACTGAAAATTTTGATGTTATGGTCATTAAATTAGTGTAGGTAAATTATATGAATTTAAACTGTCATGGTCATAAACATTACTAAAATATTGATTGTCGGGATATTTATCATGTCTACTATTATTCGCGAGTATCCGATATTTAAAAAATAATAATAAATGAATTATAGTAGACATGGTAAATATTCCGACAATCAATATTTTAGTTAGTGTAAATTGTCATTTAGGTACCTAACTAATTATGATTAAAACAATTGCTCCTAGAGACGAAAATTAATAATTCATTAGTTAATGCCAACTTTAAGTAGGGAGCCCTTTCGATCGCATAATTTTTTCAGCATAATATAGTTTGGCTTAACAGTTTTAGAATAAAGTTTTCTCGCATAATTTATGATAAGCAGAGTGTTATAAACGCAGAATAGTTTTATTGGCATAACCTTAACTTACTCTACTTTTTTATCATAATTTTAATCAGCATAAATGTAAAGGGTAGAATTGTTATACGCCTTAAGATGATTTATCATAAAATACAACACGCATAATGGAGGTATGCATAACCGCTTAAGTCATAAATGAATATAAATTTGACTAATATTATTGAAGAAATGAAAAGACACAATTGTAAATAATCATCTCACTCAAGGCGAAGTTTGTAAGTTGTAACATATGAAACGATATAACAAATTGGTTAAAATAAGACGATAATGGTCCTAACCGTTGCCAAAACCCCTGAGAGATATAACAAAACAATGTAGGTACTTACACAAAGATTTTGTTTATATTTTAAAGGTGTACAGAAATGTCCACAGTGGCGTACTATGTCTATCTTAGGCGGATTGAATACCTCCTGCTTTTCTGAATAAAAAGAAACCATTTCCACAGTATTAAAAATAAAATAAAAATGTCTTTATTTTGCATAGACCATTTAAACGGCGCTTACTAAATGTCATACACTAAAACTAAAGAAATTTAGTTGCCACGATACTAAAAAGATGGGTACCTACCTTACTGTGACACCCAACGTGAAGATGATCCTGCTTAAATCGTTTCAATGCACCGATAACCAGATCGGTAACAGGATCCACTCAACCAAAAGAGGTTTATCGAATACTTCCGAAAGAGCGCTTTTAATAGGTGGTTCGCCACTTGATATGAACAAAGGATCACGCGGAGAGGTCAGCCTGTATTATAACATTTGGAGATGCGTTAGTTATCGAACAACGGCCATTCCTATGATTGAGCAAGCAAGGTAGGAGAATTCTTAGTGCTATTGATTGTTATGCCAATAATATAACCCATCGCTTCGGGTAACTTTGGCACCAAAATCGAAAAATAAAATAGAAGCTGAATTTAACTTTTCGAACATTGGGCTCGTTAGCCAAAGTAGGTACTGTGTACATTTAGAAAATACTCAATAACCCCGATTACGCATCAAATAGAATCAAAAATCTTTTAAGAACCTGTCAAATGAACACCTGTTTTACGTCACTAATCTAGTAATTTTTGAACGCTTTAGCATTTGCCTGTGAGTAAAACTGTGATTTAATTTGATTATTTAATTTCTTGAGTTCTTATGGTATAGGTACAATAAATTGTTTTCTATTCTATTACGTCTTGTACATCACGCAATGTGGTAGATAAAGACCTGCAACTAACCTGTGTTCTACAGATAAATATTAAATATGTGTGAATATGAAAGTGGAGGATGATGAGTGAATGGTAGCTTGCACTGTCCCAGAGCACGTGTCGCGCTTACTGTTAGGAGCAGTTGCCACAGCTGCGGTCGGCGTGGCCGCGGGTGGTTCGGTGCGAGTACACAAACGCGCGGCGGAGGGGCTAGGCACGCCCACCGCGCCTCCCACCTGTGCTGTGTACTAGTAGATATCCCTCTGAACTGGCAGACACCCACTGCTTCGCGTCACCTACTTTGAACCGCGTGCCACACATTTATTCCCATCGTTTATTAATTTAAAAATAATGTACAAAAATTTTCATTTGCTCTGCTCTGCTGTGTAGTAGCGTGCTGATGTATTGATTATATAACCGTCCGCAATAAACGGGGCTATCCAACAAAAATACCTTCACTTTTTCAAATCGATTCAGCAGTTCCCAAACAAAGAAACAAATTCTTTAGCTCGAGGTACTCGTATTGGGAACAGGTGGAATGGGTAACTGTTTGACGTAGGGAGATCAGAGACCATTGCGTAAACTTAACTTGATAGGTGCTCACAGTTTACCTACTTCTGTACAACTTAGGCAAAAATAATAAAAAATAAAATTATAGACTTAGATAGAATAATTGGAAACGCTCGTGGCCCCGCGGTCTCAGTGTTCGGTAAACGATCACTGAGGTACGCAACTTTCACTATGGCTGGTCGTCGGATGGGTGACCACTTTGTGGCATTTTCATTTGCGAGCGTTTCCGTGCTTCGGAAGGCACGTTAAGCCGTTGGTCCCGGTTGCCAGTAAAATGGCAGTCGTTAAGCCTGGTTGAAGGCCTTATAGGCGGCTTAAAAAATTTCAACAGCAGGTAGCCACAGCCTGCGTCTGTCTATTTCAACACGGCAATGGGCTCACCACCTATTACGTGGGACAGGAATCCACACGGTGAAAAGTGGGCATATAATATGCCTCTGCCACCCCTTCGGGGATAAGGCGTGATGGATATTTATATTTATTTAAAATTATAGACAGTTTCGAACCACTTTTAGAGATGACTAGTTAATAAGTAATTGAAATAGGTAATAGAAATGTTTCGCTTGGCAATCGCTAGATGGAGCTCCATTGCAGATAATGTAAAATGGAGTAGAGTTGGCGGAATGTGACCATAATATTGAATCATTAATGCCAGGTGAAGGAGAAGGTCGCAGAGAGGAACTGGATGCGGAAGGCGCAGGACCGTGTGATAGAGCAGATTACTTCGAGCATATCTATCGACTGTAGAGCCCGCCGCCATACTGCAATGGGGACTGAATTGTGAGGAAACAACAAGCACGGACTGCATCAGCCGATGTGCGCCGCCGCCGCAGGTGTCTGTCGAGTTGAACATCATACAACGTTGATTTCTGACTGTACTCTAGGCGCGCTAAATTTACCTTGACTCGTTCCACAAATCAGTTTCCACTTATTCAAGCTGCCGTACCGTTTGTTTTAATCTCCAGCTGGGCAACGACCTCGTCAAAACTACTGAGCTTAGAATTTCCAATGAACACAGGTCTTTATTTATCTAGATTTTGATTGGTCAGTCCCAAACGTAGACTTAAAAAGGGTATATTTTACGGATATTCAACTAAATAGGTGAGGTGTAGTATAGGTACTTGTGTAATGCCCTAGTGGTTAAAACATAGATGAACCCCACCTACTTTTGTTAGGGGTAGTCGATGGGTTAAAATAATGATTCAAAACAAGTTACAAAAAGATTTGAAAGTTGCTCCTTATTTCACAAACTAGTTATTATTATTAAAAGTATTATTATTTTGTGGGACATCTTTTTTTACACATTGCCGTCTAACCCAAAGTAGGCTAATATAAGCTTGTGTTTTGGGAACTAGACGACTGATAACATACTTATATATTTCTAAATATATAGATGTATGCAAGAAAAGACAGAGATGCCACATCGGGAAGAGGAGCTCACTTCGATGCTCCGGATCCCGATGTCATTGAAGTCATTGGTATGAAAGAAATAGAACAAGCGATAAGAAGTATGAAATGTGGTAAGGCTGAGGGAAAAGACAGAGTTACTGCTGAGATGATCAAGTACGGTGGATCGCGTGTCTGGGACACACTATGTCTGTTATGCAACTTGTGCTGGCGGACGGGTGAGGTCCCAGATGACTGGCGAGTAGCAGTTGTAGTACCTATTTACAAAGGGAAAGGCTCGCGCCTAAACTGCTCCAGCTACAGGGCGATCAGCTTGGTCAGCTTAGCTAGTAAGGTGTATGCAAAGGTTATAACGGCACGAATGCAAGAAAAGTCTGAAAGGTATTTATGGGAGGCTCAATGCGGATTCCGACGTGGAAGAGGTTGCATGGATCAAGTGTTTTCTCTCCGCATAATCGCGGAAAAGTTTCTGGCTCTGAGCCAGAAGGTTTTCTGCGCTTTTGTGGATCTAGAGAAAGCATTTGATAACGTTGTGAGAGAAACGCTGTGGGACTTGCTGCCAGGATATGGTGTGGACGGCTCGCTACTGCGGGCAATACAGTCGCTTTATAGGGACTGTAAGGCTTGCGTGCGAGTAGGGGGGGATGTGTCACCTCTTTTTGATGTCTGTACAGGCGTCAAACAGGGATGTGTCATGTCCGCCGGGTTGTTCATAGTGTATCTGGACAGTTGCCTGCAGAAGTTGAAAGATTTTAATATGGGTGTTGTAACGATACTATTTTCCGGGAGGGGAAAAAGGTAAAGTTAAGGAGAAAACTGTCACCAGGACTGGAGGAGTCCTGGCTTGAAAGGAAAAGTAAAAGAAAAAGGAGTAAAGGTAAAATTGATTTAATATAATATAAAAATGTTAAGAAAATAAAACCAAGGAAAGCCGGGAGTAAATTAAAGTCTTGATTCTTCAAGAACAGCCGCTAAGATGGGGCCTCCAGTAGGCCTCTATACAATTTAAATCTATACAATAACCTAATTCACAAATCTCGGATCCAAATCCGCTACGGCGCAAATGACAGATTTGTGAATTGCATAGCTGAAGTACGGAATCGCTAGTAAATGAAAATACTACAAAGCGGTCACCCATCCGTAACCAGCCACAGCGACAGTTGCTTAACACGGTGATAGTTTACAGAACACTTAGTTAGTGGGGCATCATGCTCTTAAGTAAATCGAATTTGCCCCCCCCCCTGGCCCAGAACCTGGGTACGCCCATGTTTACATTATTACGTCGTTTGCATTCATTGTGGCATGTTGCATGTGTTTCTTCAGATGACTATAAAAACATGCTGATGTCGTATTACAGTAATAGAGCTACTTATTTTTAAACCTAAACAACAATTGTGCACCACTCAGAAAGGATTATTGACAACGTTACCTTAAAAGGTGTAATAAATGTTTCCAAAATTCCTCAATACTCAGCTTCGCAGATGATATGAAAGTTTTTAAGGCCATCACTTGTGTGAGTGATACTATAGCATTACAGGAGCACCTGGTACGAATCGATAGCTATTGTACAGCAAATAAATTAGATCTTAATGCAAACAAATGTTCACATGTCACCTTTACAAGAAAAAATATTATTATTAAGTATGACTTAATAATATTAAGAATTATAAGTTAATGAATGTAAATAAAATTAGAGATCTAGGTGTAATTCATGACTCAAAATTAACGTTTGACTGTCATATTGCGTCAATAGTAAATAAAGCGTCTAAAGCTCTGGGGTTCATTATAAGAGCCTCAAAGAATTTTCAGGAAGCGAAAACATTTAAAATTCATTATTACGTTCGTTGTCACCTGGAATATGCATCACAGGTTTGGAATCCTATGTATAGCGTTCATTGATCGACTTGAAAACATACAAAGAAAGTTTATCAAGCATTTAAATTATCGGACTAAATCATCTTCTCTGGATTATAACAAGTCGTGTGATAAACATCACTTCCTAACATTGCAAAATCATCGAGAATTCGCCGACATTTTGTATTTAGCGCGAATTGTCAAACCATCAATCCTTGATTGTCCAGATCTACTGATTAAGATGTATTTTTAAACGCCTCGGCATCTCTTGCGAAACTGTCCTTGGTTTGCTCTTCCTTCGGCGGTCACTAACTATCTAACTAATAACTATCGCCAAAACGATTTCTCGTATCGGTCATGTGCTAGTTATAACAGAATGTTGCGTCAAAGGCCTACATTGGACATAACATATTCGTCATCAATAATGTCAATTAAATGAATTTTATACAAAATTTTATTTCGCAGATTATATTTAACTACCTACTTTTAGTGGTAATGTCAGTGATTAGCAAGTAATATTTCAATTAATATAACAATTTAATTGTGGTTAATTGGTGTTAGTGATTAGTTTTTGTGCCTATTAGTAATATCTATGTATTTTCGGACTTTACATGTTGTTATTTTGCTACTATCTGTGGAGACTTATTAATGGCTTTGTATTGCTATTTTGTCGTGTATTGTCATTTATTTAGGTGGTCTTCCTAAAAATAAATAAATATAAAGGATAAAAATTTCTAAGGAAGTTTGTCATTTTCAAAGTAATAACATAAAATAATATTATATTCGTATTCCTGTGGGAAACGGTAACAGGAAAACTTCACCACGCGTGACTACTGGTACTTATCTATATAAAGACGGACATTATTAGTTGTTTAGTAAGCTATTCTATAAGAAGCGGTCGTGGCCCCGCGGACTCAGTGTTCTGTAAACGATCACTGAGTTACGCATCTTTCACTACGGCTGGTCCTCGGATAGGTGACCAGTTTTCGGCGTTTACATTTGCGAGCGTTTCCGTGCTTCGGAAGGCACGTTAAGCCGTTGGTCCCGGTTGCCAGTAACATGGCAGTCGTTAAGTCAAGTGATAGGCCTTATGGGCGGCTTGGAACAAATTTAAACAGCAGGTAGCCACAACCTGCGTCTATCTACTTTAACACGGCAATGGGCTCACCACCTATTACGTGGGACAGGAATACACATGATGAAAAGTGGGCATATAATATACCTCTGCCACCCCTTCGGGGATAAGGCGTGATAGATATATAAATAAATAGTAACTAACTAACTAACTATCTTCACGCTGTATCCCTGACGGGGTAGTCAGAGAGGACAGATCGCCAGGCTTCGCGATCCATGCATACTTCTTTCGCTTCTTCGAGATTCATCAATCGCTTCATTGAGCAATTTGCTCACGTGGTCTTCATATGTAAGTCTCGGCCTACCCTGACTCCTTCTACCCTCTACTTTTGAACAATATATATTCTTCGTCAATCGTTCCTCACTCATTCGTTGGACGTGTCCAAACCAACGGAGCACGCCCTTTTCCAGCTTAACGCTGACACTTTCATTCAAACCTGCCATATTGCGTATCACTTCGTTACGTATTCGGTCGGCCAAGGTAACGCCGCACAATTTTCGAAGTGATCGCATCTCCACAGCATTCAATTTACTTTCATGTATCTGCTGACATACCCAGGTTTCACTACCGTAAAGCAAAGTTGGCACTAGCACTGCGTTATGAATCGCCATTCGTGCTTCTTTTACGATGCTTTGTCGCTTTACTAACTGGGACAAAGCACCGTTAACTTTGTTTCCGGCAGCTACTCGCCGTTCTATATCCGAATCACATCTTCCATCCGCGCTAAACATACTTCCTAAATACACAATTTCATTCACTTGCTCTAGACGTTCCTGGTTTACCCTAATCTCGCATTTAGTTCTTACGTCACCTCTTTCAAATACTAGAACCTTAGTTTTACTTGCATTCAAGCGACGACCCTTACATTCACACTCCTCTTTCATATTAGTGACTAATGCCTGAAGGTCGGCTTCTGATGAGGCCACGAGCACCGCATCATCAGCGTACAGCAGACAGTTTACTGTAAAGTCACCCAAATTCACACCCATATTAAAATCTTTCAACTTCTGCAGGCAACTGTCCAGATACACTATGAACAGCCAGGCGGACATGACACATCCCTGTTTGACGCCTGTACAGACATCAAAAAGAGGTGACACATCCCCTCCTACTCGCACGCAAGCCTTACAGTCCCTATAAAGCGACCGCAGTAGCGAGCCGTCCACGCCATATCCGGGCAGCAAGTCCCACAGCGTTTCTCTCACAACGTTATCAAATGCTTTCTCTAGATCCATAAAAGCGCAGAAAACCTTCTGGCTAACAGCCAGAAACTTTTCCGCAATCATGCGGAGAGAAAACACTTGATCCATGCAACCTCTTTTACGTCGGAATCCGCATTGAGCCTCCCATAAATACCTTTCAGACTTTTCTTGCATTCGTGCCGTTATAACCTTTGCATACACCTTACTAGCTAAGCTGACCAAGCTGATCGCCCTATAGCTGGAGCAGTTTAGGCGCGAGCCTTTCCCTTTGTAAATAGGTACTACAACTGCTACTCGCCAGTCATCTGGGACCTCACCCGTCCGCCAGCACAAGTTGCATAACAGACATAGTGTGTCCCAGACACGCGACCCACCGTACTTGATCATCTCAGCAGTAACTCTGTCTTTTCCCGCAGCCTTACCACATTTCATACTTCTTATCGCTTGTTCTATTTCTTTCATACTAATGACTTCAATGACATCGGGATCCGGAGCATCGAAGTGAGCTCCACTTCCCGATGTGGCATATCTGTCTTTTCTTGCATACATCTTTAAATAAATAGTAAGCTATTGTTATGTAATGTAAGTTAGACGGACGGTATTTAATTTATTGACATTATTGTTATTGTACCGTGGTTAGACAAAGACCTAGGAAATTATTTTATTGACATTATTATATTGTTATTATTATTGTTAATTTAATTGGAAATTAATTATTGACACTTCACATTATTGTTGTTAATTTGCAATTTAATGACATTGTGGAAATTGTTATTCTATTTATTATTGGTCCCAATTGTTCGACATTTTTGTGTTTTATGGAACTTGTATTGTTTCCAATATTTGCCAACAACTTCGGTGGAATGCTCTGACCTAAAATATTTCATATTGTACCGAATAACTGTACCTAAAAATGTGTACCGTATTTAATTATATTAAAATTAAATTTAGTAAATTATCTATAATTAGAGTCCATAGATTGAGATTGACCATAGTCCATAGATTAAGTCCATCCATCAATATTTAAAAAGCGGCCAAGTGCGAGTCGGACTCGCCCATGAAGTGCTCCGTGGTAGCAAGTAATTGAATGAAAGGTAAATTGCGGTTTACGATTTATGACGTATTAAAAAAAAGCTTACTTACTATATCTCGTTCAAACCAATTTTCGGTGGAAGTGTGCATGGTAATGTATAGTACATCATATATTTTTTTAGTTTTATCATTCTCTTAATTTAGAAGTTGTAGGGGGAGGGACCCTTTTTAACACTTTGGAAGTGTCTCTCGCGCAAACTATTTATTTTAGAAAAAAGATTTAGATCCAAACGTATGGGTTTGATAAAAAAAATAGTGTTTCAGTTCTAAGTATTACCCCCAACATTTATATTATTGTGTGAAAATCTTAATGCGGTTCTCAGAATACATCTACTTACGAAGTTGCAACAGTATAGTTTTTATAGTTTCTGAGAAAAGTTTCTGTGACATACGGACGGACAAACAGACAGACAGACATGACGAATCCATAAGGGTTCCGTTTTTTGCCATCTGGCTACGGAGCCCTAAAAATGGTTGTAACACTGTCCAGAGTTGTTGCGTAGCTCGATAGATGGCTCTGGTCATATTTACTCTTAAATGACGATTACAATATAGTGAAGAATTTCTACTTGTTTCGGTACGGTTAGGGTAGTTCAGTGGCGTAGAACATTGGTCAGGTTAAGCAAAGGTCACGGTGAACCCGTGTCTTTCAAGTGGTCTTTTTTAAACCGGTAAGGTTTATCAAGTAAATATTGTGGAATTGTACAAGTGTTATTATTGAAAATGTGTTGCAAGTTCCACAAAGTGCCATCAATCAACAGTATAAATTATCTGGTCTTTTTTACTTAAAAAAAAATGATGTAAGAAAATGTTCAATAAATTCATTAAAAATAGTGATATTATTTAGCGTATTTTGCGACGAACGTACTTAGATATGTAAGGTCTTGGCAGTGGCATAAGCTACTTATTTCCCGGTGAAACATTAAGAATTACCTAAATTAATCTCCAAATATCGTAGAAATTGAGCATTAAGTCTAAACTGTTTCGATATAATTTAATATTAGGTAGGAATTTAAGTTTACCTTACGTTCTAGTACCATAAGTTCATTAAAAGTGGAGATTTTAAGTAAAACATCTGTTTTACTTAAAATCTCCTCTTTTAATGAACTTATCTTAGAACTAATAAAGATTATAGAAGTACAAATAAAGGTTAAGGTAGGACAAGACAACACAGTTCACTGACTCTATGTGATAACATCGTAACTCCAAAATGTTAATATTGTGGCTTTAGCTTGAATAATTTCCTTTCATCCACTTTCGTAGCTGTAGGTACTTTCGTAACCAGCTACGAGAGTGGAATGTTCACGGGGTGCCTACCTTTACTTATTGTAAGTGATTGTAACTCTCCTGTAGTACTTACTCGTATAAATAGAAAGCGACGAACACTAAGTGGCGATCGCAAAGACAGCATTTGATGGTTATTTAAAAGATAAGTAAATTGTATTGAAAGACTAAAATTAGACATTGCCATTTTCACTAGGACCTATAGTTGCCAATATTCCAATTGAAACTTAAGATTATGACATAATTGTTTTTAATTGATGGTAATCTGGTCAATCTGTACTTACTTTGACATTCCATATTGTATGTGTCTTAGTGAAATGATAATATTGTATTTAGCTTGGACATTTACGCAATTAATTAACACCATCCATATTTTTCACTTATAACATCATTTGAGACTTGAGACCAGCTAACATTTTTCCGCATGCCTGATTTAGACGAGAGTGAGTCTGGTGTTGTAGGCATAGTCTGCGGAGACCACTTTCCATTAGTTGGGCAAACGTTTGTTTACCACATTGGTAGATTATAATATATCATATATGCAGACATTTTAGATTTTTATTCAACAAAAAAAAGATATCAATTTTAGATATGATGCAGCATATTCAAATCTAAAACAAATAAAGCTGCACCACAGAGAAGAAGAGGAGTCCTTGGCTCAATTACCCGCTACAAGTACACATGTGATATCCCAGAATTAAATAACAAATTAATTGTTTACCCAGCTATCAAGATAACTGGTCCTATTGCCTTGCAAAGGAGCAGTAAAAAACTATTTTATCAATTGGATGGTCAATAAAGCTAAGGGAATCCAAATTAATTGATATAGAGTGCCTTTCCCTTTCATATGTGCAAAAGTTATTAAAAAACGTTAAGAACTAGGCCTACCAACGTAAAGAATGTACTTTAGATTTCACTTACTTATTATATCGGACACGTACCGACTAAACCGCACACATAGGTATCCCTTCGATCTGTCTATGGCCGAGAGTCCCGGGTGAGCCCGCGGGAATAAAGAACCTTTGTACTAGACAGTTCTCATGTCGGTATTGACATAAACAGTGCCAACAAAAATCGAAATAAAACAATAATTTTAAATGAAATACTAAGGCGTAAACGTGCCCATATAGCAAACGAAACGAAGATATATCTTGATGAGATATATGAGATAGGCCTTGTTTCTAAATGGTTATGAAGAAATACACAGAAGCTTATGCACAACATGTAGTAGTCATCAACATGTAAATGTCGGGCCCGTCCAGCTGCTTCCACGGACGTAGTGAGAACGTTAAAATGGACTAAACCATTTGAGGTTGTAGGTATAGTGTTAGTATCAATAATAGTGCAGTGAGTGCTACAGGAACTAGAAAGTGCCCCAAGAACATGAAGAAAGTGACGTTTCATATGGAGACAATACGAAAAGTACCAATCAACACATTCCTAACATATAAATATTTAGTAAATTAAGTTATACACCAAATCTTCTGGACATATATGTATGTACGACTATAAGTAAAGATAACTAACTTACTATCTTCACGCTGTATCCCTGACGGGGTAGTCAGAGAGGACAGATCGCCAGGCATCGCGATCCATGCATACTTCTTTCGCTTCCTGTAGATTCATTAATCGCTTCATGCATGCACGTCTGGGTATCCGACTACTTTTGACTCTTCCATTCTTGAGCAATCCGCTCACGTGGTCTTCATATGTAAGTCTCGGTCTACCTTGACTTCTTCTGCCCTCTACTTTCGCACAATATATATTCTTCGTCAATCGTTCCTCACTCATTCATTGGACGTGTCCAAACCAACGGAGCACGCCCTTTTCCTGCTTAACGCTGACACTTTCACTCAAACCTGCCATATTGCGTATCACTTCGTTGCGTTTTCGGTCGGCCAAAGTTACGCCGCACAATTTTCGAAGTGATCGCATCTCCACAGCAAGATTACTTTTATGCATCTTATTTTTCGCTGCCGTAAAGCAACGTTCGCACTAGCACTGCGTTATGAATCGCGAGTCGTGCTTCTTTTACGATAAGTAAAGATAACATGTTCAAAACTTGATAAGTATAAATTGTTAGCTACAATATAGTTTGTGACTATGAAAATAAAATACAACACGGAAAGGTTAAATCCCTGTTGGGCTAGGGCGATCATTTCCATGACTAATATATAATATTTACTTAAATTTTATAAACCTTTCATAATATAATTCAAGTATCACTGACTGTGTAACCAACTTTCAGTAATCTTGAAATACTACGAGTACAGTGTAAACGCCACACGCTGCGAGACACAGAAGCAGTCAAGTTTACTATTCACAGGAATGCTCTGCTCCATTACGTTAGCACAAATATCTTTTCTCGATCTATCTTTAGACTATAATTCGGATATGTTATAAACTGATAAAGTTCATTCAGATTGATGACATTATAGTGTGAAGAGATGTGAAGTACTAAAGTTCACGAACAAGAAATACTTCTGTGGAGTGCATACATAATTTTGTTTACATCAAAACCACAACAAAAGATTACATGCACTCATGTGCTTAGTTCCTTTCATTTGTCGATGACTACTAAAGTCAATTGTTTAGCTATACTGAAGTGACCAATATGTGCTAGTACGAAGAATAATGAACTAGATTGAGAAAAGACTGAGTATAATGCAGGTGTAGTGGATGATGTTGTAGCGGTAGCACCAGGACTTAACAGGTACAGTTAGGTCGAAAATAATTTCAATCGTGCCAATTACGTCAATGAAAACTTGTGATGTGCGTACAAAAATAATAAGTGAGGTCGATAATTTTGCTGATATATCTGGAGTTCACTCCTAAGAATCGGTATAAGGTATATTGATAGTACACTGAGATCGTCAAACGCAGTGTACCTCGCGCCGCCGCCGCCGCGCCGTGTTGGTAAACATCTAAGGGGACAATTCTGGGTTCTATTGATTGATTGTTGTTTTTTCCGGCTTTTTTGTAGCACACATAATACAAGTATGATCGCACCGAGGTTGCCCAGTGCTGGGTGTAAGTCGCCTTTCTCACACTAACCATTTCTTTTTTTGCCACATTCTTGTATTGGATCATTCATTTGTACTTAATTTTTGAACGTGAAACATTCGAACTTGCCATTATCTGGTTTTTCTTCAAGCAGTTACTACAATATTTGGCAATAACTGACGAAGAACGGGCTTCATAATTAAACCCTTCGATGGGCATGTAATGAAGATGGTACTCATAGACATGTGAAACATAATCGAATCAAATGATTATCTAACAAGTATATTTAATATACAAAGGTACTGTCACGTTTGTTAGGTCTTTATGTTGTATTTGGTGAAGTGTGTAATAGATAAGTATGCACTCATTGTACGATCGTTACTCCATTTCGGCGCGCTCACATTGTATGCTGCCCTCGATATGATCATCCTGTGACCGGCACAACGTGCTTGTAGTGCTCTGTGTCACACACAGTGGGTATTGTTATCGGAACAGCGGAAATACAATAAGATGATCAAGAGCTACTGGTATTATAACAAACTGTATCCCTGAGGGCAGATTACCCGGATTCATGTTCCTTGTCTACTTCTTTCGATTTCTGCAGATTCTTTAATCGTTTCATATCTTTGTTTGTAAATCTTGGTCTACCCTGATCCGTTCTACTCTCTACATTCGCACAATAACTGTTCTAAGAATCGATATACATAGCGAAATTAAAACTATTGTCCTAGAGTATGTGACGTGGATGCAATGTGTAAATAAATGACTTTGGGAAGCCGATTCCTAGCGGCAACTTGAGCCGGGTCGTCAACGTGCCGACATCTGTATGTGGGACACGCGCGCACCGACCTCGCCGAGCACCGGCACGGCCGCGACTCGCCGACCAATATTGCACGGAGAATAGATCCAGCCACATCAACGCTTTTTCACTGAATAACGTATTTCACGTGTTCGATATGAATGTCAGGGCAGACAGGGCATGTATGAGGAGGACGTAAATGAACACTTTGGGCCGGTGGGCTCAGATGAGATATATGAGACAGCACGTACGCGCAGCAGGCAGGCGAGGGCGAGGGCGAGCAGCAGCGGCTCCCGCCGCGGAAGGCGCGCGCGGCGCATCGGGTCAGCGCAGCGCGGGGCGCCGCGGCGCGCGCGCCTGCCGCATGCCGCCTCGCCAGCGCCGCCACGCACTACACTCACTGCACTCGACACACTGCGGACTGTCTCCGTCCCGGGCACCGTCGCACTGTTGCACTGGACACACGGACGCACTGGGTCGCTGGTCGCTCGTGCACTCGCCTCGGGCCGCGCGCTCCGACTGCCGCCGGGCGCGCGCCCCTCGCGCTTCGCCCCCGCCGCTCGGCCTCCGCCCCACCGACGAGCTTTTAATCCGGTGCAGCACTGATTTACTTTTATTGCAACGTGCACGGAGCGCTCCCCTCGGACCGGTATGCGCCGGCGCAACTCGACTCTGCGTTCGAAGGTTTTTGTTTGATTAACAAATCAATACGAGAGAATTAATACTTAAATTAGTAAAACAAAGTGTTAAATACGCGGCTTATCTCGTGTGGTGTTTGTTAATTAACCTAGTTTTAATGAGGAAGCAATTAAAATGTCAAAAGAAAAGTCGCCATCACTCGAGCAGTTAACATAGGCTGACGTTTGCATGTGCATAGTCAGTTGTAGGTGTCTTCACAAGAAGGTTTTTGCCTGGGTGCTGCTCAACGGGATCTCCTGTCACTACTAGAGACACGAACAACTTCTGTCAGAAATTGAGGCTAATTGTAAGAGTGTCCGATTGGGGTAGCCAAATTCTTGTCTAATTGAACCCTATCAAGTTGAGACCTCTTGTAACGTCCCTTTCCATAGTCACTTAGTGCACAAGACTCGAGGTGTAGGACGCGGCAGTACTGCTTTACTGCGATGCAAACAATGCTTTTCTATAAGTACCTAGAGCGGCCACACATAAAGCACTGCTGTCACCTTTGAGCTGGTGCACCTGGATACCATCTTCACACGTTCGACTCGGTACAGCGGCATACTATGGGGATTATCATCAATTTGATATTCTATATTTTGGTCGAGTCTTATAGGACAATATTTTGGTAAAAGTTTAAAAATATTTTTAATCTGTCGCAATTGTCATATTTATGAAATTTTGGGTCTTATTCGCGACGTATATTATTAGGTACAAAGCCTACCTCTACATATGTTGCCTCTATGTTATAATCCGTTCAGTATTTTCGAGTATAGATATGCAAATACATACAGACAGACTGACGAAAAAATTAAAAGCATTTTTTTATTGTGACTAGTTTTTTCTGAACCTATCAGAAAATCTATCAGTTGTACAGTCATATGTTTTCTACTGTTTTATATATACCTAGTATAGATTTTGAATACTGGGAAGATCACTGTGTTGGTTAATTTCTTACGGGACATGGTAACTTTAGGAGCAAATTACATTCCTATAAGCTGGCTAGTCACCGTTCTGTCAGTGTTCAACAGCTGATGCACAATATGATCAGACCGCTCATCTTGGGGTCGGGTGGGCTCACTTTGGGAGTGTAGCATTTAGCGAAACGAGCGATGCTATATGCTAAGCAGTTTACAAGGAACATCGGGAGTAGCGGATCTCGTGGCATCAAGGGTAAATTTTTGTGCTTTTAAACGTTCCTGCCGTACATATTACTGGAATCAAACATAGCTCAGAAAAATAATGGGAAGTGTGACGCCGACACCTCATCAGCCATTTGTGTATCTAATAAATACCTACACTACCTACCTACTACGTATTTCAGTTGCCCTGCGGTTTGACTATACGTATTTTGGCGTTTTTAGATACCATAATGGTATGTACCTACTTAATCAGATTGAATGCAACGTGTACTGTAGATACCTACTACTAACTGAGTAGGGTACTGTGGTTAGTACCTACACTTGTCGCGACTCGACGGACACCATTATGTAATGTAATTTGTAGTACTACTCGTAGCACTCAAATATCTTCGCTGGTTTTATGTCCAGTGTGCGTTATTGCCTGTCACATGCATTGGTACGAGTATAAGCACGTAACTTGCATTGAATATTACACACCCTTAAGGTGGGCTGCTGCAGTGAAATAGATTTACATCTATAAATGAAATCTATCGAATACTTAAACATTAATTATTTGTCGCGGCGTCCAGAGGCTGCGCCCACCGGGAGGCAGACATTTATTTGGCAGATAAATGAACGGAAGTTTGCCAGATGTTATCTTAACTCGCAAACGAACGAGACACATCCGTAGTGTAGTGTAGTTCACTGATAGCAAATCGACACTTCGACAGCACACGGAGAGCCTAGGGCTGATGACCACCTTTAGCCTACTAATAACATTGTATATATGGGCTCACCCAACTTGTTTGCCAACGACCTAGTCTAATGTTAAATGTGGAAAAAGAACTGCGAGTTGTTCGTCGTAGAGATCTTAATAAAACGTGATATGCGAATAATAAGCACAATTGAGCGAATACTACTCGCATGAGCTGGGCGATGCGCACGCGCAGTTCTCACGCACATTACTCGCTGTTCGTGCTTAAAGTAGGTGTGTGCTGTTGAATTATATAAGTGATCTTATATATCTCACCCAACAGGTGCTTCAGGTTAAATAATTATAAATGTGATACCTATTTTTTTGTTACATTGGTACTATGTTGTAATAAAATAAATATTACATAATAACTACTTATACATTACAATCTCGCTGTAAAGCTAATAAGTAACTTATTTTTAACTTCATTTGCTAAATACTTGAGTGTTAAGGTGTCCATTGGCACTTTTCTTCTCTATTGAAGCGGGGAGACACTTCTTCATGTGTTCTTTGGGCACTCACTTGTTCTTGTAGCACTCACTGCACTATTATTATTACTGGCTAAAGTAACTCAAATGGTTTAAGCCTATGTCAATGGTGTCTTGCAGCTGGATAGCCGCGACATTCACATATATATATATATATAAAGTGGAATGTCTACTGTCAAGCAGGCAGTACATTTCTTTATGGCGTAGGTGTATGTGGTATTATGTGTATTATGTGGTCATTTATGTGTATCGGTTCATAGCTAGATCTTGGATTAGTAAAATCTATATGCATCGATTTGGATTCCTATATAAATATAAATATTCTAAATTAAGCTAATATATTTATTTATTTATTTACAAACAATCTGTTACAATTATGTCGGAAATACACAAGCACACACACAATAAAGGTAATGATCCCACTAAGAAAACAAGTTAATCAACGCTCATTGTAAAAAAACTATATAAGTTTGTGTACCTCACGGATTCGCCTGTGACATTCGTCGAACCCAGTAGCACCTGTTTATCCCATATATACGAGTACTAATTCACAATAATGTATGGTAATCAGCCCGATTTGTTGACATTTACAATGACTGCTTCACTCCCTTGAGTAGTAATATAATGATACATAACCTTTATTAATTTTCAATAATTTGACTTTTTAATGGTGAAACAATTTAGAGTTTAACGAAAACATAAAAAAACAAAGTTTTATAAAACGCCACGTTAGATAAGTTTTAAATATTTATTTATTTCTTCTAACCCTATCATTCCAGGTGAGTGCACCCAATGCGATAGAGTGGCTGATTTTACACGTTACAAGTACATAAATAGTAATAGAGTAACCCCATTAAAACAATAATACAAATGAGAAACATAACACATGTAGACACAATACACATATAGTCCAATACATATAGTGGAACGCAGCAATACGTAATAAATAAAAGCTAAATAAACACATTTTGGTACCTAATACAATCACCAGCATGTACTCTACAGAACAAACTTCAGTTTCAGTAGCGCTGCAAACGTCCATAGGTCACGGTGATCATTTCCAACTAAAATTTGTACGCAATGACGCCCAAGAGCACCTTTGCTAGTTCACTCAAGTTACAACAAAAGACATCAACCTGCTGATTAACTTCGTTGATAATGCGTATAGTTCTAGTAAAGGGTGCCTTTGCCAGCAAGTTAGTCTTGGCTTTGGGAACCGTCAGCAGTTGCGGGCGCCTCCGTCTCCACACGTAGCGATCGGGCACTTCAAAACTCAGGCGCCGGAGAACCCCTCCTCGCCCTCAGTATCCTCGCTACATATAGTGCGAGTGCAAAGTCTGATATTTGTAAATGCCCTTGACTGTCGCAGCACAAAACCCAAGTTCCTGTAGACCTTCTTACATATCTTTTGTATATGTTCGCGAAAATTTAGTGTAGAGGTGAGATATATCCCCAGATCTCGCACCTGTGACTTCCGTTGCATGGGTGTATCCTCTAGGGCATACTCGTACTGTATTTGGTTAATCGCTCGAGAAAAAGACACCACTGAGCACTTAGAGGTATTTAAGTAGAGCTTATTGTCGTGGCTCCACTTAACCACTCGATTTATGTCCTCCTGCATACGTTCACAATCTTGTACACTTTTTATTTCACAAAACATTTTAAGATCATACAGTATCATACAGCATACAGTAAACATGACCCGTGCCTAATGACTTCTGGTAAGTTGTTTACCATTATAATGAACTGGAGAGGCCCTAAATTGCTCCCTTGACTCACGCCAGACCTGGTACAGAATGGTGTAGATTCGTAGCCATTATAGTCTACATACTGCTGTCTATCAGCCATGTAGCTAACAAAAAACTGCAATAGGTGTGGCGTACATCCTATGTCCCCTAGCTTTCGCAATAGGACATCCTGATCCACGGTATCAAATGCCCGTCGAAAATCAAAGTACGCGGCGTCCACCTGAACCCCAGCATCGAGCGCCGGCACCACCTGGATCATGAAATTTAGTATATTTGTAACAGTGCTGCGACAAAATAAAACTCGCAAGCACAATAAAATAATGTAAGATAGATTCAATGGTATATCCAGGTGTGCCTGTGTTGTGGACAGCGCGCTCAGTGGAAGGTGCGAACGGTGGCGCTAATAAGTCACTTACGAGAGTGGACGATCCCACATAACTTACTAAATGATAAGGAGTTCCTTAACTGCCTTCATTTCATATCATCATACATTTTTTGTTTTCATTGTTATAATTTTTAAGCCTAGGGTCTACTCTTCTGCTTTCACGTTTCTACTTGTCGCCATCTGCAACATCCCCGGCTTGGAGATCTTTGGCAAGCATGTCATCCTTCACGACGTCAAGCCACGATCCGGTGCAGGAGTCATGGTCAGGCACTAGTTCGGAGCTAGCTCTCTAGCGAGAACCTCTCCGACAGAACCCGATTTACCTGTCTCTACAGCGTAGAGCGGATTTACCAATTCGTTAAGTCAAACCTGAATGTCTCTACGGTGGACAAAATAGTCATCTAGAACTACGGACACCTTATTTCTCTCTAGGTGGTTAGCCTGCAATGCCTCTAGTATTATAATAGATTTATATATTAGTGTTCATACTACGGCATACTTTGAAACAAATCATACCTGCTGACAGGTCCAGAGTAGTACCAATTGGACAGGCTTTGTGTTGTCCCTGCGACGGACGCATTCGAGTATGACGCCCACGTAACAAAGGTGTGGTGGTGGCGCGATAGGCGATAAAGAGCTCATCGCACGGTGTGTTATATCATTATGTATTATGTTAGACAAATTGGACGAGCGTGCAGCGCGAGGGACGCCGCCAGAACCGGTCGAGGCCCGCCGCCGCCACGGCCTGCGCCGGAATGTGCTGCGGTAGTTAGTGGCTCCTTGGTGCTGATGGGCTCTGTTGAGCTAAATGAACCTCATCACTGTACACACATATTGTAGCATGTGCACCGTGACTAGTAGTAAGTATATAATTACATATATCCTGTAAAGGAGTTGTAGTGACGACGATATGTGGTAGATGAATAGACTCGATGGGTAGATCGGTGGTAGGACATAAATAGACTTTATTTACTTAACATTATCAAACTTAAAGGTATAAAAATTTTTTGAACATAATTTGTGGCCTCATCACTCGAAACGGCCTATCCCAGACAGAGCAAAGTATCAAGATGTAGGTACAAGTAAGACGGGAGAGACACTTATTGCACGCCTCATAAGCGAAGCGTAACTTCGCGCAAAACATCTGATTTTTCAAACTAAAAATGTCTCTATTTATCATATATTGCACTTGTAAAATAATATATGCACACACATATCAAGAAAAAACACTATTTTTAACACTCATGATATTTTTGATGCCATTTTTGTTATTTAAACTAGTTAAAAAACTGTTTAAAAATGTACCGTCTTGGACGTCCGTGTGTCTGTATGTGCAGATAATTTTCTTGTTAACACGATAACGACCGAAATACTTTACTAATCGAGTATTCTTTTTTCTCTTACGCTTCAGTATAATTTGGAAAATAAAACCCTTTCAATTTCCACGGTCCGATTCGATGTGGTTTAATTGTTATTAAATAAACAATTTTAGCACAACGCCATCTAACGCAATTTAAGCTAACTAATAGTTAATTATTTTTTTTGGTTAGACGGCGTTGTGCGAAACGTTTTTAAAAGTGTATGGTCGAAATTTAAATGAAAACGAACCCATCATTTTTATAACAAAATAAAAGAACGTGAGGCGTGCACTTTTGGATTTTCCAATCTTTTTTTATACTTTATCCAAGGAATAGATCGCTGTAGATTTCTAAAATAGGATTCTTATACCATGTAGAGATTAGGTAGATTTGTGAATTGTATAAAAGAGTAGCATGGAGTTCCTAAATAGGGTCTTGCAAGGTTTATACAGGGCGGACCCTGTATAAACCTTGTAAGACCAGACCAGCGCTGCGGACAGCGCGAGCCGGCAACACTGGTTTTGTAAACATCCATAGGCTATGGTACTTTCTATCAGGTGAACTAAGCTTGCATGACACCTTAGTGTATATACCACTAACAAAACAAAAAGATTCGATTTCCGATCGGCAAAATCATCAATGGATGAGTTTAAACAATTGCTTCGAAAACTGGCGATATAGACGATACAAAAATGCATTTGTAATGGTTTAACTTATGCTTTTATCTGAACTTTCACAAGCTGACCTACTTGGAATCCAACCCAATGAGAAGCAGATTCCTTCTCATACATTCCACCGAAAGGTTCAGTTGATTGGTTACTCTGTTAACAAACAGAAGAGTGCGCGGAGATGCAGGCGGCACCGAGAAGTGTCCTCACCGCGAGTTCGGCGCGCTCTCTTGCTTCGCTGACGTGAGCTGCGCTCCAAGCAGCTTCATCGACGTTCTAATCTTGCGCGTCATACCTTGACTTTTCCAGAGTCCTATCCTTCTCTTATAAGGGTGACCCGCGCGCTCTCTTCCATAGACGGCTTACTCTATATTCGAGTATAGACACAACCAAGCGTGGCAGGCTTTGTCATACGATTACACTAATTTCTTTAGACAAATGCTATGCTAGGTTGCGTACGCGATTTGCGTACAAATAATAAGTTATAATGTCAAACCATTGTTGTTATAACTTCATATATTGTATTCAATGACATCCGAAATACATTAAATATGTGATAACCTTTGAAAATGCCGTAAGGCGAAACCGGTCAGGTAAAATAATAAATAAGTGGAACAGTACAAGTGTTTTTGTTCAAGATCTCTTTCTTGTATGTCTGTCCGCGTGGAATTTCGAAAATGATATTAACTACCTTCCCGATTAGCTAGATAATTGAAATTTTATTAAAGTAAAAAAGCAAGTTGGTTGACAGAACTTGAACCCCGTGACCTTTGCCTTACCAGGGCAATAGTCTAAGTAATATACAAAACACTTATAAGTCCGTTATATAAACACATGGTACCCAGCTACTTATATAAGAAAAATACAATTCTTGGTCTTATTGATGTGATCGTCCGGCAAGGTCAAATAAATCGAGTTTATCTATACTTACTAATATTATAAAGCTAAAGAGTTTGTTTGTTTGTTCGGTTGAACGCGCTAATCTCAGGAACTACAAGTCGGATTTGAAAAATTAATTTTATGTTAAATAGCCCACTTATCGAGGAAGGCTATAGGTTATATATCATTACGCTACTACACTTGGGAGCAGAGCAGTAGTCATAAATGTCGACAAATCGGGCCAATTTTTATGCATCATTGTAAAATTTATAAGCGACGGGATTCAATTTCGGGAATTCCGGGAAATTCGGGAGTAGATAAGTAACCAAATGTGTAAGCCGCGGTGTTAAAGTGGAGCGGGCGGAGGTGGCACAGGTGGAGCCAGAGATGTGAGCGCACACATGCGACACATGCGACACACGCGACACACGCCACTAAAAATGTTCAAAGTTAGTGGTGACCGCGGCCAGGTGTGCGCGCTACCCAACTCAATGGACGTTGCCGCACTCGGCAAACACGTCACACTCATTTCCAAGTCAATTATGATGTATGTATTGGAAGGGTAGGTACTTCTAATTCTATATCTGTAATCTGGGGGTAATGGAAATATATTCCTAATGTTATTCAAATATTTGTAGGTTGCATATAAATAGTCTCGCCCGCAGAACTTCGTGAACGCTTTCTCTCGCACTGAAATTTGGTAAAGCACACCCTGACGTACGTTTTTGGACAGATTATCTGTGCAATGACTTCGGTGTTGTCGAAGCGAGAACCCAATCATTGGGATTTGTATATTTAACTGGAACTGAGTTCTCATTGTTTAGTTTCAATGACGAAATGTGTGTAATATCTTAAGTCATAGAATTCTCAACCATTATTCATATTTTTTTGGGTTAATTCCAATGAACAAAACGAGGACTAGACTGTGACGGTGTCCCACAAGGCTCTATACTAGGCCCAATTCTATTCCTAATTATTGTTAAAGGTTTAATAAATTATGTTACTCAAATATCAACTAAAGATATACAACTGGTAATGTTCACCGACAACATTAAAGCAGTTGTATCCACAAATTGATTCGACACGCATCAAGTGAAAGTTAATAATGCTCTCGATATATTTTCTTAGAGGCTTTCCGCAAATAGTCTTGAATTAAAAAAAAAAACAAAACCAACACTCTATTATTTGAAACTACGGCTAAAACAAATCTACTCTAAACTGTAATTTGGATGACCAAGAAGTGGATGCCGTCGATGTGTTCTTGGGGGTGTATATTGATGAATATTTTAACTGGAAACATAAACTTATCGACTTGCAAAGAAATATAAACTCGGCTTGTTATGCTCTAAGACGTCTGCGAAATGAAGTAGGTATAGAACATTTGAAAATAGTATCATGTACGAGTAAAAGGTATTTTAACGGTTCCCAGTTATACATCTTGGTATTGTTGATAAATTTTGCCAAAATTATTCACGAATACGAGTCGACAGTTAAGAGAAAAGAAAGAGAAAACACACGCAGAAAGGACTTTCGGGGCCAATTTGTACCTTAGCTTGATACAGTCAAACACAGTGCAGCCTTTGACTCTCTAAAATTATTTAACAAACAACCCATGGATTTTAAAGTCCTTCTTTATAAGAACGAGTTTGAAAACGAGTTGAAAACGTTTCTTTTGAAGAGGTGCTATTACTTTGTTGATGAATTGTAAGTGATCTACTTAACTATAAATTTATGTAACTTGAATAAAGGTATAGATAAAAGATTAATGTTATTTTTTACAAATAATATAAACAACGTCTGACATTTTAGTAATTTCTTGTTATGACTAATTATTTATTAATGTTTTCATTTTTGATGGTTTGACATTTCTGTTATGATTGTTTTTGCTGGATATTGGTTACATGTATATAAATTATGTGTATATAAGATAAAGTTTGTGGTTAGTGCCATTTTGTTTTTATTATTCAAACACTGTAAAAATTGTTGAGATAAATATACAATACAATATAAGTTTCTATTTAATATAGTTTTCATCGAGTATTACCTGTTGATTAAATATGGTAACTTGTACTAAAATGATCTATTATCGACAAGACTATTCCGCTTCGCTGCAATATATGGTGCTAGCTACTTCACATGGCGTCGATGTTGAGTATTGAATACACAATAACTGGGTTTAATCATAACACGAGTAAACAGGAGCATGGAAGTGCCCGTAGGCGGGCACATTGTACAATACTGGAGGGGACCCCGCGGTATTTACTCCCGCGCTGCGACGAAGCGACAGATGTGATGGCAGTACAATATTGTGGACTGTGACACTTGCAACGCAACCGACACACATGTGCACGAACAATTAACAAGTGATAGTTCATTAGCGAATATTGTCTAAAGCACAATTGTATTAGTATTGTGCTGTTCCGCTAGTCTATCTAGTCACTGCAGTAAAGTAAATAATAGTATAGCTGACCTAAAAACTGACCAAAAATTTTTCAATGACCTAAAAACTCCTAAACTCTTTACTAAATAGTCAATGAATTAAAAGTCAAAAACATACATTCTAGTTGACGCGATACTATTAATTTCTGGTTTAACATTGGTGTGTCAAGTTCACAAGTCAAGATAGGTTTAGACCAGCCAGGTGTACTCGTAGTGCACAAAGTTTAAATAACTTAGACTGATCGTACTATGCAGCAACAGTCATGCAAGCGCAATATGAATGAGCAGCAAGTGAACTGATTACTACTACTGTGTAATGATTACTACATAGGATCTCTACAGGGTTATTCTCCAGAATACGTTTAGAGCGACGTTTGTGTGTGTGTGTGTGTGCGCGCATTGCGTGCAGGGGGTGTGGTGTGATGGTAGTGGTGCAGTAGTCAGGCGCTGGGCCCGCGGAGTGTATCGACATCGGGATCGCGGGTGGAACACAAATAAACCGCAACGTATAAGCGTTCAGGTAGCGTGTAGCACGTTTACTATCGACGCTGGTACTTCGGGTTTAAAAGCGTCGGGCCAGGATTGAGTGACCGCAGTGAAGTTATAGGGTTAGAGACGCGGAGCGACACTAACCAGACGTGTTAATTAAGATCTCTTCGGAGAGGCTGGTGCGGGGTGCTGGCCGTGACCAGGGAGGACAGAACGACAAAACACTTAGATTGTGCGCAGAACCTAGATAGAGAGTAAAAAAATGGCGCATTGAAGTACTATAACTAGCTCAATGGCAGAGCGAATGATTCTTTTATATGACTGCAACTTAACAAGCAACTTAAGTGATTGGTTTAACCAAATACTATACCTATTCATTAATACCCTATTTTTAGATTTTTGAAATATTTCATATATAAAATGTTAATGAATTAGGTATAGTGTAAGCTGAATTAATTGAATGGCGTCCCATCACACCACTGCGGTACTCATACTTTATAGACTATACGGGACTTCATGCAAAATTAATACTTACAAATATACACCGACGTTTCGAACGCGTTCTCTCGGCGACTCTGCCACCGCGGCAGGTTTGATAAGTAGAACGTATTGTTCTATTGCTACCTTTTTACCACCTCACTCTTATCTTTTTATGGAATTTTAGTCATTAGCCGACATGAAGGACCAAAACAATTTCGGAATTAGCATTAAACGTATAGTTTGGGTAGCACATGATTGAAGTTTTGTTTGCAAAGTATCTGCAACTACTTACATGAAGACTGAACGGCACTTTTGTGATGAATTAATAGTTTATTTATCTACGCGAAGATATTAATAATTATTATTTTAGGGATATTTTTGTACAGCGCTATCGAAATTAAATATAAATTAGCTTGGGCTATGGGATCTAGACTACTAACTGATAAATATACAACCTATATATTTCTAAACATGTTCATGTTATAGATTAATCAAAACCAGACATTATACAATCTTCATGCACAAAGAGATTTGTCCTGGGTGGTAACAGACCGTAGTCAGTCGTCTCTCGAACCACTGGACCAAGAGGCCAATGAAGATGCTTTATGAACCCCACGGGTTAATATAATACCGCAATTATTTTAACTGGTATATTCATAGTTATATCAGTTATTAGAATTAGAGTAGTTAAAGTGATAAGGCGTATATTGGGCAGCGCGCACGCGTCGCGCTATCGGCGGCGCGGCCCGCAGGCGCGCGGATGTCGATAGCGACGTCCGCCGGCGCACGCGCGCTGGTGGGTGCCCAGCGTCGCACACACCTATCATACCACCACACCACATGTCATGTTAGCTGCTATCACTCATCAGGTACTTCGTCTACTTACAACATATCTCGCGAAAGCAGCGCGCTCATTAGATGTCATCATTTATCGAAGCGCGTGGTATCCGAAGGCAGGAAACCAGCGGAATGTCAAGTAATTCGTTAATTTACTCAATCACTAAATTGTTATCAATTAGAAAATTATTGCTTGAGTGTGGTTTGGCTCGCAGGTAACAAAAATGCGATGACAAGTGACAAATGGCAACGTCAGTTGACACAAATGTCATAATGGTGGTGGGTGAGATCGGGTGACAGCTTGTCTATGTGCGATCATTGTCAGCAAAGAGTATAATATATTGAAAATTGTCAGATTGTTAAGAGCGATCGCGGCGGTTAGTCGTATTGAATATAACCTCACTATAATACGTTCCATTTGAAAGTTAAATCCAAAAATATTCTGAACGTCCTGTGTTATTTTGCAATTTAAATGTGACTATTATTAAAACATCACTGTGTTGAACGCTAATCGCGTAGTATTTCAAACATTATATCGACAATAAGTTTATGATCGATAACAACCACAAAGATTATATTTAGAAGATCGTCATTATGTTTAGAAAACCAACAGCTTACGACAACAATATACTTGGTTTAACAATAAATACCTAAAAGCCTTGATAGATCTCCATGCATGGATCACAGAACATAAAATAGTGTCTGAGAACATTAACTATAACAGAAAATATTTAGGCTAAAATAAAAGTAAGCTCTTAAACTAATCCCTACATGAACTTCATTTCGCAAAAGATTACAACTTATATATCCAAAACATATAAAACATTTGATTTTGAGGCAAATTCATGGCCTATGGGCCAAAAAATATTATAAATAGCTAATATCACATGTTGTAGATGATGACAAGTCTGGCGTGGTCGCGGCAGCGGTGATACTGACGAGCGCGGCAAGATGACAACTTCACACAGAACGCAGCATAGCGCTGGGACGATGATCACGTGCATGGGCTGGTTTCCGTAACAATTAATTACCCTTGTAAGATGTAAGTAAGATGCAACTAACTATGCGACAGATTCCTGGCTCGGAATAAATATTTGTGTAACCCACAAACGTTTGTTTCCAAGTTTGGGTGTTTGCTATGTAAACGAGTCATATGTATTACTAACAGTTGTCTAGACCGCAAATCACAAGCTTAAAAAATTTTGTTAAATTATAAATAAATAAATAAATATCCATCACGCCTTATCCCCGAAGGGGCATATTATATGCCCACTTTTCACCGTGTGGATTCCTGTCCCACGTAATAGGTGGTGAGCCCATTGCCGTGTTGAGATAGACAGACGCAGGCTGTGGCTACCTGCTGTTGAAATTTTTTAAGCCGCCTATAAGGCCTTCAACCAGGCTTAACGACTGCCATTTTACTGGCAATCGGGACCAACGGCTTAACGTGCCATCCGAAGCACGGAAACAGTAAAAAAAATTTTGTTACTGCCAGTATGGAGCTGTTTGAAAAGAGTCCTACAATATTTATTTATTTATTTACTAGCCGCCCGGCTTAGCCCGTGACATACTTCGAACCCCGTGGCACCCATTTAATCCCGTCGTTTGTTAATTTCACAATAATGTTTGAACATTTTCCTAATTAGTTGATTACTTCTCCGCTCTCCAGTACGCCAGCACGGTCCGGTCGAATTATGGTTATACGAAATTATTTTCTTTGCGCAATATTTAGATTTTGTTATATCTGCTAAGATATGCATTTAATCTGAAAGGTGTACAGGGACGAAAAAATCTTCATGAAATGCTAATCCTTATCATTTTTAATACTAGTTGCGTAATAAAAATGATAACAATAACGTAAAAGTAACGTATTTGTTTAAATTATTGCCTTGAAATTACCACTTTATCATTGTTGGATTTTTTTAAGTATTAAAATGTAGTATGTTATACTTATAGTAAGTATAGTAGCGTTCATTTTCACAAGAAATTTGATACCGACTTATATTTATAACACTTATAGTTCTTACCAATACATAACGGATTTGACTGTCAGTCAGTCTGGCAGTGGTGTAATCAAAAGTTATGATGCCAATTAAGCTAGACCTCCAAATTGTATGAGCGCCCATACAAATCAAATGTCTATGTTAATTGGCATTTGCTATGTAATGTATGGGGCCTTTTCAACTCTTTGTTTTAAGTTTTCTTTTGCACATAGGAGCGGACAGGAAAGCGAATTAGTTTTATAATATGTAGTGATATTTACATTAAAACATCAAATGAGACATCTGTAAAATGCTAGTTTTCGATTTCATTAATTCGATTTTTACTATTGACATGACAAATATATAGGTATAGAGGCGTGTAAATTACCTGAATTAAAGATTATCTTATGCTATGTTATGGATATTTCACATGTAGGTTATATACTAGAGTTTTAGAGCTCCCTTTATGTAACCGAAATCACATGAGTAACTCCACGTTTATATTTTTTTATTCATGCATTGATGGATATGCATTTCTATTGAAGAGTTTTTATAACACTGCTTCATTATGTCAGTACTGCAACATGTTTAAATTTTGTGAAATCGTGTTTATTAAACATTTGCTTTTTTTTTTCTTTTTATATTTGACACTTCAAAATGGCGTCTCCCGCCTGATGGTAAGCAAAGACGACGACCCGTAATTTTGGGCCGCTACCCTAACCCACAGGGCTAGGATAGCGACCCTCAACTTGACGGCCCAGAAATATGCCTTTTTTACGCTTCTCTTAAAGGACCCAGGATTGAAAGAGGAGGGAAACACGTGCGCCGGGAGAGAGTTCCATATTTTTATGGTACGACAAAAGAAGGACCAACGGAATCTTTCCGTTCTAGGCAAGATGGTGTCCACAGTGTAAGGATGACATCTCTGCCCCGCCCGTGTTGTTCGGGAACGGAAGGGGGAGGGTGGGACTAGTTGGAAGAGCTCTTTAGAACACTCACCGTGGTAGATGCGGTAAAATGCAGCTAAGCTGGCGACCGTTCTGCGCATCTCCAACGGCTCAAGATTGCCAGTAACAACTGGACAATCTATGATGCGGATGGCACGTCGCTGCAATGCGTCGAGAGCTTCAAGCAGGTATTTGGCGGAGCCATCCCAGAGATGTGAGCAGTATTCCACGCACGGACGAATCTGACACTTATATAATAAGCATCTCTGTTACGGCGTGAAAAACCGCCTCACCCTGTTCAGGATTCCGAGCTTGCGAGAGGCCAAGCTGATGCACCCCTCGATATAATTTTTATTGTTGAGCTCTCGACGAACGTCCAACCCCAGAATGCTGAGGTAGTTTTGGAGCGGTAGGGTTGTGCTCTGAATAGTTGGAAGGGGAAGGAAAGGAGATAATTTTGCAGTAAATGCACACGCCTGCGTTTTCCTGGCATTGAACTTACCAGATTATCGAGACCCCACCGATAGATGCGGTCCAGACTCCGATCGAGTTCCGCCACAACTTGTCCCCTCATAGCCTCAACATCCGTCCGCTATACCGCCGGATGACTAATATATCCCCCATGAAGTGTACTATCGTCTGCATAGCAATGTATATTGCCCAGGGACAACATATCATTGATATGCAGAAGAAAGAGAGTGGGAGACAAAACGGACCCCTGCGGCACGCCAGCATTTATCTGCAAGTAGTCAGAAGCCTGACCGTCGCATTGGACCCGAATACGGCGCTCATGCAAAAAGCTGGCGAGCCATGTGCATAGTTGAGGTGGCAGGCCATATGCCGGAAGCTTGGAAAGAAGTGATGCGTGCCAGACTTTATCGAAAGCCTTGGCGATGTCCAGGCTGATAGCCAAGGATTCGCCATGCTTATCCATAGCCTCACCCCAAAGTTGTGTAACGTATGCTAGAAGATCACCCGTTGACCGTTTCGGCCTAAATCCGTATTGCCGGTCGTTTATTAAGGAGTGATCTTTCAAATAACGCATGAGCTGCGTGTTTATGATGAGCTCAAAAACCTTACAGATGACTGAGGTGACGGCTATGGGGCGATAGTTGCCTGGGTCTGACCTATCCCCTTTCTTGGGGATCGGTTGCACGTTAGCCTTTCCTCCATACATCCGGCACACTACCCGTAGAGTAGGATAGGCGAAACAGGCGTGTTAGCACTGGAGTCAACTCCGCTGCAGACCTCTTAAGAACCACCGTAGGAATACCATCGGGGCCACTGGACTTACGGACGTCGAGCGACCACAGTACCTTCCGGATGTCGCACTGCCTGATAATGTCTGGCATTGCACTGACACAACTAGCGACTGTTGGAGGCTGCTTGCCACGGTCGTCGATCGGGATGTGAGGCAAGCTCCTGGCCAAGCCGCGCTATGCGCTGGGTGTCCGCTCTTATGAAGGTCTTTTTGCTGGCCTTTGTCGCTCTGTTGTAAGGGGCTCTGAGGTTGGCCACATTCGGGTCACCTGGTGCCCTAGCCCTGGTCCAAGCGCGATACGCCGACTGCTTATGTCGAACTGCATCAGCGCATTCACGCCCGAACCAGGGACGGGCTTTGCGGATGCTGGCGACATCAGTGTAGGGGATGTAGTATTCCATCCCTAGACTGATCTCCCCAGCAACAGCGGTGGCGCTCTCCGATGGGGCCTTTCCTCTAAAGACACGCTGACCCCATGGGACGGACGCAAAAAAATCACATAAACCGTCCCAATCTGCTGACGAGTAGTGCCACAGTCTGCGCGCCGCAACCGCAGGACATGCAGGAGATAACACCTGCATTTCGGCGCGCACCACGCTGTGATCGGAAGTACCCAACGGAGCACCTACCGATACACTATACTGGGCTGGGCTGTTGGTCAGCAGAAGGTCCAACAGAGCGGGCGCATGACTTGCCACATCTGGTATCCTGGTGGTCTGGCGTACTAACTGTGTCAAGTCATGCGAAAGAGCGAATGCATGGGCGGTTCATCCCGCATGGTCGGTTTTGAGGGAGCCCAACCATTCTGTATGGTGTGCATTAAAGTCCACCAAAAACACCAATTCCGCGTTCGGGAACCGCACCTGCGCATCATCTGCCGCCCTTCCGAGGTATTCAAAGAGCCGAGTTGTCTCCATATCCCCTTTATGGGAACGGTAAAGGCACACGTAGATCTGGCTAATAGAACCATGATGCACGTGAAGCCAGAGGACAGAGAAGGATGGGTCTTCCAGGCAGCGCAGACGGCGAACACAAACATCCGCCCTAACAAACACACACACCCCGGCCCTTTTATCGAAGCAATCCTCGACAAAATAGCCGGCGTAGCACAAATACGAGGTATCGTCAGGGCGGCATATTTGCGTCTCCGTAAGGAACAGCAATCCGGGCCGCGCCGTCTCAAGATGGTGGTGGACATCGTTGAGGTTTGTATGGAGTCCACGGATGTTTGTGAACTCCACCTCAAAAAGCGTACGTGTGGGAATGAATGAATGAAATGAAATTAATGAAATATCTTTATTCATGTAGGTCACAAAGTAACACTTACGAACGTCAAGATTATTGCTTCTACATTTACATTTACTGCCAGATTCGCAAAGCAATAGGTAGAACCTGAGGAAGAATTTGTTTCGGCCGCTGTACAGATTTGCCTTTTATTTTGCACTGCCATGTTGATGGGGAAAGAATGAAGCGTGAAACGGAGCGGTATTTGATGCAGCAGTGAGTGACAAAGCATAGGTGCTCGTTTTGTCCAGAGACGTGTGGCTAGGCGGAAGCCAATCCGCCGGACGGAAGGGCCCCAGTAACCCCCCGGGTGCAGTCGCCAGGACCACACATCCGGTCACCAACCGGCACGACGAACCACATCGGGATTATACACGACCTGGTGGGGCAGCCTTCCGAGATGGTTAGTCCCAGTTGGGCCCCTGTACTATGCCGCGGGCGGCCAGCGGCACCACCATTTCTACAGGTCTCCCTGGCCGGCGGGTCGACTCGCACCACCCACACTAGACGCCACTCAGCACTCACTGGTCCCACACCTGCTGCATCAAATCTCGCACCAAGCCCGGCTTGCAGCCGCTGAACCCCGAACATAACCCAAAAGTTATTTGGGGGTATTCCGCGGGCTGCATGGTGGTACCCCGCCGGGCCAAAAAAGAAAGGAAAAAATATTTATTTTTTTTGTGCCACCTGGCACACATTTTGAGTGCCTGCGAGCCGTAGCCTCGTCCGCCGATCAGCAGGTGTACCACGTGCAGGTGAGGTCGGCTTGGGCCCAAAGCTGACGATAGGCCCCTTACACCCAAAAAACACAGAAGGTAACTTAAGTTACTGTTGCGCAATCCCTTTAGCTTATTATTACTATGCCGATGTCTGCAACCTTGACGCAAAGGAGGAACATCTAAACAAGCTTGAACCAATGCAGACTCTGGGTATCCGCTTCATTATATTTATGGTGCTCATGTGTCTGAATTTTGGGAAAGATTGAGGTGGTTACCTGGCCCTCAAGTCTGCCATTTTACGTTATAGAGCAACACATAGGTCGGCAACGTCGAGATTCCGATTTCATTTCTTTCTTTATACTGTTCATCCCAATGTACACTCACTTTCCTATTTACGTGAACGCTTTGAGTTTTTCATTCTCCGGGGTGTTTCCCAACTGCTTAGTAATTCCAGAATTTATCGACTACAAACAAACAAATCTTTCCTTTTTATAATAGATGTTAATATAGATAACGACGAAGTAAACCATGAAGTACTAGTTGTGTGTGTCGCGATCGTCCCGAGACAAAAAGTGGCGCGCACAGATACGTGCAGCGGCAGCAGGAGCGGCGAGTGGCGGGAACCTGTCGCGCGGGGTGGGGGGTGGGGGGCGGGGTAGACACCTGCCGCCGGTCGACGACCCCGCCGCGCCGCCCGCGGCTGCGAACCCGCCAGTGTTGGACTCGTTCGTTGCTTGCAAGCGACCATTGCTGTAGCAAGCATGGGCACCTCGCCGATTGTCATCCCCAACACGCTGCAGGCGGTGATTGGATTCTCACCTAGAATGTTCCTCTATCATCCAATCCTAATTAAAGGTTTTTGTGTTATAATTCGATAAATTAAATCGAAATGTCGGAGCATGACTCGATATAAATGTCTCGCGTCAGAGTCGATGCTCCGCTCGTAAACGCTCAAATTTAATTTGTTCCCGCATTATGTAGCCGCAGCAAAAACGGTCCGCGCCGAGTCGCGTCACAACGCGCCGTGTAATCCAATTATTAGTGAGGAGCGAGCGTGTCGGTCACATTGTATCTCGCCCGCGCCCGGGACGTTCCGCAGAACAGCCCCATCATTGTGACCAACTACCTGCTTCAGGAAGCACTGATACATTCCCTAGAACAGAGAAGACACCGAGTGACACAACAACATAACGGGAAGGTCAACAACGCGCACAGTGCTCGTCGCACTCCACACTGACGGTCAAACACACCGACGGGCACCGCGCCGCAAGACTCCGATAACACAATTCTCATTAAGATTAGTTATAATAATAAATGGGCCGCAGCGGGCGGTCATCACAGCGCGTTGCAATTTTCCTCGCTCAAACAAAAATAGAAGCCTCCGAGACGCGTCGTGACCCTGGGGCACGTGTGCCGGCTACAGGGCATGCACAGAGCACAGAACAATTTACACACAGAACGAGTAAACGACCGCGTCCCGCGAACCACCAGCGCCTCTAGCGCTGCTGCAACCTCACTGACCACTGCTGCATGTGTTATTAATAACTAATTCTACTTTCTGTTTCATATTTAATCAAACAAAATCCTAAATGAATCTCTGACGGCGATGTCAATGAAGAAGTATTGCTCAACCTCACGGTCCACGGTTGGTAAATAGCCAGCTAACGTCAGTCATGACGGAGGCTTATGATTGTTTAGTTTCTGCTATAAATGAGTAGAATGACTTTATTATTAACGCCTATTAATGCATATTTCATTATGTCTACAGTATGGGGTTCTTGAAAAGGGGTTTCAGAAGGTTCGTACAGGATCGGCCGCACCTCTGGTGTTGCAAACTGTGAACAACCTCCTTGTTTCTTAAGGTTTTTATTTAGTTTACAGGTAGATGTGGTTGCCTAGCATTGGTTTTGTTGATAAAGACGTGTGTAAATAATTGTATATATTTAATTTTATGATTTGCTATGTAACTCTGAATTGACTCCGTCGCTGATTATTTTATAATATTTTACTGCTTCAGTTAATTTTCTTATATTATCACTTCACAATAATTTAGAACTTGGTAGCAGAGTGATAGAAAAATATTTATAAAATTTTATAAGAATATAAAAAAAAAATTTGAAGCGCTCGTGGCCCCGCGGTCTCAGTGTTCTGTAAACGATCACTGAGTTACGCAACTTTCACTATGGCTGGTCCTCGGATGGGTGACCACTTTGTGGCATTTACATTTGCGAGCGTTTCCGTGCTTCGGAAGGCACGTTAAGCCGTTGGTCCCGGTTGCCAGTAAAATGGCAGTCGTTAAGCCTGGTTGAATGCCTTATGGGCGGCTTGAAAAATTTCAACAGCAGGTAGCCACAACCTGCGTCTGTCTATTTCAACACGGCAATGGGCTCACCACCTATTACGTGGGACAGGTAAATCCACACGGTGAAAAGTGGGCATATAATATGCCTCTGCCACCCCTTCGGGGATAAGGCGTGATGGATATTTATTTTTTATTTTTTAAAAAAAAAATTAAGTGCGAAACCCATTTATTATTACAAAATTATTATGTCGAACATAAAAATAGATCCTCTTACTAAAGATAATTACGACACATGGGTTATACACGCCGAGGCAAAACTATGGAAATGCGTAGAGACTACTACAAAATTAGATGCATCCACAGATGAAAATTAAAAAGACGGGCTAGCTGTGAGCTAATACTTATCATTACTCCGTCTGAACTGAAACTAATAAAAATTGCGTAACAGCCAGAGATGTTTGGGATACTCTTAAATATACGTTAAGCTTAAAAAAAAATTGAAGAGTACGAAGCACGTCATAGCAATCGCAACATTAGTAATGATGCTGGATCCTCTTACCATAGAGAAACATTATACGCATCTTGCAAAATTTGCAAAAGGAGTGAAATCTTTTTTAAACGAAGGCATTACAAAATATGTACAAACTGCTGGAAGAAAAATAATGAGAAACAAAATTAACAATCATTTTCTCATAGAAATCAGATTGCTATACAGTACCATCACATAACCAGAAGCCTGAAAACAGCACTTGGATCCTTGACAGTGGTTGTTTTATAAGACCATAAAGGGATTATCCAGGAAACTCAACTTTGCAACTGAAGATTACTCAGCAGAGATAAAGGTACCGGTACAGTTTATTACACAAACTGGAGATGGCGATGTACTCACACACCTGACAGTCACTTTATATGTATGTACCTTGTCTCTGCACGAACTTACTGTCTGTTAGGAAGATGACAGATGCTGGCTGTTCTATCTTATTTACAAACAATAAAGTAACAGTCAATTATGTAAACGCGATTATGTAGCGAATAACACACGGGTACGGGACTGGCCGTGAACGTTCATTCTCACACACGGGACGCGTAAAATAAACGTCGCTGTGTCCGTAAACCATGACCTTCACAAATTCACATACCAACTAGAATCTGCTGTTTTATAGTTTTGGCATTCTGGATCAACGTTCACTCGACTCTTTTAATACGTCAGCAGTCACGTCTTTATCTCAGAAGGGGTATACAGAGGCATACTATGCGCCCCTATTTCACCGTATACATTTTTGTCCCACGTAACAGGTGGTGAGCCCATTGCCGTGTTGAAATGGACAGGCGTAGGCTGTGGCGACCTGCTGTTGAAAATTTACAAGCCGCCCGTGCCCATAAGCGGCTCGCAAATGTAAATTCAACAAAGTGGGCACCCATTAAAGGACCACCTATGGCGAAATATGTTTAACGCAGGACCTTCCTTGCAGCATCGCATGTGTACGCCTGTGTCCAAGCCAAAGCACTCCTATTACCAGCCACATCTCCGTGTAAGCAGATAATCGTAAGCAAGGCCTCGTGCACTGCCTGTGCTAGCTCCGCCCCACGAGTTCCCTCGGCGAGCTCAAGTTTTTCTCTGCATGTTTTTGCTACGCGCCATTATCCGCACCATTTGAGGCGCACTTCATAAGTCCCATCCACCCGCGCGAGTAGATTGCGTTCCGCGGCGAGTGCACTAAAACTGCCACGGCGAGCTTTGAATATTGAAGTTAAGGATTTGAATACTATACTTATACCCAGACGTGCAGTACGAGCGTGAAGCGACTGATGAATGTGCAAGAAGTGAAAGAAGTATTCTCGGGTCACGAAGCCTGGCGATCTGTCCTCTCTGACTGCCCGTCTATTTATATTGCCCGATAATTAGTTAGTTTCAACTATACTGTAAAATATCGTCTCTAATGCAAGCTTTATAAAAATTAAAAATTGATTACCGCTCGCTTTATGTATTCATTTTGTTTAACTACTATTAACACACTTGATATAATTTGATGAACGCAAAATTCGAAAACGGGTGAACCAACTCGAGTATTTTTTTAAAATTTATCTTTAAATAAATATTTGATCCTTGAACTCTAAGGATGGCTTTTATAGAGAGAACAATGGGAAAACTTGCAACGGGAACGGAAAAGCTTCATTACCCGGGCGGAGCCGCGGGCATCAGCTTGTATGAAATAAAATTAACTGTCGCGTTTATAATATTAGTTAGATAATCTTCTGAGCATAAAGAACGTAATTTCTTGTAACAATTAGTTTCAATGTCGCCATCAACGTCCCGTCACTTGCGTCGTTCCTATGATGCCTCGGCGCCGACACTAGGGCGCTGCATATATCGAGGGATGCTGCGACAGTCAGTCGGCGAGGCGCTACCCCAGGTACCTACTGGCACATGCAACACTGGCAACGTCTTAGTTGCGAATCGACCTTTAGCGCGAGCATTAGTAATTACTGAGTTTGAATCACATGTGAGGTTTGTACTGAACGCTTGCCGGCCGGGCCCGCTCCGCTGCGCTCACCCGCGAGCGAGTCGAGGCGGAGCGGAGCGGTGCGTCTCCCGCCCGGAGGCTCGCTCATCCCTTCAGTTTTTCCGCGAGTTAATTAGTTGTAGTTTCTCACGAGCATTAACGTCGACCCGTATTAAAAGATACCGAATTCTGTTTTAGGTATTTTAATGAGCTGGTTATCTCGTTCTGTCTCCCCCCCCCCCCCGCTGCCCCCTCACACCGCGCCCGCGTCCCGCCGGTGCAGGATTTATGTGCGCTGACGAAGCTTCGGCAAAAAGACGCCAACCGGCCACGAACCGGCTCACACACGTCATATCGGAGAGTGCCGGCGCACCGACCTACATTCTTCTCATCATGGTATTGATATGCATCATGCGACATTGTAAAGTAAGTCCAAACCCATCCTGAACTAACTAGAGTGTGTGGTGATCCACTAACAATACGCGCCTGTTCATTGTTACCGCAGTGACGCAAAATGTGCCAATATTAGCGAAGTTCTCACGGTTTGGCGGGCGTCATATTTTCATTAAACTCGCAGTTTTATTCTGCAGGCAATGACTGCGGCTCGTCGGAGGTAAGGCGACCCCGCGCTCGTAAACCTCCGAACGTCGCTCCGCCGCGCGTCGTGGGAGACTGGCCGACGACATTGCACCGACGCGACGCGACATAGATAGTTCTAAGAAAAGACTTCAACGGGCTCGCGTTGTTTCAATAGATAGTGTTCATTTATTATTTTTTTTTGTAGATTTTAGTAACATATGTTTATTATAGCCTTCAAGTTGCAAACATATATAATTTGCTGTTACTCGCGGAATACACTAAGATGAAGTAGCAGACGTGAACCGCAGGTGCAGTGAGTAATGGCTAGATGGTGTCATTGAGCTGCAACTCCAATTGATTTGTACTTAAAAAGGGTGGAGGTATTTGCCAGCCACAAACAGGAGCAGCACAGAGCGGGGAGAATCACCCGTCACCGCGCGTCGCCACGTGTACGTTACCGAGGACGCGTGGGTTGCACACGTGCGTAGTGACGTGCAGATAGTGTTACATAATCGATATGAGGTGTTGGATAACAGTACTCGATAAATATTTACAGTTTGCGATAGTATTGACGCGTCAACATACCGCAGTAGCGCTCGCTTGAATACACGTGCAGTATAGTGCCGCTAACCGGCAGGGACGACAGAGCAGTAACATCGGTATCTACAGAGCTGTTTCTAAGTTCGAAGACTACTAGTCTGATCGCAAAATGTATCACACAGCGCCATCTAGCACAAAGTAAGCTAAAATAAGCGGTAAGGGATCTAGCTAGACAGTTGATAAACTATATTTATAAAATATATTTCTTAACACATATACATTATACATAGGAAACACCCAAACTCCGAAAGTAATATTTGTGGACCACACGAATATTAGTTGTGACCCGGAAATCGAACCCGGGAGCTCAGCGCGGCATTAGCATACCCTAACACTGCGCCACCGAGTCAATCGGTAAATATCATAACTAAGTGCCGGTAGATGGCGTCTACGTCAAATTGAAACGTAGTACGATACAAAGTCCGATTTTGAGAGTTCCTAAATGGCGTAAACATCTTCCTTGGTTGGGACCTAAACAGCTAACCCGTCAGAGAGGAGACGCGGATCGAGTCGTGCTCGAGCTTGATTTTTCTACTTTACATTAGTTTTATTGTTAACAACAACATTTGCACGCCAAACAAAGTGTAGCAGACGCACGACCCACCACACTTGCTCATCGATCAGATATCTCGATTATTACGAGTACAGGCATACATCATTCTATGAAATTCACACCACCACACCTCATATCACTACATATTAAAAAAATGTCGCTTGTCGCTGTCTGTCCCTATGTATGCTGAGATCTTTAAAACTACGCAACGAATTACAGTGCTATTTTTTATAGTTAGAGTTATTCATAACGAAGGTTTTTATGTTTAATTTGTAAAGTTTTTGTATACATTGACTAAATTATAACGATATTTGTTGGGGATGTCGGAAAAAATAAGCCGTCTGGGAGCTTTCAACGAAAACGCTGCCTAAACCCTTTGAGATATAACAAAATAATGTGTGGTGCAATTGTGTATCTAATGTAGGTCTACAAAAAAGTTCGCTACGTAATATATCTAACTCTTAAGAATAACATACTATATCCATTTTAATATTTAAAAAAAACAGCAATTATAATGCGTTAATTCGAAGACTATTTACACAAATATGCTATAAATCCTTATTATTTTTACTAAGTTAGTTGGCTTTAGCATTTCATGAAGACTATTTTGTCCCTTTACACCTTGCAAATTAAATGAATATCTCACGAGTTATAGCAAATTGAAAATAATGCGCTAAGAAATTCATTTCGTGTAACCATAATTCGACCGGGCCGTAGAGAGCGGAGAGCGGAAAAGTAATCATCTAATTAGGAAAATGTTCAAACATTATTGTGAAATGAAAAAACGACGGGATTAAATGGGTGCTAGCTAGTTTATTTATAAAAAAAACTAATACTAACTATCTTCACGCTGTATTCCTGACGGGGTAGTCAGAGAGGACAAATCGCCAGGCATCGCGATACATGCATATTGCTCTCGCTAGATTAGATTCATCAATCACTTCACACATGCACGTCTGGGTATCCGAGGACTTATATTTATTAATATTTTTTTGCTAGTGTAAATATATTTATGTACCTATGTGTGTACATATATTGGACCTTATAGTAGTATTTATCTATTTTGCTTTATTTTGTTTTTGTGTTAATTTAGTTTTAGTTTTTACTTTTACTAAACTGATACTTTTACCTTGTTTTTTTCCTACTTCACGTACTGGTCTCGCAGGTCTACTGGTAGACATATCTTATAGATAGAGGCAACACTATCGTGCTTATGTTTTCTTCAATTGTTTTTATTACATTCCTATTGAGTACAAAAGCAATAAAAAAATCTTACTGTTAGAACAGATTGTGATAAAATAGCGATACATTAACATCGTCACGGCGCTGGACTGTTAGTGATAGGACACCTTCCACAAAGTAGTAGTCTGTTAAGGCCAAATGTCAGAAATGTTGTTGTATAGAACAGAAACGGCAACTGTTGCAGGCAAGTATCGCATCCTACGCGCGGTGCGACTGTGGGTACTGGTGCAGAACTGCTCCATGTAACTGTATGTAGCTACGAATAACAAACAACATTTAAGTCTAATTGTGATACTTGTCACTTGTTCATGAATAATTGAAAATCTCGCACCTTGGACAAGATACACGATACGTTGCACACGCGGTGGGCGCATCTAAATAATATTTTTTATTTTGTGTTCGAGGTTTTGATTTTTTGAGTCACATTCGCGTAGATGACCTCATTTTAACGAATTTAAAGTATTATAACACAGGATTTAACCCCATTACGCTGGACGACGTATGTACCATACAAGCACCACATATCCATACAACGATAATGGAGCGCAGGCGCACCCGGGTGTCGCGCCACCACGTCACCCTTGAGCTGTACGCAATTATAACACTAATGTGTTATTATTAATGTTGAAGCGCTCGTGATCTCGCTGACTCAGTATTCTGTAGATGATCATTGTGTTAAGCAACTTTCGCTATGACTGGTTAAGGTTGGGTGATCACTTTGTAGTATTTCCATTTACGATCATTTTTGTGATAAGTCCTAACTTGCTCCCAATTGCCAGTAAGATTTCAGTCGTTAAGTCAAGTTGAAGGCTTAATTTTTTAAAATAAATATTGAACCACACAATAGAGCCCTTCAATGTCCTGTCAATGAAATTTTTTAATGAGCATTTTGACATGCACCATAAGATCCATCAAGATCAAGAAGAGGTATAACGTCATTCACAATTATGTATAGCGAGGACACTGGTAGATACATTTTTTTATGGGTAAAAATTTCCAGTCTCGGTATAGTGCTCTGGAGCGCATGACACGCCGCTCTGTACGTCCCGTTATGCTCTCCATGGTAGGAAGGAACACATAGCGTCGTTTTAACCTGCAATACATACATATTAGTAGACGCGACCCTGATCGACCTCTCTCAATCTAATAACAAAAGAATCGACTAAGCATGAGTCGCTTGTACAAAGGGTTATAATTATTATTGACAAGGTTTTGGTGCTACGAAAAGCAGGTTATGCAGGAAACTCATATGACCGGGCAAGATGCCACATTATAAATTATATTATTTTCTCTTGTCAACTCGCATGGCACTAAAATTCAGTGCTAGTTCGGTACTGTCACTTTAAAAAATTGTTTTAAAATTAACTTTTTTTATAACTCGCAGGATAATTTTATAAATATTAAAGGAACATCAATTTTTATTCATATTACTTATTAATTTAAGCTCGACAAGTGTATGAGTGTAGCCGTCAACATCTTACGTAGCTGGTGCGAGTTATAATATTGCGTAGTAGGAAGCGTGCCTCTGAACGTGGCTAATACTAATTAAATATATGTATACTACCTATGCACAACCAAAACACATACAAGAATGTTTCGCAAGATGCAATCATCTCAACTCCGATCTCTCGACAGCGCGGATATGCATTCGGCGCATATCACTGCGAGAAGTTAATGAGAGCCGCACCGTTCGTCCCTCTCCTCTCCCTGCTCGCTTCGGCTTCCCCTTTACCCCTTGCCTACCTACCCACCGAGCCCCTCGCTTATTAGTTTTTATTGGAGGACCACCTGTTGCGCTGCGCCAGAGCATTTCCTTGTGTGCACTCGTATTTGCGTAAAGTTGCATGTGTGTGCGGTGATTGGGACTACTTAGTGTTTGTTGCGTGTGGAAATACCACGGAAGTATCTTTTCAATTCTAGCTTAAAACACAATTTAACAAATAAATGCTATACGCAAATACATTTTTATAACTGATTGTGGATAAAGACACATCAGAAAGGGATATATGAGTTTACGCTTACGACAAAGGCGCAGCAGTAACACTTAAGATAATGTATATACAAAAAGACAAAAATAATATATTATGCATATATATGTGTGTCACAGTATAAAATAGATTTATAAATATGTATCAGTAGGTTAATTTATTTATTTAAACTTTATGCACAAAGAAAGTACATTGACGGACTTAATGCCTAAGGCATTCTCTACCAGTCAACCATTGGGTGGTGCAGAGCTAAATACGAGGTAGGCGCATTTATGTATGAATTGTATTTAAAGTTTATTAATTTGCATTAACAAAGTACAAAATATACACAAAATATCATGACCTAAGTATATTTACTTATAATACATAATAAAAATTCATATATATTATATATTATTATAAATACATACAATTACTTATTAATATTTACACACTTACATAGAAATACACACATACCTTCATATTGTAATGTAACATTTTTTACTTACTTTTTTGAATTAAATCTTTTATTATTCATTCTCTCAAATTATTTGCATGGCCATTATCTGTAGCATTCCTAGGCCTTTATATTTCGAAAGTCTTTATGCTCTCTTAATGTTTGTTTACCTTTTGTAATTTGTAATGTCAGTTAATGACAAGCCTAGGTTTTATTTTTAATTTATTGCTAGAGCTGCCAGTAGGTTAGGTTGTATAGATATTAGACCTTGTTATAAATTAATATTCTAAAATATGTTTAGAATTATTGTTTAAATTTTGAAATGCTCTGTAAAAGAAGGAAGCCAGGGCACAACCCTCTCACTCAGCACTTATTCATCAGCACCTCCTCTCAAGGTGAGCACCAAAAGTAGACTGATCTGACGGCCCCGGCTTTTTGAAATGCTCTGTAAAAGAAGGAAGCCTTTATAAAAAAGACTTCCTTCTTTTACAGAGCATTTCAAAATTTAAACAATAATTCTAAACATATTTTAGAATATTAATTTATAACAATGTCTAATATCTATACAACCTAACCTACTGGCAGCTCTAGCAATAAATTAAAAATAAAATCTAGGCTTGTCATTAACTGACATTAAAAATTACAAAAGGTAAACAAACATTAAAAACTTTCGAAATATAAAGGCCTAAGAATGCTACAGATAATGGCCGTGCAAATAATTTGAGAGAATGAATAATAAAAGATTTAATTCAAAAAAGTAAGTAAAAAATGTTACATTACAATATACATAAGAGTCAGGTAGAATTTCGAACAGTTTTTTGTTTATCTTACCTATCTTCCTCCGAAAGGAGTAATTGCCGCACTCTAGCCTTAAATATATTGCGACTATTTAACAGTCTGACCTCGGTGGGAAGCGCGTTCCAAAGAAGAACAGATTGGACATAAAAAGACGAACCCAAGAAAGTAGTAGTATGTGAAGGACATAGGAGGAGCTGATTTTTTGAAGAACGAAGACTTCTCTCATGGTTCGACGACAAGAATTGGAAAGAAGAAGTCAAGTAAGTAGGAGAATTAAAAATGTTATAAAGGGTAGTAAGAGAGCGTAACTTACGGCGATGACGGATTTGTAACCACTTAAGTATATATATGGGTCTATGCATAGATATCTATAGGTTTATGCAACCCAAAATGAAGATTTATTATCTATTAAAATAATACTAAAGAGTGTTTTGTGTCAAATATGAGACTTGATTGTGATTAATTAATAGCCCCCATTGTAACAGTACACCGAGGCGTAGATGCTAATTCGCGACGTGCGACGTACGACGTGCGACGTGGCTGCTACGAGCGGTTCTCACGGTGACGCGCAGGATATTCATCCTAATTAATTCGGCGGACGACGTCGCACCAGCTCTGAGGCAGGCGGGTCCCCGTTGACGTCGTGTCGTTGGTATTCATTAACAGCACGAATCAAGTGACTCGCTCACACACAAACATTCACGTTTGTCTTGTCTCCGTATATTTATTATTGTCATTTATTCTTGTTACTAATTGTACACAGTAGTTAGTCATTTTTAGTATTAACTTTTCTGAGTGAGTAGATTGCTCGATAAAGGTTAGGAGTGTAGGGCGGTTGAAGATCTGCAACAATTACTGTTGGAGTGTAAGTAGAAAAAAGAAGCATGCAAATATCGCAATATCTAGCGCTCTGTCCTCGGCAACTACAGAGGACAGAGACAACAACAACATACAACATCAAACAACTACAGACTAATCGAAATGTAACTCATAAAAGACTGATAATGACTCTGAGCAGCGCTGTTTAACTGTTTAACGATTGCGTGCGTTATGTATTTTGTTGCTGTGAAATTGTTATGGATGGCAGTTTACAGGAGTTAGGTAGTTTTAGAGTTTTGTAACCTCAAACCGTAGGATGTACGAAAATGTCATAATTATGAAATATTATGGTACCTGGCACAAAAATATAACAAAACAAATTTGAATTTTGGCTCATACATTGAAAAAAAAAGCCTCGAAAAAGTTGGGTGCCCTTGCTAGTTGAGATCATAGAGTATTTAAGCATTATGATTTGCGTTGGAAGATACTTTGAGTCGAAACAACTGCTAGTGCATTATCGGGCGCAAGTACGAGCGCGCATGAAACACTGCGCCCCCTTTCGTTTATGGGAATTGGTGGAGATGTTCTTACGACACAAAGAGAGGTGCCAAACGGTTGATGTTGGGTTCTTGTATATTATCATTCAAGCACCGCGAGAATTCTCATAACGCAACAAAAGATTTGTTATATAGTAACAAACGTACGGCGTCTTTCCATTGGGGCTATAATACAACTCAGTACCATAGTGTATCGGATTAATAACTGGCTTATTCGGGCAACCACTTAAATTTTACCGAGGTTCTGATATTCGTATTCGGTATGTTAGTAAGTTTCGGAGACCAACGAAAAAGTTGAATAGTACCTTTAGTAGTACATTTCTACCTTTTGTAGCCAGTGCTATACCTGTAGATGTTGTTGCAAGTAAATGCCTCAGCAAACTCATTGGGCACAGTAGCGTGGCGGTATTTGTGACATTATGCTAATATGACCAATTAAAATAACGTGGGAAATCCGCGGAGCACGCCACACAGCGCATCGCGCGACGTTCAGTGCGCGTCATGTAGCGTAGGTTGTAATTTGATTTTGAAAATTTCGATTAGTCTACATTATTTAATAGTAATTGGCCATAAAATTTGTTAACTTATCACTATCCTCTACAAGCAGGCGGTGTCCAGCCCTTTCGCGGCAGGAGAGATTACACCTTATCTCGTCTGTACTCTGAGGAATTGTCTGATGTGATGCCCACGGCCGCTTTTCTATCATGACAGGGTGTTCAAGTTGTTCATCTTCACACTTTGATATGGTTCTGCTGCACGGGTACAATTATTAACTTGTGTGTTTAATCTCCAACATGCACATTAAGCTCCATAGAAATTGAATAATAACGCAGAAGGCAACAAATGGACCGGTAGCGACGAGCCTGCTCATCCGCTGACGCATGCAGCGCTGTGGTCTCGCGGCGGCGTTGCTCATAACCACCGGCACCGTGTTATTATATCAAATGTTATGAGGGTCGACACACATCTTCCTAACTTCACCTTGATATAACTTCAGAATTCAGGTGACTTCAAGCATACGACTAGAGTCAGCCATTTAAAGAATTTGTTGATGATGTGAATAATAAACTTTCTCTAAAGCAACTGCGTGTTTTAATTAATACATAATAAGTGCTCGAATCAGAAACGTCATAATGACGGAAGTAAAACATATGTATAATGCAAGTGTTACAAGTTTGTAGTTGAAACGGATTGGTAAGCGAAAGTGAACGTTTATTTGTGTCAATTAAGTCAACCAAGTGCTATTAATTTAAAAGCTTACGAATCTTACTTTTATTTCAACAACAAAAATAAGTAGTAGATATTATGTTTTTCACTCTATTGCAGCCCCGTGCGGATATAATAGGCCTCTGCCAATTTACGCTGTAATGTGGCCTCCGTCCCAGTTACCTTCGTCTTTAAATCGTTGTCTGCTCTAGCACTAGTCTGCTATTATTGTGTGCCATGGGTTCTTCGATCGATTTGGCCAGTGCATGGCATGATATTCATGATCATTATCCAAAAAAACTGTCTATCAGTAGGCTCTACGTAGTACCAGTACCTGTTACCCGAACCAAATAGACTAAAAAATTCGTCTTGGACAATGTTTGGTGTCATGGGAGCTAAGTGTCCGGAGATCATTCTCGATGGCTTAGACGATTAGTGTCATAGTAGGGGGTGTGTTTGAATAATACGTCTATAATCTGTTTTTGAGCCAAGTAGATGTGTGTTTTTCAGGCACGGAAGAATATTAGACTGCGTTACGAGTTGGCTGTGTGATGGCATTGAACTATAATTACTAGCGTAACGTACGAAGTACATGAGGTACAACTCAATGGTGACGGCCAACTACCTGCTTGCAGCAGATCGAATTCGCTCGCACTACTTCAGTAGAAATGAATCATCGATTTCTCCGCCACTGCGACAGCTTTATAGATGAATATAATTAACTCACATCCTCTTACGAGAGCCTCATTATCGGCACACACATTATATTCATAATTAATGACTTGCTATCGTCATTTACGAGACAGCATTTGATAACTCGATTAACTGATAAGTTATCGATAAGTGAAAGTTAAGCACTCGTCTGCGCTGAATCTCTACCAGTTACGCTGCCTGCACCCAAAACATCGCACATTAGGTACAAAAAGCTAATGAAAGTAAGTAAAATTAGTAAATGAATGTTATAAATATTGTGGGTAATTTTTGTACACACCGCCATCTAGCTCAAAGTAAGCTAATATAATATATAGTATAGTAGTGATTAATTATTGTTAGAAAAGAGGGAGAAAGATATGTTACAACATTGAAACAAGTATATAGCAAGGGTAGCCAAACATCACCAAGAGTGAAAGACACTAACACGACAGAAATCACAAGTAGAAGACAATAATATCGTGCACGGTGTACATTATGTTGTATCGATGGTATCAATGAAACAAGTGATATACCAGTGTGTGTCGCAGGCTGCAGTGCGCCGCGCGCCGCAACACAAGCACGGCACAGTCGAGCGAAGAGCCACATTAGCCGTTGGATTGTCCCGACTCCCGATCTTTGAAAAGCTCCATAATAAATCTTATTGCGAATTGCACTTGATTCCTCCACACCGGAATGATATAATTACATGATTGCGGCTACGCTCGGTAACCGGGCTGGCAGGCACGGCCGGGCCAATAAGGGAAGCAGGACTCGCGTGCATGCCGCGGTCCCTTTTTCTGTACGCGATTCGTGACATTATATAATTATTTTGAAACAAGTAAAAAACTACTAATAAATTGTATAGTTTTCCTAATGTATCAAATTCGGAGTTGAGCAACTAATTTCGGACCCAACTGAGGTCCTTTTCAAAAGGGACCATCAAGCCAAGTCCGTAGCTTGACGACCAGTCTTAAGAAGGTAAGCTATTCTTAGCGCTGTTTATAAGAAATCGAAGGAATGGATATGTAATTATCTACTAATATACCGAACGTCATAATCGTAGAGGTCAATTAATGCATTACTCTTCCAGTATTAAAATCGGATAAAAAGTAGCCTATGTGTTATTCTGATGTGTAAGTACGTCATAGTCGTCACCCAATCGCACTTTAACCCCTGATCCAATTGGAATGAAAAGTTTGACAGCAAAACCGACACTCTGGCTTTATACATTGGCAACTTCTTCTGTTGGGAATACAAACAAGATTGCTTTCACAATTAGGACTGTAAGGTAAGTCGGGATAGTATAATATAGTATCATTTTTTTATACCACTGAGGTAGCAGACAAACGTGCGGCCCACCTGATGGAAAGTGGTCACCGTAGCCTATGGACGTCACACCAGAGGTGCAGCACTCGCGCTGCCGACCCTTAAATGCGGCAGTCTTACGATAGCGCTTAGTGTAAAGGTTAATAGTGGGTAACTATTTTACAGCAGGAACAGATGTCTTAATACAGTATTATAAGAACAGCCCCGCGACAGCAGCGCCGTTTAGGTTAGTGCGGTGTACTTTAATACAAAGATTTGTTTCGACGGGGAAACATTGTTGCTCCTGCGTTTGGTAAGAATTCATCGGCGCTGTCGATGTCAAGTCAAACTGGCAACACAGGTTAATTCTTTGTTTCGAAATCTTCATGCGCATAGTGATTAAATAACAGTATTCAATGTAGTCAAAAATAATAATAATAGAAGACGTCCTCTTCGCCCATAGTTTATGTTACAGAGTCTATGTATCTCCTAACTCAAGAGCCCATTTTAATCATCCCATTGTAGGCGGCCCATTCTTCTATATTCGGTGAAGCCAAGATCTCCGGAGCCGAAGAAACCTCATCTGCTAGTGGCGCACTTGCTGAAAAACGAAGGAGAAAACGACGACGTCCAAATCTGTACAGATAAACAAAGTTGAAGTGTCTTATCTTAATTTCAAATTTACATCTTTTTACTCAATACGTATGAAAATATAAATAAAATAAATAATAAAATAAATATCCATCACACCTTATCCCCGAAGGGGTGGCAGAGGCATATTATATGCCCACTTTTCACCGTGTGGATTCCTGTCCCACGTAATAGGTGGTGAGCCCATTGCCGTGTTGAAATAGACAGACGCAGGTTGTGGCTACCTGCTGTTGAAATTTTTAAGCCGCCCATAAGGCCTTCAACCAGGCTTAACGACTGCCATTTTACTGGCAACCGGGACCAACGGCTTAACGTGCCTTCCGAAGCACGGAAACGCTCGCAAATGTAAATGCCATAAAGTGGTCACCCATCCGAGTACCAGCCATAGTGAAAGTTGCGTAACTCAGTGATCGTTTACAGAACACTGAGACCGCGGGGCCACGAGCGCTTCGCTGAAAATATAAAGGTACGGTACTTACATAAAATAATCACGATTACATGAACATGCGCCTTCGTATGAACGACAATGATCGAGACCAGGGCGCAGGAGACACTATCCAGGAGGAGGCAGACATTCTTATTGCAAGGTGTGGGGAGGAACGTAATACCTCTTATTTGCTGGTCGCGATCTCCACTCTAGAACTATTTTGCTCCATCCTGATGGAGCAAATGAATTCTAAATTAGTTCTCCTGAGTCGCCAAGTTGGTGCTTTGACAAATGTAGTCAGCTCATTGCAACTTTAACGGTCATACTCAGCGAGCCATGTCAAGCACTCCAATTCTCTGACGGATAATCTTGTTTAGGAGTTTATCCCTCAAAGACACTCCGAGCATAACTCGCTCCATAGCTAGCCATGACCGGTCGAACGCAGTAGCTGTACACATTTATAGTCTTAAGGCAGTAGACATTGCGGTATAATCGAATAGAAAATCCTTTAGTTTGCTGAACGCTGCGCAGCCCAGCCGGATCCTTTTAGCGATTTTTATTTTCTAGGTCCTCATTGTCACACATATAATCTTGGGTTAAGTAAAGTTTATCCGAGATTAGTGTTAATCTGAGACCGTGCAGCATTAGGATCAACTGTTCAATCTTACATATATTTGATTTTGTGCGTGTCGAATAAAGGATACGATAGAAGCGCTCGTGGCCCCGCGGTCTCAGTGTTTTGTAAACGATCACTGAGTTACTCAACTTTCACTATGGCTGGTACTCGGATGGGTGACCACTTTGTGGCATTTACATTTGCGAGCGTTTCCGTGCTTCGGAAGGCACGTTAAGCCGTTGGTCCCGGTTGCCAGTAAAATGGCAGTCGTTAAGCCTGGTTGAAGGCCTTATGGGCGGCTTAAAAATTTCAACAGCAGGTAGCCACAACCTGCGTCTGTCTATTTCAACACGGTAATGGGCTCACCACCTATTACGTGGGACAGGAATCCACACGGTGAAACGTGGGCATATAATATGCCTCTGCCACCCCTTCGGGGATAAGGCGTGATGGATATTTATTTTTAATAAAGGGTTCATTCATTCAACTGTTTCAGCGTTTCTGCTACCGTGACGACGTCGCCGCGTCGTCGGCTAACCGAAGATGAATTATGAGCACGGCGCCTAAAATGAAAGATGCCTCGCAGCAATTATGACCATCACGCCAATTGACTACGAAGCAAGTCGCATACAGTCGACGGAAATGAGCCGAACCGTCAATAACTAAGAGTGTTTTAAAGAATCCCAATTTAATCAGTTTGTTTACTGAAAGCATATTGACTGTAAATAACGAACACACAGACATAAAACACTCTGGATTTACTTCACTTTATGACTTATTAGATCACTCATCTAAGAAGTCTGCTTAAGGTACGGAAAAATAAAAAAGTTAAGAAAAGCCTTATGTTATACAGTTGGAAACAAGTAGAAATGTTATAAAGTTACTCCTCGGAGTCGCACAAGGGTAGCGGCGACCGACTGGGTGACTTGTCTCTAATACCTGCCGGTCATTCGTTTTAGCTGTTGTCAATTCAATTCTTTGTAAGCACTCGGGATTAAAATTTTCCTGTTTTTATTACTATATCCACGGGTAGTATCACCACTGTGCGGCGATGGATCCAATGGTCACTTCTCGCCGCGATGTGCGATGGGACAGCGTCCACTCGGGTCGCTGATTATGCTTAATTACAGCTAGTTCTTTATGAAGCGTCGCACTATAGGACAGGGCTGTAAGCGCGCTGTCGACGCCTTATCGACAAATAAATATCTCACATTGTCAGCCAACAAATTTGAAAGTCCTGTCCGGACTCGCGCAGAGATAATCTCGGAATTATGATCGGGCGCGCGGCGCATCTATCTTTAATTAACATCGCAGGGCGCGGTCCCCTAGCAGCGGCGGTGGAGGAGGTCGGCTGATCGATAGCGCTGCTCTTAATTGACAGCATCGATTACGAACGTTGTTTATCTCTAAACACGTCTCATAAACGCAAGCGCGCCATAGTTCATGCCTTTGTTCTGAACACAATTGTTTTATTGACAAATTACTTATTTGATATTATGGTTAGAGATTACCTGTCAGACGGTATTAGCGTGCGATCAATGCGGTGCCAACTTCTATTAAATTAGTGATCGCACGTGGAGTGACCACGTGTCACTTACAGACTGTTAATTTAAAAGCTAAGGGGGATGATCGTCCTACAAAAATGAATGCATGTTTAATTACAATACAATAGTTAGCAAATGAGAGAGAAATGGTCACAGACAATAACTTGTGCACAAGTGCTCGCTGCGACATATCCCATCGTGGAGCTGGGGCAGTCGGGCGACACGCTCGGCGCCGGGCGCTGGGGGCGAGGGGGCTCGCTAGTTGTGACCAATTTGAATACGCGGATAGAGTTATATGGCAACTGCCACAGTTAATAGCTTTGACCCGCGTTAAGGGTTATGGTCAGCCATAATGTAGTCTGATACAACTACTTTTTAATTTTTGTTGTCGTATTGTTTCGTAATTCGATTTTTAATATCCAATATGGATATTTTAACTTTAACCACAATATGACGCTATATATTTAATTGTAAAAACAACCATTATGTATGAAGTTTGAAAAATTCCACGAAGAATGATTAAGATATGAGTTTATTTTGATCAAGCTTCGCCTGTCCGCGTAGGATTTCATATTTTTGAAGCCAAATAAGGCCATAAACATGGTTTAACGCCCACCCAAATTTTTTTTTTTATGGATTTACTAGTAGTGTAAGTTGTTACAATTTTTGTTGTAAGTAAGCACCACGCAACGTGTAATATGTTATGACTGATTATATAAATGATTCTTAATAAATGTGCCTGACGCGAGTCATCCCATGGACCACTCCTCGTATATTTTTTATCGCAGTCATACATTGTCCACAATAAAAATTAACAGCAAGCACAGTTAATGAGCGCTAATGACACCAATTGTAGGAGCAGCGAAGCGGCTGCCCCGAACGTGCAGCTGCGGGATGCACTCTCCGCTACGCACTGTCCACTGAATACGGGACGCTATCAGAAACATAAACAAAAGTGTCGATGTCCCCTCGCGACTGGGCCGTACAATTGGGGTTTGTTTGTGAGTGACGAGGCTGTGGCACGACACATGTTGTGTCCCACTGATTTATAGCGGCCGTGGACCCCCCCACACACTGTATTGCCCAAGACTACTCGTCTCTCTGAACTAGTTCAGAGGGTGGCGGGTGGGTTGCTTGGCTTCATTACAGAAGTAGGTCCACAAAGAAGGCGTGACGTGATCCCCACGACGCAGGATAACCGTGGCCGTCGCGGTAGACAAAGTTGGCCGCGAGTCCTGGGGTATCTTCCGGCAATAGACGGATAGCTAGGAACCGTGTGTTTAGTCAGTTCGAGGCCGGTACACAAACCGCGTGGATTTTTACATGTTTAAATAAAATCTTAAAAGAAGCACGCTTCGTGGTTTACCACGCAGTGCTAGTGCCAACGTTGCTTTTAAGTGGTGAAGCCTGGGTATGTTAGAAGATGCATGAAAGTAAATTGAATGTAAATAAATAAATAAATATCCATCACGCTTTATCCCCGAAGGGGTGGCAGAGGCATATTATATGCTCACTTTTCACCGTGAGGATTCCTGTCCCACGTAATAGGTGGTGAGCCCATTGCCGTGTTGAAATAGACAGACGCAGGTTGTGGCTACCTGCTGTTGAAATTTTTCCACCATTTTTTTTTTGAACCAGGCTTAACTACTGCCATTTTACTGGCAACCGGGACCAACGGCTTAATGTGCCTTCCGAAGCACGGAAACGCTCGCAAATGTAAATGCCACAAAGTGGTCACCCATCCGAGGACCAGCCATAGTGAAAGTTGCGTAACTCAGTGATCGTTTTCAGAACACTAAGACCGCGGAGCCACGAGCGCTTCTAAAATTGAATGTAGTGGAGATGAAATATTATGTGGCGTAACATTTCCCGACCTCCTACGTAGAAGCAGAAGTACGAATACGTACGACATGGAGCACTGCTGTTAGCAATACGAGCCAAAACTTTATTACTGCAATAGTTCAGTGACTGCCGATCTGATTCTCACGATTTTTACAGAAACGTAACCGATAAATGTGATAGAACTCCTATCGATTGCCATCAATAATGTTGTAGACGTTGCTACGGGTTATCGCCGCACATCGCGTCGCCGGTGGGCCACGCTCCCTGTGCCACATATAATTACCCCATTGATTTGGGCCTCTAAGCAGTGAGTGAACTATCTACATCGAGTCCTACAATTCATCGCGAAGCAGATCAAATGTTCTTTGATACCTGTTTCCAGACACGACAAAGTCATTGAGAATAATCAGTATTTGAACAGGTATAATTGGGTGTATGCCAGCCAGTTCTTTGTGTTCCCTATTACCAAATGTGCCTTAGTCCAATTTGATTAGCAGGCGGTAACGTCACTGTGCCGAAGTCTTCTCCCGCACCGAGTGCGGAATCCAAGATGGAAGAGCTTTAAAAGTTTCGGATTTCAGATGCAAACGCATTGTGTGAAGTGACGCGTGGTGCGCGCGGCCCGCTGCAGCCAATGATCAGCGGCGCGGTGCGCGATTGGCTGCCATTGTCCGCTGAACGATTGTAATCGATTTTGCGGTTAAATTGTTTCGCGATTGCGATAGTAGCTATCTCCTCAATTACAACTTAGCTACTTAATTGAGACGGGAACAATGGGCGCTTCCCAGACGTACGAAATTGTTTAACAGTTTAGATTAACTAAATTGTATTAGCTCAACCGCAACCGAGACGGCGTCGCTTGCGACTCGATGCACAATCTCCTCATGACCGCGCTCGATTCATTACGGACACTATCACAATAAAATGTTGTAAGCAATTATGTGAAAGAATCGGTCCGAGGTATTTGCGAACGGAATGCACCGCTCGACGAGGCAAGTCCGGCGCGGCGGGAGCGCTTCCTCGCGCGGCCGGCGAAACAAATCAACGTCACGCGCTGATATTTTAGCATAAATCATTGCTTTTTGTACAAAATGAATTGAAACAACGTTGAAAAGTTTCAATTCTCAGTTTAAAGTAACGGGGATGGTTGAAGAACAATATGTACCTAATAAACTCTAATTTAATATAATGATTTATTAATCCCATCGCGGGTCAGGGTTGCCTTGTGGATCAAGCGCATCTGACCACCCAATTATGACGCGGATTATTCTAGAACCCTTGTCTGAGTATGTTTAAGCATCTAATTGTATTAAACATAGCAAGGAAGGGCTCGTTACGGCACATCTATACGACAATAATAGGAGTTTAATTAAAAGCGCTCACGTAACAAGTGCGCGCGCATTGTCCGCCAGACGATTTAATTAGGTTGGCGAGCTCCCCGGGCCGCGCGGGCGCAGGTTAATGAGCAATCGCGCGGTGAACAGAGCACTGCGACGCGCACAATAGCCTGATTGATTGTGTTTGCATTGACACCTGACACACGCGGATGCGGCGTCTCGTTGACTGTGTGTTGTAGGTTGAGGTACTACGTGTCCGTCCCACTGCACGCGCACAATGTGCTCTACGCTGGCTCCGCTCGTTTGAACGAGATTCAATGAAGCTTATGAACAAACACATTGTAACGTTGATTAAGTAGCTGCCGTCCTATTCAAATATTAGGCATTCAAAAGAAGTCTTTGTTGCTCATGTTATACTCTATTCACACACATAAACGATAGCTCCGCTCCACTTTGAATGTTTTTTTTTCTTGTTGAAAGTTTGTGAAGATGTTTGTATGTTTGTTATCAATCACACTCTAACCCTTGAACCAATTTGTACCGTCAACCTTAGGGCCGCCACTATAACAGCCCTCATTCACGGTCTTTACCTATTTTTCAGCCATTTTAACGTACTGAATATAAAATAAGAATCAGTGGTGCTAATTCTGTTGTTGAGATAACTAAACTAAATTTCTCTAAAATTTTCTAACTAACTAACTAACTATCTTCACGCTGTATCCCTGACGGGGTAGTCAGAGAGGACAGATCGCCAGGTTTCGCGATCCATGCATACTTCTTTCGCTTCTTCGATATTATCAATCGCTTCATACACGCACGTCTGGGTATCCGAGTACTTTGGACCTTTCCGTTTTTGAGCAATCTGCTCACGTGGTTTTCATATGTAAGTCTCGGCCTACCCTGACTCCTTCTACCCTCTACTTTTGAACAATATATATTCTTCGTCAATCGTTCCTCACTCATAAGTTGGACGTGTCCAAACCAACGGAGCACGCCCTTTTCCAGCTTAACGCTGACACTTTCATTCAAACCTGCCATATAGCGTATCACTTCGTTACGTATTCGGTTGGTCAAGGTAACGCCGCACAATTTTCGAAGTGATCGCATCTCCACAGCATTCAATTTACTTTCATGTATCTACTGACATACCCAGGTTTCGCTACCGTAAAGCAAAGTTGGCACTAGCACTGCGTTATGAATCGCCAGTCGTGCTTCTTTTACGATGCTTTGTCTCTTTACTAATTGGGACAAAGCACCGTTAACTCTGTTTCCGGCAGCTACTCGCCGTTCTACATCCGAATCACACCTTCCATTCGCGCTAAACATACTCCCTAAATACACAATTTCATTCACTTGCTCTAGACGTTCCTGGTTTACCCTAATCTCGCATTTAGTTCTTACATCACCTCTTTCAAATACTAGAACCTTAGTTTTACTTGCATTCTAGCGAAGGCCCTTACTTTCACACTCCTCTTTCATATTAGTGACTAATGTCTGAAGGTCGGCTTCTGATGAGGCCATGAGCACCGCATCATCACCGTACAGCAGACAGTTTACTGTAAAGTCACCCAAATTCACACCCATATTAAAATGTTTTAACTTCTGCAGGCAACTGTCCAGATACACTATGAACAGCCAGGCGGACATGACACATCCCTGTTTGATGCCTGTGCAGACATCAAAAAGAGGTGACTCATCCCCCCCTTATCGCACGCAAGCCTTACAGTCCCTATAAAGCGACTGTATTGCCCTCAGTAGCGAGCCGTCCACACCATATCGGGGCAGCAAGTCCCACAGCGTTTCTCTCACAACGTTATCAAATGCTTTCTCTAGATCCACAAAAGCGCAGAAAACCTTCTAGCTAACAGCCAGAAACTTTTCCGCGATCATGCGGAGAGAAAACACTTGATCCATGCAACCTCTTCCATGACGGAATCCGCATTAAGCCTCCCATAAATACCTTTCAGACTTTTCTTGTATTCGTGCCGTTATAACCTTTGCATACACCTTATTAGCTAAGCTGACCAAGCTGATCGCCCTGTAGCTGGAGCTGTTTAGTCGCGAGCCTTTCCCTTTGTAAATAGGTCCACCCGTCCACCAGCACAAGTTGCATAACAGACATAGTGTGTCCCAGACACGCGACCCACCGTACTTGATCATCTCAGCAGTAACTCTGTCTTTTCCCGCAGCCTTACCACATTTCATACTTCTTATCGCTTGTTTTATTTCTTTCATACTAATGACTTTAATGACATCGGGATCCGGAGCATCGAAGTGAGCTCCACTTCCCGATGTGGGCATCTCTGTCTTTTCTTGCATTTATCTTTCCATAATATTCACTCCATCTCTGTAGGACGTCAGTTTGGTCTGTTAGGACGTCTTTGTTAACGCTAAGCACTTTATTCATACTGCAGTTTGCCTAACAATTCCGGGTCTTGCCTACCTCTTTCCAGAAGCGCTTGGCATTATCCCGGAAATTGGACGACAACCTTTCATCCGCTTTCATTCTGCACCTTTCACGAGCTTCTTCTATCAGTGCCTTCGTGTTAACTTTCTGCAGCTTGTATCTCTCTTTCATATTAAAATCATTCCAGAAGGCTAAGTAGTCTAGCCATGCTTTCTTCTTCATTCGAACTGCTTCTTTCACTTCCTCATTCCACCATGCATCACGCTTATTACTACTGCCTCTTTTCGTTTCTCCACACACTTCCACGGCGGCATTTATCATACTATCCCTAAGGTTCTGCCATACACTTTCCACATTCTCACTACTTACATTGACGTCGCCAAGCTTTTCGGCTACCCTTTCATTATATTTATCCCTAATGGATGCATCCTGAAGCTTCCAGCTTTTGATGCTATAAGTCGGCTCAGGTTCCGGACACTCGGTACGATGACGCCATCCCGCGAACAGACCCTTAATCCTAGTTATGACTAGGTAGTGGTCTGATCCCAGCTCGGCGCCTCGATAAACCCTTGTGTCCATCACCTGTTTACGGAGTCGACTATCCATTAGGAATAGATCTATCATGCTTCTCTTTGACTTACATCTCCTCGTATACATATGAATTTGTTTGTGGCTCAACATTGTGTTAGCCACAAACAAATCCTTTTCCTTACAAAATGCCAGTATTAGCTTGCCAGCGTCGTTCACCCTTTTATCCCCATACTTCCCAAGTACCGATTCACAACAATCGCGAGCGGTACCCACCCATCCATTCAAGTCCCACATACTATAAGTCTTTCTATTCCGTCTATCACATTTAGAGCTTCTCTCATACTCTCCCAGAAGTCCTCTAGCTCACTCGCGTACTCCACTACCAGATTGTACTCATACATACCGGAGGCCAATCGCGAGGACAGCAAAATTCCAACCCCCCGACTGCCATGCTCGCTCCTGGTACTCCAGACCAAAGCGCGAGCATCCCACCCGGGAGCTCCAAGACTTCGCTGCCCTTGCGCTTGGTCTCTGTCAAGCACACTGCATCTAACTTTCTCTCCTTCATAACATCCATCAACTCATTCATCTTATCTGTCATTCCTCCCCTAACATTCCACGCAGCTACCCTGCACTCCATCCTCCACTTCCCGCCGTGTCGGGCCGCGCGTGTAGAGTGGCGGTCCCCTACGCCGCTCTGGCACACACTTTTCGCACCAGCGGGGACGAACTGGTGCGCGTAGCCTGGGGGGCACCCCAGCATTATTCGTCCTGGTGGCACTCGTGTTGGAGTAGAATTGCAGCCGTAGCTGGCAGGGATGGCGACGTGCACGCTTCTACTCTTCATCCCCAAATTTTCTAATTTTTATTAAGAGATTACCAAATGCTATTCTGTCATTAAGTCGAACTAAAGTTGGTGATATCATAAATAGCACTTAATTTGTATCTGATGTCACTAAAATTATATTTTATGTGATAAAATTGAACAAGACGTGAAAAATGTACATAGACAGTCGAATGTAAATACATGCCGACTAACTTGGTGATTGAACTGCCTATAAACATTTTTCACGGTACAACGTTTTAAAAGTTTTCACGTTTCAAACGATTAATAAAATTAATAAACGTCCCACTAAAAGTAGTCTTCGTCGTTCTCTAAAATTAGACGTCACCTATTTAGGTGACGTATAATTTTAGTGAAAATGTCTAAATATTGTGAGACGTTAAATTTGTATCTGACATCACTAAAATTCATTTAATGTGATAAAATTCAACAAAAAGTTAAAAATGTACATAGACAGTTCAATCACTAAGTTAGTCGGCATCAAAATACATGTTTTGTTAATTTTATCACATAAAAGGAATTTTAGTGATGTCAGATACAAATTTAGTGCTGTTTATAATATCACCAAGTTTATTTCGACGTAATAACAGAATAGCATTTGGCAATCTCGTAATAAAAATAAGAAAATTTTAGAGAAATTTAGTTTAGTGATAAAGCATCACCATGAAAGTGAGCTGATGATCTTCAAGATTTGTAGTTTGGAACTATCTCGATTACATCGGTTTTCAAACAATAAAAACAATCGCATCATAATTGATCTATCCGTTCGCGAGCTATAATGCCACAAATACGTACATACACAGATTAAGAATATGGTGGTAATTAAATAACTCCTGATGACTCTTTAGTATTATTGAACTTTGTACACTTATTGCAATTTTTTAAGCTAAACCTTTCACTGTCGTTAACACCATACTATTCAAGGTCATGAAATAGAGTAGGTATCTATTCAAAATACGAGAATACAAAGTACTCGTCTGCACACACGAGTACAACACAAGATCTAAACAAAAGTTTCGTACCTAATAGCTTCCCACGAATAGCAATAGGCTGTATTATTCAATGTAAGTAGGCTTTTAATGATACAAGATTCGTCTAATCTAAAGTAATAAGTAGGTAATCTTAAACTTGATCAGGATTTAGAAATTTATTGCTAATAAATAAATATATTCATTGAAATCAAACATATTTTCATTAGTTTTATGTAACTTCGATTGTGTCGGTGGCGGTAGAGGTACCTACCATCAACAATGTCGTTTCAACTCTTTGTGTCAACTAGATGTATCAACTCTTTTCGACAATCGTTCTTTGACATGTTTGGTAAATGTGAATGTCGGTACAGTTTTAATCTATCAAGTGTTATTGTTTTCATATTTTTGTGGGCAACTGCTTTATTGCATCATCATTTATCAAAAGAAGTCGCAGGAAGCTGTCTGAATGAAAATGTGGCTCACATTTGAGACTACAAAATGTCACGTCTCATAAGTACATTTGTTCGATAAGTCGAGTCAGACAGACAAAACGGAAGACAAAAAGCCTGACGTCCGCTGTCGTCGGTAATTAACTCTGCGCCTCCAATATAATTAGGAGCACAGTACGCGGGCGGCCACCGACTGTCTCCTATTGTACACCTTCATTATGAGAGAATTATTTTATCGAATCGATTGTAATGTAGCTACCGACTCCTTAATTAATTACCGACACGGGGTGACGGGCGTATAGATTGACCATCGTTACTAATTTTGTTACCAGAATATTCAAAGAGAGTAATTGTTGCAACAATAACTCTAGATAATGCTCCACCTTTAATAGCTGGAGGTGAATCATATTATTGCTCATTTTTTACAGGGCATGCAGGGCAGGCAGGGCATGCAGGGCAGACACAGCCATTTTAAAGTGAAGTACATTCGGATAAGCAGGTCGAGTCACCTTTCGACCGAATCAGAACAAATTGTGGGACACTGACACATACCATAATGTTAAATTGTTTTTTACTAATTTTCGACTGCGGTCAGAGAGCCACAATTTTATTGTTTTCTCGAGGATTATTTTGTATAAAAAGAGGCCTAACAAACGAAGTGATATCACTTGTAATAGTCGATAAATCGGCTCGGATTAAATGCCGGAGGTGTTTGGAGGGACTAACTACCGCGCAGAGCTAAAGCTAAAGCATATCCGCCTCATCAGCTTTTTGTAGCTGCCACACGGAGGACGCGGAATAATTGAACAATGTTGAATGTCTCGAGTTTAATTTGGACATATTCAACCAGCGTACAACTAAAGTATATAGAAAGTAAGCTGTGTGTGTTATTACAGTTTTTACAAAAAATGATTATTAAATCTTTAATAGTAATTGCGATAAATCTATACAAATATAGTAAAGTTTGTGAGTTTTTGAATCCCTAGTTAAATAAGGATTTCCAGCCGCTTCAAAAAAAAGAAAACTCGACGCCACACACTTTAGGTGCTAAAGGGCGTCTAGTTCATTTAATGCTGCCATCTAGCTTAGTGTATGTTTGGGGAAAAGGTTTTTAAAATTTTATATGAAAATGCAAAACAAATTTAATAAAGTTTATTTTCATTTAACTAAAATATTTACATATTTAGTTGCCATTTTGTTTGATTATTTTTGACATGATCCCGTTGCTATAGAAATATTGGGGCTTCTGATTAAAAACCACAACAAGTGGTTTTGGCAGTTCTCTCGTGAAATTAACTGCAGACTGACACTGCGTAAGGAATTCTAAAGATACCAAAACAGATGGTACTCGTAATCTGAATATACGTTATCAGGCGAATTACGGCGGATGCAGTAACACCTCTCAGCTAAACTATCTTATTATTTATTGAGAGGCTAAAGACATGTCGGGAGACACTGCTGACGAAGGAGTTATGTATACCGAGGCGCTAGCATTCGTTATGCGCACCATTCGTCTCCTCGCACGTTATGGGTTAGGTCACATCATATTCCCCGAGAAATCGAGGCACAGCGATCTTTGCTCCGCCAGGAGCTCATGGAGTCATGAAACGTGCGACTTGAGCAACCTAAGTAGAAAAACACCACTATCGAGGCGGTGAAGCTGGTCATGGAGGAGTGGCTGGAGAGGCAACACGGTAGCCTCACCTACCGGATGTCACAGATACTTACCGGGCACGGGTGCTTCGGCAAGTTTCTGTGGCGTATACACCGGGAGATAACACCAGAGCGAGGATACGGCGTTGCATATATACTTCCTAGGGCTCACCCGGGACTCCCAGCTATATATATTATATATTCCTCCTAGGAAGGGATACGTCTGGTTTTAGTCGGTAAGAGTCCGGCATAGCATTCATGAGGATTTCCACACGTAAAAAAAAGATCATATCATATTTTATAGTATTTAATGTATTAATATAATGTGTTACTGGTACCAGAGAATTATATATTGTATCAAGAAGATGATCTGTATTACATAAATTCCCTACATTGGTGGCTCCTACAGATTTTGTATCATGATTAAAAAACAAACGTACTTGATCCACTATTTATCGCCAGGCAGATACGTCGTAACTACTAAAACGCCGATCTTGCTATACTTTTTCAAAAATCATCCATTCTATCAGGAACAGGGTGCCTGAGAGCGATGTGCATCTTTGACATCATGATTCCGGATTGAAAAGGCTTAATTATAATTATTGTACTAGGTCCCCTAATAGACTTTTTCTGCGGTTTTTGTAGCATTTTAACCGCAATTAGAATGATAACCATACCAAATAAAAAATTGTAAAATATTCACGAGCTTAAGCGAGATTTGACCCCCGTGTTCTAATCTAATGCGAGAGCACCACTTCAGTCCGCTAACACACTCCCAAAACTAACGAAATATATCACCTAATACGTCTTACATTCACCGCATCTACATCATTGACTCATCCGTCAGTTGGCTGGTGCACCGCTAGCAGGTAGGTTCGCTTGGGCCCCTTACACCCATATTAGACCATATTATAACTTGGAAAAAATTTCACGAGCTAGAGCGGGATTTTCACTCCTGTACGCCTACAATATCTACTAATTAGTATGTCACTTCCAAGATGACTGCTGCTGTAGTCAACAAGGGTTAAGCAAGTGGTCATAAACATTACCGGTAACTTGTAAAGCATGTAACTATCGTCTCGTTCAGGAGAGTAGTTGCAGCATAAATCTGCTTCGTCAGTCTACTTTCATCCATCCTCGCCACGTGTCCGAACCATCTAAGCATCCCTTTTTCTATCTTAATCACTACATCTTCTGTCATACCACAATGTTCCCTTATCGCGCTGTTCCTTTCTTTATCCATCTACCTCACTCCAGCTATACTTCGCAGACTTCTCATTTCCACTGCATTTATTTTACTTTTACTTCTACTCTTTCTACTTCCACAACAATTGAGCAATCCGTCATACTTGCCTCTCTTTCAAAAACCATTACTGTCGACTTGTTTACATTCACTTTCATTCCTTTGTTTTTTAACGCATCATACACTACCTGATCATCGGCGTATAGGAGGCACTTGACGGTCAGTTCATCCATTTTTATACCATACGTACTCTCTTGCAGTTCTTTCAGGCAACTGTCCATGTATAGGTTAAACAGCAACGGCGACCCTACACAACCCTGTCTCACACCTTTTTCAATGTGAAAAAAGTCTGTGCAAGCTCCGTTGATTCTGACACAAGCATTGGAGCCCTCATAGAGAGATTTCAGTGTTCGTATCAAGTGGCGGTTTACTCCATACCTGGCCAGTATTGACCACAGTTTATTTCTCACCACTTTATCATAGGCCTTTTCCAAGTCTACTAATACGCAATAGACCATTTGACTTTTCGCCAAAAGCTTTTCTGCTACGCATCGTAAGGAAAAGACCTGATCCGTACATCCTCTTCCTTTCATAAATCCTGCTTGTACATCCCACATTTTTTCTTTAGTTTCATTCATCACTCTTTTTATCAAGATTTTTGCATACAATTTGCCGACGATGCTGAGCAAGCTTTATGCCGCGGTAGTTTTTGCACTCTTGCTGTGACCCTTTTCCCTTATAAAGTGGCATGATGACAGCCTTACGCCAATCTCTTGGTACGCTGCCATTCCTCCAACAAAGGTTGAAAAGGCAGTACAGCTGGCAAGCTACCACGCCTTGTCCCGCTTTCAGCATCTCGACAGAGATCCTATCAAGTCCCGCAGCTTTTCCCACTTTCATGCTATTCAATGCTTCCACTATTTCTTCCATACTTATAACTTCTTCCTTACCAATTTTATTCATTTCCCAGAAACTAGTCTGTACTTGCATATCCTCTTTTTCAAACAAGCTTTCAAAATATTGCTTACATCTTTTTAACACACATTCTTCTCCTTTCACAAGACTACCATCGTGGTTTCTGATATGGTTAAGATGCGATGTCGTCTGTTGACCCCTCACTGTTCTTATGGACTTCCAAAAGAATTTCATATTCTGTTGGAAATCATCAGATAACCTTTTGTCAAATTCATCTCTGTCATTCTCTTTCTTTCTCTTCATCACCTCTTTTGCAACACGCTTATACCTTTTGTACTCCTCTTTTGCAATTTTTAGGTCCACATCCTTTGCCTTCTGCATTCTTTGATTGACTTTTGTAGTCAACCAGTCCAACTATCTTTTGCAAATTCTCGACTTTTATGCGTTCTAGTACACTAACAGGTGCATGCACACGATGCTGCCACCGCTGAAACAGACCTCTTACTCGACTAACAATCAAGAAGTGGTCTGTGTCAATCCCGGCACCGAGGTATGCCCGAGTGTCTAACACTTTCTTTCTCATCCTTGCATCTACAATCACATATTCAACCATGCTTCTCTGGCTTCCTTCTTGTCTCGTTAACAAATGGATATCCTTGTGGTTGAAAATAGTATTGGTTACCACAAGGTTCCTCTCCAAACATACCTCAAGCAAACTTTCTCCATTTTCATTCACTCGTTCGTCACCATACTTTCCCAATACACTTTCATAACCATCACGCTTCACACCAACCCAACCATTAAAATCACCTAACATTACTATTCTTTCATTCCGTTTGAATTTACTTAGTCTCGCTCACACTCTCCCAAAATGCCTGCCTCTCACTTTGGTCCCTTGAAGATCGGCGCCACCGCGCATCTTGTGGAGCATAAACTCCTAAAACAAAGATGCGGGTAAGCCCAACCTTCAGCCTCAACCAAAGGAGTCTTGGGCTCACACATTCATTCATTCTCGCGGATAGTAACACACCCACACCCTGACACGCTGTACTGGTCGGGGCTACACCTGACCAGTAGGCCGTATAGGGTCCATGTGTAGTGGTGTCACATCCTTTCCTCTTTATTTCATTCACACACAGAATATCAATTCGTCTCTCTCGCATCATCTCACATACCTCCTCAATTTTATCTTTTAATCCTCCTCTAACATTTAGTGTAGCAAAGCGGCTATCCATAGCCCACTTTTCGCCTCGATGGGAGACGGGACGTGACGGGTGGCGAACCGCATCGCCGCCATTTTGGGTTTTAAAATTTTGATACACCATAGCGTTCCCACGAGTGGCAAGGGAAAACAAAAGTCCACCTAGACAGAGCCCCGCTTGTCTAAGTTAGGCACGTTAATGCTAGGCTCGCCCCTAGCCACGCAGCACATAGGCACGGCAACCTTGTCTTGGCGGAGAGAGGATGGGAAGAGGATGAGGTAGGGAAAGGATTTATGGATAGGAGAATGACGATGTAGGAGAGGGGCTAGTATAATATAACTTCTATATCAAAAGGACCGAATAAATTTAATAAAAAAGGTGCCTATTTTAGATGCTAAATTTGGTAAAAAGAATTTGAACGCATTGCCTTTTTAGTGAGGTGGTAGTGAAAAGGCTAAAATGTCTTATGTGCTAGACACTAATTAACACGACCAATTAAAGTCCTGGTAGTCTCGGACTGATATAATAGATTTTATTGCAGAATAGAGTAGAATACATTTTATTGCACACAAATATAAAACACTCACATAAAGACATAACAGTTTCATAAATAATAAAACCTTTAATAATCTCTAAGTATGAACAATAAGAGAGATTGCACTAAAATACTGCAAGTTCGATATAACTGATCAAAGTTACATTATCATCACAAACATTAAAAACTTGCTTGTCATCCTCCGCTCACCAAATGCATGGTACGAGTACCTGTTTTGAGCAGATTTCCAGATGTTTACATGAATCATTTATAAGTGTATACGCGTGAGTTTAATCAGTTAGGATAATTCATGTTTTCTTGAACGGCGATAAGTAAATATATATTTTGGGTTATTGTCACACAACGCCGTCAAGCCCAAAATAAGCTAACAGATACATATGTACTCATATTATAAATAGAAAACACCCAAACTCCGAAATAAACATTTGCGGATCACACGAATATTTGTAGCAACTTGGAATTCCCATGAAATTCCATTCCCATCAACCCATGGCCTCGGCACGACACTCGCATATACTTACCACTGCATTACCGAGACTGTTAAAATAATATATTTGACATGAAATTAGTAGATGCTTATGTTATCTAGCGGGTTCCGCGGAAATAGCATAATTATCTTCACGTTTTATCCTTGACGGGTACTCAGAGGTGAAAGATTGCCAGGTTTTGTGATACTTGCATACTTCTTTCGTTTCCCGTAGATTCGTTAATAATTTATATATCAAGAATAGATCTATCATGCTATATGATTTTTTTGTTTAACATTGTGTTCCCGACAAACAAATCTATTTTCTCAGAAAATGCCAGTGCTTACGTTATGTGCGTCGTTCACCCTTTTGTCCACTTACTTCCCGAGTACCGACTCAAATCCATCCCAAGCGGTACCCTCTTATCCATTAAAATTTCCACTCACTATAATGCTTCTACCACATTTAGAGCTTCTCTCATACCCTCTCAAAAGTCCTCTACATCACTCGCGTTCGTAGAAGACACAAAAATAAGGAACTAGTTCGTAAAACAGTGGTTTAAGAGGGAACAAAGGATTCTCGGGCCAGCCAGTTTATACTCATATACACCGTAAATCCCAACCGCCGTGCTCACCCCATAAATGAGGTCATAGAGCGAACACCCCTCGCGAGAGCTCTAAGACTTTGCTGCCCTTGCATTTACTTTCTGTCAAGCATACTAAATCTAATTTTCTCTCAGAAAAAAAATCAATCAAGTCATTCATCTTGTTTACCATTCCACGCAACTACCCAGCATTTCGTCCTCCACTTTTCACCGTATGGGGTTGTGCGTGTAGGGTGGCGGACCTCTATGCCACTCTCGCTTTTACATTCGTGGATAAACAAGCAAATGAACTGGCGTACATATACATTTATTATATTAGTATATAACAAAAGTTTCGTTGTGTTAAAGGCATGTTTGTAGTGTGTGTACTGTCTGTGGCAGTCATTGTGACGCAAAGGATATAAACGCTGATGATATTTAATTGCAAGTCAAGAGATCAAACATTTATTAGTGCGCGTCAACACCAAACTTGACTGTTCACTAAACGGTGTTAAATTGTTGTCACATATCAACATCGTTTTTTATTGACACACAAGCAATGTAGTAGGTACATAGGTATGTATGCGAGTAAAGTTGAGGGTCATCGGCCGGAGCATCTCATTAGCTTGCGAATACTCGGTCCGTTTCGCATTTACTGTGAGCGGCTGATTGGACGCGAATTAGGAAACCACTGCACAGGCACAGGCGCCGAGTAACGGTGGTTCGTCACGCACAGGGCTGCTAGTACTAGTACCTACAGCTGGGATCGATAAACTGTACAAATTTATATAATTTTGGAATTTGTGTATATGATAACATAATATTGTGACCATCAAAATACGGCTTTAATAAAACTGTAGGCTATGACCGTGGCTCATATGCCTATTGAAAATATCCAAACCCCGAAACAAACTTTTGAAGTGTATCCAAATATTTGATGCTACCCGGGATTTGATCCTTAGACCTCATCGTCATCACCTCGCGTACATTAATCACAGCGCAACGGAGGCCGTCGAACTGAATGTTGACTCAATAAATAGATGCCGATCGGAGCAGCCCTCGCACTAAATACATTTAGATCTAAATCATCTTATTGACATAATATGTATTTGCATTACCGCGATCAAGGGTCTGAGGACGGCAGGGGACTGCTAGCCGCTCTTACAGAAGCAGGCTCTAGACGGTGGCGCGGCGTGAGAGTTACACGTTTACCCCATCGAGGGAGTAAAATACCACTCGAAGCCCCCAAAGACGCGAGACAACACTCGAACCCATAAAGATACGTGGGATAACACTCGCACCCCCTAAGACGGGGCCACCAAAGCAGTGAACAGAGTATATCGGGTGCCCTGGGATCTTCTTGGGTCGATCTTCTGGATAGCTTCTAGGCTGTTCTAGTTGTACGCACAATCATTACCTCGGAGTCCGCTTTGCTGGACTAATTCTTCGCATGAAAAGTCATATTTAAAAAAAAAATGGTTTTCTCTCAACTCTGGAAAAATTTAGTGTGGTCTGAATGATATAAAAATACCTACTTTTGCCCAGCATATTTTGTAAGACAAGGTCGTATCAGTCGTGTTAGGCGATACGTTCGGATTTTCACTTGGAAGGTGACTCAAAGCTGTGCTTAGTGCGGGAGGCAGTAGCCCTGCCGCTGGCGTCGCTCTACGCCGCGCAGTGCCCGCCCTGTGGATGATCTCGTGCGTGCGAGAACATCCACAGTGCCGTACAGTAACAGTCCGCGCACAAAATTAAATTTCTCATTTCTTATTACGGAACCTAATCTGGTTAAATTGACCTGGATTTCGAGCGAAACTGCTATTCATTTCTGACTGATAGGTTGAAGGAGATTTGTTCATAGCTTGAATTATATTTACGAAAGTTCGGTTTAGGAGTAACTCTATAAATGGACTAAACTGTGATTGCATCAAACAAGGTATAGATTCTGGTTGAGCGTGACACAATTTTTTCGGAGCCTGGGGTCCTCGCCCGACCTCGATAGACCGCAACTTGTTTTAAGCTTTTTCCTTTGCCTTAGTTGTTGTAATGAGAGTAATCTCTAAGGCGACATGGCGGTAGACTCACAGAAATCTTTATTGTCCAACTTTACATCTTCTTTCTAGCTCGACTTATAGTAATGGGCCTGACTTTACATAATAATATGTTATGATTTTATGATTGCTGCGATTTACGATTGCTAATTTTGTAAGCATTGGATTCATCTGATAATGTCATATAAAAACTTAATTTTAGATATGAGTATTTTTATAACTTCGTTGTGTTTATAGTGCGGGTATCTAATTCGATTCAAATGGGTATAATAGATTTTAAAGGACATTTGTTAGCGAAAACCCTTAGCTATAGCCTCGTTCTTCAGGAACAACAGGCCAAAGAGTGTAGTGCCTGGACGTACTCTGTGGTGTGGAGGCGGGCGCCTCCGTGTCGACGTGTGCTAATGAGGTACGCGCGTCGATGTCACCGCGTGACGTCACGCGCCGAGCACGCGGCCGCTCCACACGTACAGGTACCGGACATCACAAAGTAATTGTCACGAACTGCCTATTATAACATTGCTCCCCCATTCTAAACGTTTATACACTAATTGTAGTATTTTATATATTTTAATGGAAACAAATAATATTTAAATTTCACGCATAATAAATATGAAGACGCAAAATGTAGGGCCAAGACGAGACGAATAGAGATACAGTGACTGTCGACCATTGCAATTCCCTATTCTAGTCCAAGGGTTTTCCTATTGTTCTTGATAAATAGCTTGAAATCTAACTCTTAATCGACCTGTCGCTGCTGCGTGGCCTGCCAACTGTACCAACGATTGACATCCTGGATGACCACCTCCTCTCGGATCACCAACCAGTCCTCCTGACCCTGACGAGTAACCCTACTCGATCATCGAAGTTCCAGCTCAACGCACTGGCTGCGAGGATCTCAAGCGCCCTGGAAACAGCAGCGACCAAGTCCTGGCAGCGCACTATTGAGCGCCCCGGGGACGACTGCTCCGGCATCCACTGCCTGTGCCGCCGCTCTTCGGGAAACTGCCTCCGATTAGACCTCTCATGACCGGTGACGGAACCCCACGTTAAAGTGCCGAGGATCGAGCGGAGAACCTGCGGAACGTCTGGAGAAGCAGTTTCCGCCGAACCCAGCCTCCGACGCGTGACAGCATGCGTGTCCAGGTCCTCGCGGAAGGAGTGACATCGTAGGTGAGGTAGTCATTGGCGGTGTCACATGACGTCTGTAACACCTTGACCTGGAACTGCGTTAGGAAGACATTTTCTATTTAGGCACTCTTTTTCATGCAGTGCCTCCCTGCCTCTGATGCATGATGGGGGCTTATTTTTCCGGGAGAGTCATAGCTTACTCAAGCCGGCTAGGGCTGGGACAGCGAGAAGTGTCGTGTTGTGTTCCATAGGGATCGGTACTAGGACCACTTCTGTAGAACATGGGCTACGATTGGATGCTACGCGGTCCGTTGCTGAGAGGTCATTTTCGTGATGGCGCGCAATCCTAAGGACCACTCCCGGTGTTGCTCAAGTCCTCTGTCAAGGTTACTTATCAAACCTTCTATTTAATTTCAAATCACCATTTTAATTTATTTCACTACCATATCTTTAGATCTAATTACCGTATTTAGGAAATCTCACTACCGATTTTTTCTAAAAAAAGAAACGTCAAAATATTTAAGCAGAAAGAGTAGCCTTTAATAAAATTCAGTTTCTATCATTAAATTCTTTTCGAAAAATACATACAGAACATGAATAGCTACATTTATTGTTTTATTCTTCAAAACGTCAAATATGCTCGGAATAAGATATTCACCCTCAACTAACTCCCCTAATCTCCTCTAACCTTCAGACGAGTTCTATATATAGTATTTACTATATGGTCAATAAACTTATTATTATTATACGAAAAATGAGTACCAAGTTAATTAGTGACTTATTAAAAGCTTTGCTTCTTTGATCAGCAAGAAAATAATGTTTATGACAAAAATGTAATAATAATAATAAATCTTTATTCATTTAGGTCACAAAGTAACACTTATGAACGTCAAGAATATTGCTTCTACATTTACATTTACTGCGAGATTCGCAAAGCAATAGGTAGAGCCTGAGGAAGAACCTGGCAATAAAACTCATGGCCACTTTTTTCTAAACGATTAACATGATATTTGACCAATTTTATAGTAATGAATTTGAATGAAGCGCTCGTGGCCCCGCGGTCTCAGTGTTCGGTAAACGATCACAGAGGTACGCATCTTTCACTATGGCTGGTCGTCGGATGGGTGACCACTTTGTGGCATTTACATTTGCGAGCGTTTCCGTGCATCGGAAGGCACGTTAAGCCGTTGGTCCCGGTTGCCAGTAAAATGGCAGTCGTTAAGCCTGGTTGAAGGCCTTATAGGCGGCTTAAAAAATTTCAACAGCAGGTAGCCACAGCCTGCGTCTGTCTATTTCAACACGGCAATGGGCTCACCACCTATTACGTGGGACAGGAATCCACACGGTGAAAAGTGGGCACATAATATGCCTCTGCCACCCCTTCGGGGGTAAGGCGTGATGGATATATATATATATATATATATATATATATATATATATATATATATATATATATATATATATATATATATATATATATATATATATATATATAATTTATACAAACAAAAAAAAACAAAATTAATGTTGTGTTTAAAATCATATCAAAATTAGAACGATTATAGTTGCCGGTTCTAAGGGCAGCCTACCCTTGGAGAAGAAGAATCTGGCAAGAAAGTCAATGGATGCCATTTTAAAATGTAGGAATGGCTTACAACATTAAAATTACACTTACATTGTTCCTTTGGATTTATGTGAGAACAGTCGACAAAACTTAAGTTTACTTAAGTAATAATTGCTATAGCAGCTATGAGCTGACCAGTCCCAACAGACGGCATCCGTTCACGGGTATGACGCATTATATCAGCCATCGCCCTAATCAACCGTATTATAGGAAATAAGGCGACCCGATACATACGCCACCACTGCCAGGACACTTAGGCGAGCATGACATACTCAAAAACTGCACAGCAACTATCATGTCAATTTGAAAATAAGAAATAAGTCTACATGGTGCTCACGCAACAACAAAGTCAAATTACATATAATTATGTAGTTATTACCGGGACTAAACGCAGCTATACCTTTAGTTGCCTTGCGTTTCAAATTATTTATACTGTAGAATGTAAAAAAAAAAATACAACATATATATGCAGATTCAAGACAAGTAGAATATAACACAAGATTCACTCGAATCCTAAATAGCTCGAGCGAAGAGCAAGCAACTCATTTTCATTTATTTTTATCATTCAAATAATCATTAATTGTGTAATAGGCCCTTTTCAAGAGGTGCGTCTTAATTTCCGCCTTAAATGTATGTAACGGCAGGTTCATAATGTTTTAAGGAATTTTATTAGATAGGCGTACGCCAATTCCTGCAAAAGAGTCGTGAACCTTTTGTAAACGATAATGCGTTCCAATTAATTTATGATTATTTCTAGTATTTATCGAATGTATGTCACTGTGTCTATTGTATAAATGTATGTTCTGTTTAACTAACATAATATTTGCAAATATATACTGTGATGCAACCGTTAAAATGCCAGTTTCTTTAATTTTCTCTCTAAGACACACTCTAGCACTCAATTTATATATTGCACGTATAGCTCTCTTCTGGAGTTCAAAAATTACTTGTACATCAGCTGCTTTGCCCCACAGCAAAATGCCGTAAGACATGACACTATGAAAATAACTAAAGTATACCAGCCTGGCATTTGCCACATCAGTAAGCTGCCTGACTTTACTAAAGGCAAAGGCTGCCGAGCTGAGTTTACCTGCAAGACACGTTATTTGGGCATTCCACTGCAGTTTGCTATCTAAAGTGATCCCCAAAAATACAGTTGATTCTACAAGATTAAGGGTATCACCGTTCAATGTTATATTTGTACCGCAATTCCTGACATTAGGCATGCTGAATCTGATATATTTTGTCTTCTTAGCGTTTAGTAGCAAATTATTGGTCGTAAACCAATCTATAACTTGGGCAAGTGAACTATTTACGCCGTTAAAATTACTAAGCGTGCGATCAACTTTAAAAATAAGTGACGTATCATCAGCAAATAGAACAATGTCGCACAAGTTCTGTATATAGAATAGCAGATAAATATAAATTAAAAATAGAAACGGACCCAGAATTGATACCTGCGGTACGCCCATAGCTACAGATGCTCCAGAAGAGCGAATTCCATTGACATCAACATGTTGTATTCGATCATTTAGGTAGGAGGCAACAAGGTTCAGTGCAGAGTCTTTGATACCATAATAAAAGAGTTTTCCCAATAGTGTTTTATGGTCAACGCAATCAAATGCTTTGGAGAGATCGCAGAATACAACAATAGCATCTTGTCTATTCTCCCAGGCGTCATATATATGATTCAGAAGTGTCACACCTGCATGAATGGTAGAACGACCCCGTGTGAACCCATACTGCTCCTTATGTAATAGCATATTTAAATTAAAATGAGCTTGTAATTGTTGCAATATAATTTTTTCATAAAATTTGCTAATGGCTGGTAATATTGAAATTGGTCTGAAATTACCAGGGTCGGTTTTGGATCCAGATTTAAATAGAGGTATTACTTTACTGTGTTTCATTAAATCTGGGAACACTTCTTTATCAACACATTTATTAAATATTTCAGCTAGATGTGGTGATATATTAACAATGATAGACTCAATCAATTTTACAGAAATACCCCACAAGTCAGCTGTCTTTTTTGAGTTAAGTAACTTGAATACTTTAATGATATCGTTGGGGTTTACACATTTAAAGCCAAATAAGACACTACACTGTTCCACGCTGCCCCCAAGCATGCGTTGAGCTTTTATTGGACAAGAATTTAAAGAGTTAGTTGTTTTTTGCGGGTATGTCTATGAAATAGTTGTTATAAGTGTGTGCTATATCTAATTTATTATTACACACTACGTTATTTATAATTAACTCAATGTTATTATCACGGGGTTTCAGTATTGATTACATTCCAAGTCATTTTTGCCTTGTTTTTTGACACTTTAATTTTATTACTTATATGTAACGACTTGGCAGCAGCACAGGCCTTTTTAAAGGTCTTAGAATATATTTTAACATACTGAATAAAGGCAGGATCAAAATTAAATTGCTTCATACCATATAGTTCGTACAACTTAGCCCTAATTGTGTAAATTCCTGCAGTTGCCCACTCACAAAATTGCAAGTTTTTGTTTTTATAAAATGTTTTTGATTTAAATATGTTGTTGTACTCAGCTTTAATTGTATTAAATAAGGAGTCACATAAGCTGTTTGGATCTTCCTGATTAAAGTCAATATGAGTGACTTTTGCTGAAACATTAAATTGTTTAAGTTGATGTGCACTCATTGGCCCACATACAATTTTATTCTATTAGAAGTGACATTAATAGGAAATGCTGCTTTCTGACCAAGATGATCTGATGGAAAGTTACTTAGTATCTCCCTTGTTGTTGATACACAGTTGCAGAATATATTATCTATACATTTTCTAGATTGTGAGGTGATTCTAGTTGGCTCACAAAATAAATTTTGAAAGCCAAAAGACTTAAACAAATTTATTATTCTAATACATTTCGAAGACTGCACAAGTAATTCAACATTAAAATCCCCACACACCACAACATGTTTTCTACTAGTGAACAAACGCTTCAATACATTTTCCATTACAGTTTATAATAAATTATAATCCCTATCTAGAGGACTGTAAACACAGAGGACAATGAGTTGCTCAAGCTCAACACAGGACAATTCTTCAGTACGCTGAATAGAAAGGGCCATAATATCTTTACATTCTTTACATTTTAAATTATTAGATACAAATATAAGAGAGCCACCACGAATAGCTTATTTTCTAGAGAACGCACTGCTAAGTGAATAGAATTCATTGTTGAACAATAGTTCATGACTTTTTAACCAATGTTCTGTAATACAAAAAATGTGAACATTGTGTTCCTTTATATAAAGTTCTATTTGTAGTAGTTTTTCAGATATGCCTTCAATATTTTGGTAAACTAAGTTTAAACTACTAGAAGTGTTGTTAATATACTCAGAATTATTACAACAAATACTATTTTCAGTGTCTTTAAAAAAAATTGACTCAATGGGCTAAAAAGACTTATAACCATGGCCAGATTTTTTACCTGTTGTCTTACAAACTAGTTTTTTTAAATAATTTCCCACGTTAATATGTCATTCCTAATACGCTAAAAAGGAGCTGGTTTATAATCCAATAATTTGGCTAGATTCAATAAAAAATTGGATAACAATACAGCTATCTGACGTCGTAGAAACTTTGATAGTAAACAACTATCTAATGTCAAAAAATAATAAATCTGTAAAAAAAGATTATAGTCAAATAATTCTATATTCCTACAATATGTGGTCCAGGTATGTAACTTTCTATTTATATTGTATCTAATGTTATTTTCAATTTGTGTAAAAGATTTGCTATATGGCAGTGTAGACAGTATAACCTGTTTAACTTGCAAGTTTGACAACTGTTCATAAAACTTTTTAATAGTTTTAATGTTCACATTATCTCTTCTGCCAATAAGTATCACTATTGTTGTTTGTGGGCAATGTGTACTGGTTAATACCTTATTAATTATTTGAGAGTAGGATGCCCCAGGAAATGAAAGTGTTATAACCGAGTTACCCAGATGTTGAATTAAGTGATAACCTAAACTCTTGCCAATTTTATCACAATAAATAACAGTCTTTTCAACATTTAATGGTTGCGTAATTTTTGTTACAGGGTTATCACAGTAAATGTTATCTGTGCTTACAATATTGTCACATATACTGCCTACAGAGTCAACCATTGGAGAAGTTGACTCAGACTGCGATGTTATTGACAATGAAGAACATGGAAGGGATTTATCACAGTCAGGTGTTTGATAATATAATTTTTCAAGTGATAAGAACCTTTGTTCATTGCTGTGACAAGACTCCACCAAGCTATTCAATGCCTTACTGTGCTGTGTTAGTCTATAACAAGTGGCCACCAATTTGGTCTATTGCTGCAATAGGAATATTCAGTGAGTTAACTATCAGGTGCGAGGTGATGGGCTCATCAAGACAAATAAGATCTGGCCCCTAGTCCTGAATCCTGTAGTTATGTGAACATATTCATCAAAGTCTATTAAGAAACTTGGGCTGATCGATGTTGACTCGGTACTAGTCCTCGCGTTCCCTTATAGCTTCAGCGATTGCACGGCGAGACTGCTTTGGCCCACGTTGAATTTGCAAAATGTTGAATTCTCAAAATGAGGAATTCCCAAAATTTTGAATTCCAAGATGTTAAATTCCCAAAAAATGATTTCTCAAAATGTTGAGATGTCAACTATCGCTCATGTGCGCCTGACATACTCTTGCGACGGCTAGGTAAAACACTCTCTATATTTTAATGGCACTCTGAACTGCCAGGCCGCGAGTAACTGCCCAAACATCACTAAACGCACGTGTAATAGCGGAGAAAGTAGACTTGATTACCTACTCGTCTTGTCTTAAACTGGGGCTATTATCGACATTAACTTTAATCCAGTTTACTTAAGAAACTACTTGAAATGGTTTCCAATCTATCGTATTTATTTTGTATCTATATTAGGCAATATTACATTTTCATATACAGTCAAAATATTAACCGAATTTTTTAATAAATTATTTATAAAAATATATTAAGCTGCGTAGATTGGAACATTTCTTTTTTTGATGTAACTGTTTGGTTACCTCATAAAAATTACAATCTAGGCTTGAGGCTAATAAGTAATTTAAATTTAACTTAACTTGGCACTTTTCTTATGGTCTCTATTATAATGTAAACACTTTTGTTCATGTGTTCTTACAGGGGTAGCACTTCACTGCACTCCGTAACACTATTTATACTAAACTAACTCAAAAGGCTTAGTCCTCTTTCTCCTTACAGTGTCCGTGGTGTCAAGGAGCTGGATAGCCTCGACATTCACATGTTGTAGAAGTCTTTTTTCGTGAGCTTCGGCGTATTTTTTTATAACCTTAATAACAAGTTCCACTCCTAAGTCCCGGCGGAGGTCCTCATTTCTAGTGTACCAGGGAGCGTTTACTATACTCCGAAGTACTTTACTTTGAAACCTTTGTATAATTTCAACATTAGTGCGTTTTGTACAACCACAAAGGTGAATACCGTATGTCCATACAGGCATAAGTACTTGTTTGTATAAAAGAACTTTGTTGTTCACTGACAATGATGAATGTCTGCCAAGTAGCCAGTACATACTCTTGTAGCGTAGATCTAACTCCTGGCGTTTCTTTTTGACATGAAGCTTTCCGTCAGCTTTCCGCTTCCAGCGAAGCTTTACGTCAAGCGTCATACCCAAGTATTTTGCCGTATTTTCACGTGGTATTATGCTACCGTTAATGTATACTGGTGTATAGTTAGGTCTTCGATTGGTGAAGTCTATATGAGTCGATTTAGACTCATTTAGCTTAATTCGCCATTTTTTAGCCCAATCGGTGATGGAATTGATGGCAATTTGTACTTTCTCTACGGCGTCTTTGTGAATGACACCTGTAGCCATTATGGCTGTGTCATCTGCGAAAGTTGCAATAACGTTGTTTTTTATTTCTGGGATATCACAGGTGTACAATAGGTACAAGACAGGGCCAAGGACACTTTCCTGTGGTACTCCAGCTTTTATTTGCTTGAGATCAGAATAAGCATCTTCATGTCTGACTCTAAATGTTCGCTCAGTTATGTAGGATTCTAAAATATCTGCAAATTGTTTTGGTACCATTTTCTTTAACTTATATATAAGACCTTTATGCCAAACCTTATCAAATGCCTGTGCTACATCCAGGAATGCTGTAGAACAAACTTTCTTTTCTTCTAGAGTTTCTTCTATAACGTTGGTAATTCTATGAATTTGGTCTATCGTGGAGTGTTTTCCTCTGAAGCCGAATTGATAATTGGGAATCAATTTTCTGTCTTCTATTATAGGTTTTAACCGTCTTTTATGTAGTTTTTCAAATAATTTTGAAATGATTGGTAGAAGTGATATTGGTCTGTATGATGTTACTTTTTGAGGGGATTTTCCGGGTTTGGGGATCATTATTACTTCAGCAGATTGGAACATAACATGAATGAATTGAATACTAACGAATGAATGAATGAGAGTAAAATAGATGTAGTGTGCTTGACAGAGACCAAGCGCAAGGGCAGTAAAGTCAGAACCGATGGACACACATAGCAGATGTAGGACGCAGACGGGGCCCAGACACATGTCTCTTCAGCGTCTATTTCATACAAAATGTTTAAAACGGTGCGACTCAAAACACATAGAAAAGACAGGGCGCGGGCACAGAAGTTTGGCGTCTGCGTCCTATAGTAAAACATACAGAAAGGACGGGGAGTAGACATGAACTCTCAACATCTTGGGCCGACTTATAGTATCAAAAGCTGGAAGCTGCAGGATACATTCACTAGGGATAAATAAACAAAAAGGGTAGCCGAAAAGCTAGGCAACATCTATATCAGTAGTGAGAAAGTCGAAAGCGTGTATAATATTCTTAAAGATCGCTAAGGAAGTAGGTACGTGGAACGTCAAGCATTAATAAAAATCGAAATGCATCGGGGAATGAAGAAGTGAAGAAAGCCGTTCGAATGAAAAAGAACTTGTTGTTTGCGCTTGTTTGGGAAATCTTTTCTCAGATATGGGTTAAGTGAACCACGTACTTAACTTAGCCCATATCTGAGAAAAGAATCCGCTTGACTAGAGCTGCTGCCCCAGTTGCTTCGATAATCTTTCTGGATTTAGAGCCCGGGGTTCACTTTTATTTGGCTGCTAGGAGCAGCTATTATCGTTTGATTTTTGACATCGTTGGGACTATCGTCTGACCTTCCAACCCCGTATAATCATCCGCCCGGCCCGCATCGTCGTCTCGTTTATTAGGCAGCATAATATGAACTCGCTTGGGCCCAAATATTTTAGTAGGACCTTATACCATATAATTTTATTGATAATGTATTGTTTTCTCTAACTTGCTAAGGTGAGGTGCCATACAAATGTTTAGTCGAAAAACCTTTGGTTAAGGAATCCGTTCTGGTTTAATTAGTATCACGCAGCCTGCAGAGCCGAGCTTGTACTGCTACGTTAAGTACACTGCGCACCGCCCGCACTTATGGGATTAGTATATATACCTAAGTATGTGTGCACTTGTGCTCCCAGTTTCGCGGAACGAGTTCACTGCAAATGTTAATAAGAAATTTAAAACCTTTATTGTAAGTAAACGCTGAGCAGCAAACTTAATTAAAATTAAAATTCCCGAGTTAGTGAAGGGTAATATCAAGTTTTATTTTAATGGTTTCAGTCAATATTTAAAAACATTGAACATAAAAAAAATATAACAAAAACCAAAGTATAATACAATCTATCACTACTAAGTGTATACAAGTATACACGGCTAAGTGTATCGGTCCGCCAGGCTCATCAGGATATTCTAAGGATCAGAGATACGCATTTTTTTAAAATGATAGCTGCTGTTTATGGTTCAACAATATAACCGATGTAGTACAGAAGAGTGACAGACACACAGAGTATCTAAAGATCTTTTGGCATACGTAACCCACGGATTTCTTGTGTATATTCAAGCAATTTGCATTAAAAAGTGTCGACCTGTACTTCTACGGAGCAGAAAAAAATCTGCGAGTATAAATGTTACCTCTAATAGCCAGAGGCCTGCGCTCCCTTACAATATCGAGATCATCTTGACTGCCTCTGTGGCGCGGTGGGAGTGTATCCGACTGCTACGCAAGAGGTCGTTCAATTCCCACCCAGGATAAAACTTTGTGTGATGAGCACGAAGGTTTATTCTGTGTCTGGGTGTTATTTATCTATAATAAGTATGTATTTAGAAATATATAAGTATGTTTATCAGTTATCTAGTAACCATAGTATAAGCTCTGGTTAGTTTGGAATCAGATAGCGTTGTGTGAGTTATCCTAAAGATTTTTATTAATTTTTTTATTATCCTTAAGGTCATCGGTAATGGTATACACCACCATGATAAAACAAAACACGCTCGTGGCTCCGCTAAGTGTTCTGTAAACGATCAATGCGTTAAGCATTGCAGTATTTCCATTTACTAGAATTTCCGTGCTTCGGAAGGCACATTGGGCCGTTGGTCTCGGTTGAAAGGCGAATTGAATAGCTTATGGGCGGCTTGAAAATTATCAACAGCAGGTAACCACAACCTGTCTGTCTATTTTAACACGGATGGTAAGGATGACATGCGTGCCAATGTCTTTATGAAGTGGAAGGGAAAAAGTAGGATAGCGGGCCCCGGGCCTCGCAACACGTAATGGGACAGACACTCGGATGATGATGATGATGATGAGGAATAGAGAAGTATAAATTTTGATTGGTTACTGCACCTACTAGTTCAAAATCTGTGGTACACTTTTAAAAAGAACAATAGCAAACATAATTTTTAAATTATATTGGATAAAATGTAAACGTTGATAAATATGAAGACACTTTTAAAGTGAATTTAACTAAATGTTAATTAATAAATAGCTGCCAATTGAAGCTAGTGTGTGTCAGTCGGGCACACCGCGCGTCCGTCCGCGTGTGCAGATAGCTTCGAACGCGATCATCGATCACTGCGCGTCATCCGCCGTTGGGTTCCGCTTATCAGTTTCTGATCTAGTCTCTTCTGGGTATAATACCACGGCATACAAATGCAGTTGAAGACCTTTGCCTTCATCGGACTGTCCAAACTTCTTGGATTATTATACGTTATTTAGTGTTAGACGGTTTTTAAACTATAACAGTTCGAAGTAGGCGTAGTGCGTATTAGGTATTAGGTATCGATCACTTGTCACAAGTATTACAGTTCAAGTAGCTTTTCCGCATGGCAGCAATTGAGACACCATACGTATGTTGGCCAGTTCTTTATGAGTAATATTTGTTAAAACTGACTTACATTCCCCTTAAATCAGGACAATACGCCTGACTAAAAGTAAGTATGCGAACCTTCAGCTCACTGCTAGCCACAAGGCGAGTGCAATAAACTTGCAAGTATGAAAGTTATGCCTAGTGTCCATTTTCGGCTGGTGCTTGTCGATGTGAAACTTTTAAAATACGTTGACAAGATGACCATTTGAAGCAGCTTTGTGACCAGAGTTCAATGGAGGATTAATTGGAGAAAATTCTACGTATCGGTGCTCTATTCGTGTAAGTACTGTGTAGGCCTGTATGTGGTACAAGCTCGATGCAGCTTTACGGTGTCATGGGCTGCACCTGTGCAAACCTCTGCTGCAGTATTCCAACCCAAAAGTAATATATAATATATCTAATACTGCACTATGAAATTACACTTGTAATTGCAAGTCATAATTATTTGAATCATAGCCGTTGTAATAAAATTGTAGGTACATTATATCATACATTTAAAAGTGAATACTTCTGACAACGACGCATATTGACGCTTAATGCAACAAAGAATGAATTATCCAATCGACTATAAACCTTATTTATAGAGTTCAGTTAGTGAGGACGGAGATGAAACTTAGAGTTTAGTGTAGCACTGCTGAGTTAGTGTGAAGCTACATTGTCGCTCAGTATCTGCCAGCAGTGATCGTCCAGTGCAGTGCCAGGTCACTGGACGCGCGCGGACATGTCGTAAAACAAGTGAGAAGCATTGACCAATAAATCTGACGATTTACGTTCATAAGGTCTCAGGTTCACCGACAGGGTTATTCAATGTCTTAGCTCGCGCAGTGTGGCGATTAATAAATATGAAATTCATTTTAAAAAGCAAGGCCAGAAAATGTATTTTATATGCTGATAATAAATATTAAAGCTCAATAAACATGGATGTGCGATGCCCAACAGAGAATAACGAAAGAAGCCTCCTGCATTCAACAAGGGAGTGTGATACTTACATCTAAACATAATGTATTACGTCACTGGGCATTGGTTTGTGATCAAGATCGCGTAGAGAAGTAGAGAAGTTTTCCCGTTCCCGTTTTCCACAGCAACATGTTCTCGGGATAAAAAGTAGCCTATGTGTTATTCTGATGTATAAGCTAAATTATTGTAAAGTTTCATTTAATATATTCAGTAGTTTTTACGTGAAAGAGTAACAAATATCCACACCAACTTTAGCATTTATAATATTATTAAGATTTTGTCACTGATCTCAGGTAAAGAAAAGAGGAGACGTATCACTATCCGCACTGGGGAGTGCATTTCTGTCTCCTTGTTCTTACGTTGTGTGTGGATTGTGAAGAGAGAAGTAATTGATAGTACTTGGCGTGGAAATATGGACAATACCACTAAAGTACTAAAGTTCGTATGTATAGTTGTAGGTGCGGTTTCCGAGAACAGTGGGTCGACGCAGGTTCAAGTAATTGTTCACAAGAAACCGTCGAGTTATAACCATAAATGAGCTTTTGTATAACTCTCTAAACGCTTAAGATATTGCCGTTCTCCGATTTATTAAGGCTTCGTTACTCATACTAAAATTATATTCTTATACCATAGTGTAGCTAGTTTTTGTATTATTTTAATGTAATGAAGCAAAATCATTGTGAAAGCGGTTAATCACCAACGCTGCGTACACGATATTGGTGCCCTTCTAATTAAAATAATTTAACTAACAAACAAATGTGTCCAAATCTTTTATAATACCCTTCACCGTAAGGAAGACTAACGGCTGGCGTCAAACTAAAATGGTGTACGTTCCATTAATCATCGATTGACTCACTTGCGAAACGAAGTTCATCTAATGAGAGATAGTGGCAGCGCACCGCTCTCCATTACAATTCTGTTATTGATCACTCGCCGCGCGCCAGTTAGGTACTCTTGCGACTGATGCCCAGCCCATCAATAGGCTGCCACTCTGGCGCGTAACATTTGCACAACAACATAAACATTTACCATTGATATATTATCAGGAACATTGGCTGAAGGTCGCGGGGTCGCCGCAGAGCCAGCCTCTATCAATACAACATATCCATCACGCTGCGCCCGCGCACCTCGCCCATCATTAATAAGGCAAACTTTGACACGAATATCTCAGCTCGCCGGTGAGCCCACAGAGTACTTTATTATATATGAGGTGAGCCAGATAACTCTATGTAGGGGAATTCGAAGCACGTCTCTACCTGAGAGTCGGCTGCGGAGGCTTTCAAATAAAAAGTAAATTCGTTTTAATTTATGTTTGTTCATTCGCAAAAGAATAATCTTGCTGTCTAACGAATAGCTAATTAATGAAATATATAACTCGGATGTTATCAGTTTCACGACTGTTTTTTTAGTTCGTTTATGTTGCAGAATCGAACTAATGGGTTATTCGTCAACTTGCACACAGAAATTACGCACGATTCGTGCGCGATGTCACATTTTAATTTAATATATTTTTCTGGTCGTCAATTCACACATAGTCGCAAAGTACAATCAAATACAAAATGTATCTCGTACGAAATCTACTTCAATATACGATTAGTGTAAGAAATTAAATAAATACAATAAAATGTGCCTGTTGGTCTAGTATGGGAAATGACTAAATTAGTTTTATAACACGATTATTTTGTATACCATTTGTTACCCACTCTAACATTTAAGTTTAAATGTAACATGATTTTCCTAATTAAACGTTACGTTATTAGCTACACCAAAAATATATACTACTAAAATAAAGTAAAAATCTACAGATTCTACCTGTGATAATAATTTTGTACTTCAACTCAAATTAATTATATATCATATTAAACTCGTTAAAGTAGGTTAAAATTTAAAATCGATATTTATATTAATACTACAGTCGCCAAATTTAGAGAAAGGTAAAATCGCTATACAATTATGCATCCTGTAACTACTAATTTGATTATTTTTAATTTAAATTACTAAATTCTAATTCAAATCATTAGGCTATAAATAGGGTACATTGAGTGATGTTATAAATAGTTTTAGTGCTCAAGCGTTTCTATAGGCCCATTTAGCCATTATAACATAGCATACATACATATTTTTACGTCTTTATCCCCGAAAAGGTAGGCAGAGGCATACTATAGGTACGCCCACATTTCACCGTATGCAATTTTGTCCCACGTAAATATTATATATTTTTATATTATTTTACAATAACAGGTAACTTTATAGTCAGTCGCTCGTCTGCACAAACTTCTATGGAAGATTAATAAAAAGTCAAGGTTGCAGGACCAAAAATAACCCAAAAATTTGATTTATTCAAGTTCTTGACTATGTTTGTAACCTAAATCACAATAACTAAATAGACATAGTCGAAAGTCTATAATAAAATATGCATATCGTTTTGAAATTAATGTCATATTGCTTCTCATTTCTTACTTCGGACCATATTTTTACTGTATGTTGAGTGAGATAGCACATATAATTCACCCAATCCACTAAGCGGTTTAGGTTCACAACTAGTGCAACCTTAAATCTTAATTTTAATGAACTCCTCATTGATTTTGTTTTTATTTTTTTGTACAAACTCATTACTGTATAATTGGTCAAATAGCATGTAAATCAAAGTAATGTAATTACTGGCGGTTATACATAAGATTTATATTTTCATATTACTTGCAACAAATTTTTTTTTTTTGTTAACCAAATACCGAAAGCTTATTGTGATCTCTTATTGATGAATTTATTTTTTTCCTTTTTTGTTGATTAGTAGCAAGTGAAAGAAGATTTATGGTTTTCATGTATATTTGTGAAAAACTTAAATTTAAAAACAATTTCAACTTGTGATTCTTATAATAAGTAGTAAGTTCTAATTTTGTTGTATTTTATAATAAGTAGTTTCTATTTGTTTGTAATTGTTGATTATTAAACTACTTTGATTCAAAAACTGTTTTATTTTATAGAGCAGCACCAATGTACCGACCCACAGAATGAGGTCATAATTATTGGTCTTAAATAAAAAAAAACGTTATAATATTTTTAATATTATTTAACCTGTTAAGCCACATGGGCCTACAAATCCATCCATATGCATATACATCCATAACCATCTCAGTAACGTTAAATACGGCAAGCAAGACTCAAACATTTGTCTAGCTGAAGATGTATGATAAGCATATAGGGTGTCTACAAGAGTGGAGAATTTCCCCGAGAATTGATTACACAGAGTTATGTAATACAAATCTAATTAAATTCTGAGCATTTCTGTAGTTGACAGTACCTATCTACCACTGAATTTAAGTACTGTGCGAATGGACGTACAGAAAAATCAATTAAATTAAAATGTTCCATCTCTCACGATCGTGCCGAATTCATATTAATAATGTAAAATTTGTAAGGTTGTTACTCTTTCACTGAAAACTACTGAATGGATTTTAATGAAACATTTACAGTTATTTAGTTTATAGGTATATCAAAATATAGAATATAGGCTTTTAACCGGCGAACTAGTTCCTGTGGGAAATGGGAACGAGAAACTTCACAATTTCACCATCCGTTCGGAGCCACGGGCATCAGCTAGTTTTATTATACATATACAAATAATACCTACTTTCCAAATACCTAATTAGTGAAATAACTCTGATCGCGAGACGCTGCGGTATCTCAAGATAAAACGTTGTGGAGATATTTTATTGAGGGTTCATGTTACCAGGTGAGGCCGACGTTTTATTTTATTTACCCACATGCGCCATTGCACGCCTTTATCTCTGAAGGGGTAGGCAGAAGCATACTGTCCACATTTTTCCATTCGTGTTGAAATGGACTGTTTTATAAATATTAATATTTTAATAATATGTGTCACAAATTTTAATAATATGTGTCAATTCACATATTATCTACATCAATTATATTCAATGTTCAGGTTCAATATATGCACTGCAGGAGGCTAAGCTTTGAGCACTTTAAAAAAGGTGAATGAAGAGACAGTACAAATATCTCCAGCATTCCCTTGTCATTCTGTGCAATTATAGTAGCTGAACCTAACTCAACCCAAGGTGCAGGCAGAGGAGGGAGGACTTTGGTGTCAAATAAGCTCAAATAGGTAAGTGGCGAACGAATTGCTAATAGACATACCATAAAAAAATAAATTTCTAATATAGTCTTAGTGGTAGTCAATACTAGTTAGTTTAATCAAAAAATGTACACCGGAAATTGAGTTCCATGGTACGGATCGACAGAGATTAGACGAGCCGGCCAGCGCCACGTGGGGCACCGCACCTCGTCCATTAATAACTGCCTATTCTCGACATTACTTACGACATGTAGTGAGTGGCAGCACTATAGACATCACAATGCACAGTTTAGAGTATGGAACACACAAACATACAAAAAAACAAACGACTAGAAGCTTTTAAGATAGGGATCGAGACGAGACGCGGAGCCGCCGAGTGCGGGATGGTACCGGCGCAGCTCGCCTGTGTCACTCACTGGAGCAGCGCACTGAGTGCTTGAGACTCTAATATTACCGTAACATACAATGCCCCTGTATCTCACCAACAACACAAGACAAGTGCTGTGTGTGACTACAGCTGAGTTGTGTTTAAAACCAATGATTTCGTTACTTGTTATGATACTTGCATCATCCATTTACATTACTAGTTGTATGTATGTCCACATAGGTAATATGAATGGTTGTGGTAGTGACTTTCACAGAGATTAAAGAATTGTTGTAATTCTCAGCGAATTCTATAAACCAATACCCTGGTTTATTAGCCATGATCCTCGCAACCTTGACCTGAACCCAAGTGAACGGCGATGGCGGTTTGTACTTTGGATTTGTCCGCAGTATTGGATCGGACTCATACAACTGTGTCAATCTTCACACCACACTAAAATAATTAATACTTATTAAACAAGAAATAAATTTCCAGTTGGTAACACGAATATGACATAAGTATCATTAATATTTTTTTAAATCTATCTCTAAAATGTAACTTTTGCATGTACTAGCAGACAATTTCACCCGCGTAGAGTTTGTTCCCGTGGGAATATGGAGATAAAATATAGCCGTAGTTACTCCTTATAACACATCAGCGAGGTAATCCACCAGCGATAACGTTATTTTTGTATACTCATACGGCTCTAGTGGTTGTTTTAAGACTCAGATGGGTGCTGCAACTCGTTCGAAACGTCGGTGTATGTAAGTAAATATTATTTCGCGTAAAATTTCAAATCTATACTAATATTATAAAGCTATGATCTTTATTATATCATTCATCACATCATTGTTTGGTTGAACGCGCTAATCTCGGTCGGATTTGAAAAAATATTTTTGTGTTAGATAGTCCATTTATCGAGGAAGGCTATAGGCTATATATTATTACGCTTCTACACTGGGGAGCAGAGCAGTAGTCATAAATGTCGACAAATCGGACAAATTTTTATGCATCATTGTAGAATTTATAAGCGACGGGATTAAATAGCTGCGACGAGAATATTCCACGGGCGAAACTGTGGGGGTCATCAAGAAGTGTATAAAGTGCAAGTGAAAGTCGGTCCAGCCTTTCAAAGATTAACCGGAACCAAAAAAATGACATTAAAAAATAAATTGTTTCTTTCTTTAGTAATTACCGTATATACCTAACATATTAATTAAATATCCATCACGCCTTATCCCCAAAGGTGTGGCAGAGGCATATTATATGCCCACTTTTCACCGTGTGAATTCCTGTCACACGTAATTGGTGGTGAGCCCATTGCCGTGTTGAAATAGACAGACGCAGGTTGTGGCTACCTGCTGTTGAAATTTTTTAGGCCGCCCATAAGGCCTTCAACCAGGCTTAACGACTGCCATTTTACTGGCAACCGGGACCAACGGCTTAACGTGCCTTCCGAAGCACGGAAACCATGGCCACCCATCCTAGGATCAGCCATAGTAAAAGTTGCGTAACTCAGTGATCGTTTACAGAACACTGAGACCGCGGGGCCACGAGCGCTTCAACAATTAATTTGAAATTACAATTAGACTATAATAGATAGGTGGATATGTATAACTTTAAAGAAATAAACGCAGTTATGTTGCGTACCACCACCGAGACCGTGGTCGGTGCAACCAGCTTCAAACGTCGAAGTTAATGGAATGTGATGCTTTCAAAATTTGTATTATATAATCTTTAAACCCGAGCACATAAATCATATTTTGTCACAATAGTTTTAGTTAGTGAGCTAGACCGTACGTTGTGGGCTATGTGAATGCCATCGTGGTGGTCAGCGCTGGGTGCCGGGGACCTGCCGACTGCCGCATAATTTTTTGTCAGTATCTTAATAGTGTATCAATATCATTGTTATCAGCCCAACCCGGCACCGAATCGAACATTGCTTAATATTCACTTGTCCCCTCTTTCGCTGTACCTTTGTTCACTGATAAAAAAGAAAGAGTCAGTTAATCCGGAGCTGATCATTGCGATTACACCAGCGAGATGTCAACACAACCAACCAAATAACTGCGTCGATTATCACTACCATAATAAAGTGAGGAATTCATTTTAGTTTGGTTATAGATTTTGGGCTTTCGGTAATTAGTCTCACTCAGCAGAATATTCAGCAAGGTGTTGAGAAATATATTAATTAATTTCGTGGAACTTTGGCTATGAGCCCATACTTAACTTAATAAAATTCTATATTAACTGGTAGAAGACATACCTACATGGAAGAACGTACTTATCTGATTATAGCACAATAGGTGATTTGAATGTTTTATTTCTTAAGTATTTTTATTGATAGTTCGGCATTTACTTTGCACCTGACGTCAGAGAGAGAGAGCTGGGGGCTTAGTCTACTAATTCAATCGAGTCAGAAGAGAATAGAAATCGTCGTTCAATCGAGAATCGAGATCCGACAGAAAAGAAATGACCGTTTTCGTAGTTCAGTATTACAATTGCGCTCCAATAGAATTCTATCGGCCTGCCGATTTAGTTCTATTAAAAGGTGTCGCGCCAGTGGTCGATCGTCATTTTAGTAGACTATATAATTAATATTTTGACATTTAAAAACAGCTAATTTGTCGCTATTCTTCGGCTTGAGAAATGTGATTGTGAAATATATAATAGGTTTAGTAGACTACCTAGTTTTGAACCAATTGCAATGGAATCGATATAGAATAGAAATAGAACGGTTTTATATTGTAAAATAGTAGACTTGTCCCCCTGTTTACAGTCTCGAGCTATGTTGTATGGGTGTATTACAAGGATTACATGGCTGCCGTTTGGTGTAACTATGTATAACAATTCGTCGAAATAAATATGATGATCAAACATAAAGGAATACTGCGGTAACTAAAACATGACTCTAGGGTATTATTGTTTCTTGAAAACTTGCTGACGATTAGGGTTCGTATACTTACAGATGTATGAATTTGTAGCTCGTCGAGTTGCCCATTTTTGGCAAACCTTTATCAAAGTTAAATATAGGTAAACAAACTCCCATTATCGAAATATGGACTGTTATATTTCGTATAACGAGTGGAGCAGTAGCCTCGTCTCAAAATTAAAATAGCGGTAGATATATAATTAGAACAATAAAGTGTATCGCAACAGCGGCCATTACCGCACAACATATAATGATTATTTATGATTGTTATAAAGTCGTGACGCGCAGAGGTAGTTATTAATTAAGCATTAGATATTAATGAAGCGTTGGGCAACGAGCGGGCCACCATCACGCTACAAGGAGAGAGTAAGCAGTCATTTGTCCGTTTCGATCTGCAGTCCGGATTGTGTTTGCACGTTTGTTACACAACGTCTAAGTAATCGGTGATACGAACTACATTGAGCTAATGTTAATAATTACAAACAACTTTAGACAAATAACATATTCCGATAATCTTATATGATCTCAGTACTGTCTCGATTTCACCGAAATATTGACTCTGCTCGGCGGCGGATTTGATTATTTTTCAACTTTGACGTCATATTACCCGACCCCAGATGGGTGTGTGAGTGGCCTTCTTCCTGCCGAAGTAGGTACTAAGACACGGCTAGCTTCTGGAGTCCTGTCTGCACGACTGAGGCCGTCTCGGGGTGACTACACCCCGGGTGGAGTGCAACCCCGCCTTACTCCATCTGATAATGTGTAAGGTGAAACTGCGCCCCTTCTAGACTACTCTTCCGATCGCCTCCTTCCCTACGCTATCTTTTTCGAGCGGAATCGGCCCTCTGGATTAGACTTCCCCTCGACGGTCTCTTTCTAAAACAAAACGGTCTCGTAGAAGGAGACTACTGCCCTCCGGCCCTGGTTTATCACCAGTATTGAAAATGCTGGCGGAGACAAAATAATGTTCTCCGTTCCATCCGACCAAGACCGACGTCCAAACCTCCCACGCGGGTCAGTATTCCAGCGTACGGTGGGCTAAGTCCTGGTCAGAGTCAGCACATGGTTTCTCAACACAAATCAATAACATGAGATGATATATTATTATTCAATCATTAGCTGAAGGCGCTCGCGCACGCGCAACTTACAAATTGGTGCCAATACTAGCGTCAGTGCCATTACTGTGCGTTACGTCCGACATATTGTGTGTGTGCGGATCATTAATCACATCACTGATCACAAGTGCGTGATCACATCGACTAATACGTACTTTTAACATTCACTTATATCGTTTGTCAAACTTAAGTACCTACTTACATTAATGGTTGTATTTAAATGGGCTAGTATTGTAACCGATTTATCAGAATGTTTTATAGATCGAATTCATGGATATATCTAATATCGTTGACTAGTTCTCCAATTGAATGAAATACTGCTATAATTATTGAACACTTGTCATTAAAAGGTGTGGGAACTAATACAAATTCATGTCTACAATATCAGAGTGTATTCCGGAGAGCAAATTCAATTCATCCTGCCATCGTGCCATCATGTAAGTGCTTCGGAAACCATAGAATGACTTGAAACATATTACCAGTATTCGTAATTTCTTACTCTGAAATGCCCATTTGAAGATCCGCAAAATTGAACCTTACTTTAAGAAAATAATGTTAAAGCTGTTAGGTAGTTAACAATCTGGATTAGCATAAATAAATATAATTTTTGCGGAGACCATTTGTGTAATCTCCTTTTACTCCGACCCGGGAATCGAACTCGGGACCTCAGCGCGGTAGTTGCATACACTACCACTAACGCCACCGAGGCAGTCGTACATATACGTTAACACTGCTTTTTATCACGGGAACAGTTTTCTGTAAAAAACGGGTCGGGGAAGCCGAAGCTGCTGGCATCTTGTAGTTGGAAATAGGTGGCGAAGTGTCCACCAGTCTTTCTACAGCCAATCTACAGCCAACATACCAATTAACATAGACCTTTGAGTTGCGCTTATACAATTTGGAGGTTAATTGGCGGTTATAACTTTTGTTTCCACTACTACCAGACTGACTGACGGTCAAATCTGTTATGTATTAGTAAAGAAACTATTAGTGTTATGAATATCAGCCGGTATCAAATTCCTTGTGAAAATTAACGCTACCTTCCCATACTATGAGTGTCCCCCTTAAGTTGCTCAAGTAGGTGTTACTAGCGCTGTAAGGTACACGGTGTTCTAAAGTCGGTGAACTGCGCGCTATACGCAGTTAATTTTTTTTTTATGAATCAAATAACTGACTTATATCTAGTAGTAGAGTACTGGATGAAAGCGCACTAAATAGCCGAGTGGACTTCTCGAACCTTGCGGCTCGGGTTCTTCCTCGTACTCCTACTATTTTCTCCTACTAGTAGGAGCACGAGGACATATATATCCTGATGCTCCTACTAGTAGGAGCACGGGGACATATATGTCCTGATGCTCCTACCAGTAGGAGCACGAGGACATATATGTCCTGAAGCTCTTACTACAATAAAAATCATAAAGTATCCAATAGGAGCATCAGGACATTATTAAAATAAAATTCCTTGTAAGCATACTTTGATTCAAGTACAGGTGAATGTAGCTGTTATCTACAATTTTATTTAAGAGGCACTATAGTATAGCTGTGAATGCTTTTTGAATATAAATAGGTAGAATTCGTTTTGTTTGTTAATTGTATACACACTTTTAGCGAAATTAACTAAAATATATTTGTGTGTTTTGCATTATGAAGGATGACCATAAAAATAAATCACATAGTATTGTAAAAGAAATATTCTCAATTTTATATTAATATGAATGGCACTGAAGATGATAATGTACCCATCTTTATCAAAGGAAAACGTGGAAACACAGACGTACAAGAGTTTAATACCGGGTGTGAGCAACTTTAAATTTAAACTTTCGCGCCGAAAGGGCGCCGATCACAATGCCTACTTATCCGACCTATTGCGATTCAAATATCCTTAGGATCCAAAAGCCACTAGCAACGCTCTGTCTCGAAGGCTTACGTCCGGAATGACCAAAAAGAGTAGCTCTAAACTGTCACACAAGACTATCGAACTCTAAATAATCAGAAGTGCAATGCCATCTACGTACAACCCTACCAGTAGGAGCATCAGGACATATATGTCGTCGTGCCCCTACTAGTGGGAGAAAATAGTAGGAGTACGAGGAAGAACTCGGCTATCAGTTATTGTATTCAAATATTGTTATCACAGAAATTTAAAAAAAATACGGTCACCCTACTAGTAATTCACTCGGCCAATGCAAAGATACTAATAAAATCAATAGAAAATAAAAGAAAAACGTATAGTTTAACAATTTATTTCATGTTGTAATCAGTGCTATTCATTTTCGATTAATTAAACTCTTAAGTTTTTTAAAAGCCCAGCAATGGCAATCAAAGAATCAATATCTGTTCGAACATCCGTACTCGTAACATTAAACATCAACATTTGATCAGATCTGTCGATCATCGTCCTGACGCATGACGTGTGTGTGAGAGTATTCCGGGGCTGCATGTGCGCCGGCCAGTGGCCACTTAATACATACTTTTATTTGTTTCAAACAGCGATTACACGCGGCGTCCATTAATTAGTACTCGGGCATCAATCACATCAGCGGCTGCACCGCGCTGCATTCGTACTGATGCCTTAGTCGTGCCGCGTACATACTCGTACGTGCACCACGGTCGATTGATATGGCATTAACGTATAGATAGTGCCAATGTCAAGCCTTTAAGATATCTTTCCGATAGAAAATACTTTTCAAGTTGAATCTCTTAAATTCATTTTGTGTTATAGTACTTAAAGACACGATGGTGGACTCGGATAATGTTATCAAAATCAATATTTAAGAGAAACTTTGGTCTTTTCACTGAACTTTCTATTATTTTCTTTGAACTATCACTATACAATTGCTAGGGTGTTATCTTGTCCAGGTTGCACAGTTTTGCAGTAAAACTCTAGGCTGTAAACAAAACGATCGCTGTAACCCACCCGTCAGCCATTGCACAAAACCAATAAAATCAAACCAATTCGTCGTTAAGACATGTCTCATTTTATTCCTCGACGTCGTCTAATTAAGTAAAAGTGATGCGCGGTCATCTCGGTAATGTTGGTGATGGGTAGAGTTTCATCTGTGGTAATAAAGTGTGCGTTTAAATGTGTCTAATACGTTTTTGGGTAAAACGCGATCGCGTGTCGGCGCTGCCTGTATCCGATATCAACAGGTTTGCTGTTGAAACGACATTAACAAACTATAATGTATATTCTTATACTTTGTATTATGTAATTGTGGTAAAATCACTTCAGTCTTCATGTTAAAGGAACATAGGTATCAAAAACATTTCATGATGACAGCTGCATAGGACTTCTTAACCAAGTCCAAACCCACAGCAAATATAAATCAATCTGGTTGTTTGAAAAGTAGCCTGTGTTACTAGGTACTGCCTGGGACAGCTTCTTCAAAATCAACCTACCCTTAAACCAGAGTCCGGTACACAAAGGGCGATGTCACATTGATGACGACGGATCGTGGACATCTTCTCTGCAAGGAATTTACATACACATACACAAATGCTCGCTTGTTTTTTTCTTACTGAGGAATCACAAAATATTTTCCTATATAGAGGCCAAGACTAATTAAATATATTTAAGACTTCCAAATCTACAATTCACAACATCGTCACTGGACCAAACTGAACACAAATTACAAACACCTCCAAATTTTGATCCAGAGTGCAGCGGGTCGGTGCTTTTTTCCTGATTCATTCCATTTAATACCCATCGCTGAGTACTGAAACCATTACATGGAGTGAAAAAAATCCCATTTTTAAAAATGATGCGATATGTATACATAACTGAAACCACTATTTCGCGTGAAGTTCCGAAGAGTATTTAAAGTATGGAAATACATCGGTTCTAATTCAACGCACGTCAGAACTGAGCCTAATGATTACTGTGAAATATTGTACTACCTACAAGTTTTAACCTAATATGGAGTCAAATTCTATCTGAGCTTAATCCACATGCATTCCCTATGAAAACTAGATTAAAATAATAAAATTATTTAGTATAATACTTACAAAAACCAAATAAGAACATTAAACTAAGAAATATCGGTCCAAGAGTAGTGATGGTTGTATGATAAGATGACCTCTGCCCTAGTTAAGCAACCAGCACAAGCAGCACAGCTGGATAGCTCCATGTTTGTAGACTGCCATGGCAAATACAGGATAAGAAATAGGCCTCTGCAATGTTGGTTTCTAGACATAAAGGAAACTTTTGAGTGTGGTCGCGAATCCTTATGGACACCATGCTGCCGATGTGCTCTCGGGTTCGATTATCGGGTCGGAAAAAATATTTGCGTGATCCACAAATAATACTTATATTTCGAATTTTGGGTGTTTTTTTCTATTTATTATATGCATATAATTAGAAATAATTAAATTAGTATATTGTTATTGCCTTCCAGCGCGGAAAAGCGGTCAGTGTTCTGAGCACTTTTGCACCGGATACAATCCGGGGTGGGTTGACAGAGACTATGTATACCGTAAGCCAACAAAAATATAGGTACGTATTGTAAGATTTGTAGGAGCATTATATAATAGGAGTAATTAATATTCTGATCAGTGGCGTAAATATAGGGTGGCATGGCTGCCAATGCATCGGGCCCAAACGGCTGAGAGGTCAGAAATATTCTGAGCACTGTGGCTGTAAGTCACCTGGGCCGAACAGCACTTATTCTTACAGCTGCGGCCGAGAACGCAGCCAGTAAAAAGCACATAAAGTACGCGGCCTTAGAGTCGCGCTACCTAAATTGTGGTCCCACTCACGTTCGAGACAATGGGCATAGAGGCTTAAACATTGGTGGTGGATATAGGTCGAAAAATAGGGGAGACAACCGTTGACTCTCGCTCCGGCTTGAACCTGGTGTCCATTAGAAATATATGAGAATGTTTATAACGCATCTAGATCCCACAGCTCTAGCTTATATTAACACATAGTATGGGATGGGTTAGATGGCGCTGTGTGAAAAAAAATGTCCCATAAAATATTTGTATCATATAAGCTATACCGAGAATTAGTTTAGTCTATTTCGCAACCAAAAGTTAATAACAAATTCGAGATCATGTGATTTCTGCATCCAATTAGACATTGGTTGTTATTACTAGATCAATAAAGAGAGGCTGAGCGAGTTTCGGAGTCACGAAGGAGGGCATTATATTAAAAGTAAATTATAGACTACGTTCAGGTGTAGACGTACCTACCTACCTACCTACTTGATGTTTTTAGAATCGCTAAGATACTGTATGTATTATATAAATATGTTTACGGCGCTTGTAACCCCGCTAACTCAGTCTTCTGCAAATAATCACTGATCACTACGTGAAGCACTTTCGCCATGACTGGTCCTCAGATGGGTGACCGCTTTGTGACATTTCCAGTGTCTTAACGTGCCTTCACGTTAAGCCGTTGATCTCGGTTGTCAGTAACATGGCAATCGTTGAAAAGTTGAAGGTCTTACGAGCTCGGCTTAAAAACTTTAATAGCAGATCGCCACAACTTGCGCCTACCTATTTCTTCACGGTGATAGGAACCGCACCTGTTATGTGAGACAAAAAATGCCCACTGTGAAATGTGGGCGAATAGTATACCGGGGATAAAGATGTGACTGATGATGAAAATGGTAGGTACGCGCTGCCTTCACAACATACTACAACTAGCCCGTACTATTGAGTAAAGATTCACTTCTGCAGACTACACAGATACCATTTCTGCAACTATTTACTATAGTTAAGATGTAAGCTGATCTCATGACATGGCAACAATGTGTGTTGATGCGTCATTTAGTTTGTATGCGATATTGGTAGTCCCTTCTGAGCCTCAGAAAACCATATAGGGAGAAACTTTGCACCCTGTATTGTACCCCCACTGTAAATGAACCTATAATGTACGGGCGTGATTTAAAATGTCAAAGCCGGATTTAAATAAAAATATATTAATTTAAATGGACATAGTTACGACTAGGTTACAAAACACACACATACGCATATTGTCACGCCTTTATCCCCGAACGGGTAGGCAGAGGCAAGTTTCACCGTATGCATTGTAGTCCCACGTAACAGGTGGTGAGCCCATTGCCGTGTTGAAATGGACGGGCGCAGGCAGTGGCGACCTGCTGTTGAAATTTTTTAAGCTGCCCATAAGGCCTTCTACTTGGCTTAACGAATGCCATTTTATTGACACCGGGACCAACGGCCTAAAAACTACAGCCCTTAAAGTGTGGTCTTTCAGTTGTCACCGATCGCCAGTTAGATCTCAGAAACTATCAGAACCACTATTGTGATAATTGGAGTCACAATTCGGACTTAACGCTAAGATAATTACGGTTGCATTCAGCTATCGATTCCCATACTCCTTGGCATCGATAAACTTCTCAAAGATTAGTGGTACGTTACTAGGAAAGGCGGAATAACGATATCTTGAATCGGCTCGGCGCAGATACGTGTTATCCGATCTCAATGTGTAATAGAAACCGCCTCGTGGAATACATTGCGTGTTGTGTATAAATATACGATATCGATAGATTCGTGCTCAAATACTGCTACTTTTATTTTGTCTATAGGTATAATAACATAAAATCAACTCCAAAATTAAAATACAACAATATGCTTACGGTGATGGTATGGGCGTCATCATCATCCGAGCGTTTGTCCCAGTTGCGTCTCGCGACGCCCGGGGTCCCCGGGCTATGGGCGTACCTATAGTATACCTCTGTCGCCCCGTCGGGGATTAGGGCGTGACTGATGAGTAATTTCACCAACAAATACTGACACTAGCTGGTCACCTGGTGTTGCTGTTCTGCTATTTAAGGATCTAAATTTGTATAATCAGTGTGAGTTTAGCATACATACCTATATTTGATATTTGTTTAGTGGCAAAAACTTGCTCAGGCATACGAGCCGCCATTAAATATTAGTCATACAGCAGGTCAATCTCCGCACGACTACACATTTTCAATTAGCCTCAGCAAATAACTAACATTACGACGTACCCAACCAGTAACAGGAAATGTACTAAGGACGTGTGTAGTATACAATCACTTTGGCGATTACAATCACGATCTCGGCGAATATCTAGCAGCCCCGCGACTGGACGTTAAGGCTGTCGCTTGTAAAGTACGGCCTAAGGGCATTTAATATCTTATATTTACCATAAAACAGGATGTATTTGAATACAATGTCAGCATTATTGCGCGTGAATAATGCAGTAGTTCGGTGCACCTGTGAGCGAGCGTATGCTGCTCGCCAGCACCTATAGTCAGCTGCTGTTATCAGCACAGGGACATAACGACGCATTGCGGCGCCGAGCTATACTCCATACCGCTTCGTTTACACGCGGTATCTGATTTTTTGGGTGTATTGCTTTTGATGCGCACTCTCTAGTATTCACTTTCATGTATAATGCATTGTCCCCATAAGAGAACGCGTAGTCAGGTCGATAGATTAGAACAATTTATTTATATAATGTAGACTAGTGGTACGTTATTATAGCGATCATCGTCAGTTACCTGTTTGTTGCTCTCGACGCGTTGCAGTGACGTGCCATGATGTGAGTGTTCTGGAGAACTACTTTTGACTAGGTCCCACCGTCTCCTCGCTCTTGAAAAACACGGGTGGACCAAAAATGTCATCCACACTTTATGGACAAAATCGTGCCCAGTTCTGAACGGTTTTGCAGGTTAGAAAGTTTGTACAGGGCCAGCAGCAGCCGGCACCTCTGGTGTTGCTAACGTCCATAGGCTACGGTGACCATCAGGTGGGCCATATGCTTGTCTGTCACCTCAGTGGTATAAAAATAGTTATTTCTAATGTCGCACCACAAAAATATGGAACGACATACTGCTACACAATCTTACAACCCTTTAAGAAAAGTCTTAAAAAACACAGGTCTGATGATGATAGATAATAACAGCCCTCAATCACGGGTCGTCGCCTTGCTTTCGATCAGGCTAGCGAGAGAATTGACAATATGAATTAGGCAATATTACCGACCATTGCAACTAAAAAATCCACTTCTTCATCATTTCCTCCGCGTTTTTCTTGCTATACTTATAATGGATAATATCCTGTGCTACAATATGGAATCGTTGCTTATCTTTAAACATAACTCTTTTTTTTACACTGAATGAGAGCATTGCTTGTAATAGAATTCAAAATGTTTAGTACACAATCGATCAAACTAGACTGCTTAAAAACTAGAGCTATAAAATGCATGAAGGAAACCGTTGCATAACTTCTGGCTCCTGCAACAAAAAGTGCTGAAGTGATCTCTTGTGTCGCCGTTCTGTGTGCTGGCAGCGTTGAGTGAGCGACGACGTTGCTTTCTTTATACACGTATACATTGTAATTGTGATGTAGTTATGAAATTCTATGTCACAGTTGTGACGTGTTTTAACACAGGTTTCTTGATGCATACGAGTACATGCAAGAATCAGTAGAAACACTACGATAACACTTGACACCTACGCATCAAAGGCCCCATATTGCATTTATGTTTAAATGACGCCTAAAATAATTGTAATGAATCGAGTCACTTTGGCTATCGTTAAGTCACAATAATAGGTAAGCCGGTAATAGGTTTCGACAAATTGACAATCAAAATTAAGTCTCAACTTTAAGCTTTATATGAAATATTTATTTTTTAAAGACCAACAAACAGACATGTCAACTAGTGCGTAATGTATGTAGTATGTACAAACATACATACATAGAGTGAACCAGAGACGCGCGGACAGTCTCCATTGAGTGGTGCGTCCGACCCGTGTGAAACTATGAGCGACGCAGTGTTTGCTGCTCTATACGCCATCCATAAAACATGACGTTTGGTGCGCAGCCGACGTCGGCGATCTGCTATCGTTACCGATACACAAACAGTAATAGTATGTAAAGCAACGGATGTATCCCTTACCTTACCTTTATGGTAATAATACGGGATGTGGGTTGGTAGATAAAGCCCGCAAATGTCTGCGATTTGCGGTCCTTTATCAACATATCGTAATAATATAAACTAAAGCAAGTTACGCACTCGATTACGGCAAATTTTACATTTATATTGGGTATGATTTTCTACGAAATATTTAAGCATGGCATTCATGCACTCGACGAACTCTCGTAACACGATTTAGGTAATGATAACTGAAGGACTGTACTATGGCACCATCGACACCGCGGCTTTGTAATGTCACATAAAAACTAGATTGTAATCAAATCACCTCTGATAAACTGACATCGTCCTGTAACTCTATCTTTGTCCTGTACTTAACAAATAACTTACCTGTCTCCGCCTCAAGTTGAGACCGAGGATGCAACTCAGAAGCGTGATTTACCGAGTCACCCCGGCTCCAGAAATAAATGCGACAATTTGTATTCTATTGTTTACTATCGAATGACGTTCCCGACAGGAGTGTTATACATAATGGTTGTTGTAGTGGGATGTCGATGCGCCTGCGCCGAGTGCGTGTGACAAGTGCGCGGCGGGGTGGTGTGCCGTGAGCGCGCATACATCTTGCGCGGTAATTGAATAACGGAATATTTATGAGCGGAGAGGTCGCAGCCGCGCGCCTGTGCATGTGCTTCACATCGCGCCGATAACACCGTTTATATCGCCATTCTCATTTAAGATACAAAGCGTCGCTTAAACGGATATAAATATTTTATGCGTCGAGATAGTTTCGCGGTAATTGAATACTTGTCATGTTAAATGGCAGCTCGTAAACGCCTTCTAGATTTGGTTCATATTCATGATATGCGGTGCTAACGATCCGTCTGTGGAGAGATGCGCGCGCTGACGTCCAGCGCACTCGCCGCGCATGCGCATACCCTGCATGTCGGCGGCAACAAACCAAGCAATCATAGTCAGTTTCACAAGCTCACATCATTAACGTTTATTATATGATTTGTGATTAACTGAGCATCCGTTTCTGTGTAGATTTCGAGTTAGACGCAATGTGACCGCTTCAAATTTAGAAAACATTAAAGCACCAGTCGACACGCGCAGACCCAACCCGCAGAGCGTGTGGTACATGAAGGTACATCGGTTTACTTTCCATATTTCTAATCGGTCAGTAGTTCCTAAGTAAATGCATTTTTCAGATATTATCCAGAGACCAGATCGTCTGAGATGATGATGACAGTGATCTTCAAGATATGTCACCTACGATGGCTCGTGCACATCCAAAATCGTCTAGAGCGGGGATTATATTTTCATTTATCTACAAGTAAAAGCAAAAATGATGCTTGTTGAATAGACCGATAGTAAAACGATCGGTTTTCTGAAATAGCTAACAATTATAATGACCCATACTACCACACACATACGCACACAAATTATAATTTGGTTATAATGAAATTTAATCAAATGCCTGGGTGATATCACAGAGGTTAAAAAAAACTATTTTTTAGTGTCACTAAAATGGGGCTGGAGGCCAGATCTGTCCTATAAGTAGTGAGACGTGCGAACTATTTAAGTAATGTCAGTTGCGTCACCAGGTGAGTACCCTGCGACAGGTGGCGCGCCACTCGACACAGTGCCGCGTGTTCGCCTCCTCACAAACATCGAGTCGTCTCTAACGGTGCTCGGTGAAGGGGCTGTGGGCGCTCCACTTCACACACGAACAAATGTGAAAACACTCGAAGTCGACGAGTGTACCTGAGGGCCGCAGAGGGCCTCGACAGCGTGGCAACGTGTTTGCTGCAAACAGAGCGTCAGTACATGTAGTACTTGAGCTAAACAGATAAACTGGCAATAAACTGTCGACCGTAAATCATGAGCGTACCGTGAGTAAATGTTGTTTGTTGACTGTGAAATATCAACAGTCCATTTAGTTACAAACTAGAGATTGACAGTACTCTACACAAATCAGCTTACACTCTGCGGTAGCGTGTTATTTCACGATTCAATTCAAAGGATTATAATACTTCAATATAATAAATGTTGACCCTAGTGATATTCAAGTATTTCTCTTATTATGTATTTCTTTCAAGTGTTTTCGCTGTATCCCTGACGAGGTAGTCAGAGAGGACAGATCGCCAGACTTCGCGATCTATGCATACGAGTACTTCTTTCCCTTCTTGCAGATTCATCAATCACTTCATACATGCATGTCTTGGTATCCGAGTTTTTACTTTTCCGTTTTTGAGCAATCTACTCACGTGGTCTTCATATGTAAATCTCGGCCGACCCTAACTCCTTCTGCCCACTACTTTCGCACAATTTATATTCTTGATTCGTTGGACGTGTCCAAACCAACGGAGCACGTACTTTTCCAGTTTAACACTGACAGTTTTATTCAAACCTGCCATATTGCGTATCACTTCGGTACGTATTCGGTCGGCCTAAGTTACGCCGCACAATTTTCGAAGTAATCGCATCTCAGCACAGCATCCAATTTACTTTCATGCATCTACTGACATACCCAGGTATCGCTACCGTAAAGCAACGTTGGTATCGTACTCGCCGTTCTACATCGGAATCAATTCTTTCGTCTGCGCCAAACATACTCCCAAAATACACAATTTCATTCACTTGCTCTAGACGTTCCTGGTTTATCCAAATCTCGCATTAGTTCTTACTTCATGTAAATTCAACTAACTTATTAATATCTCGCAGCCGACAAATATGTTGAAAGAAAACGTTCAAGTACTGTCCTGCGGTAAATAATAGATTGAAAGTACTTAAATTCTAACAAACCATATTAGATTGAACTTTGTTTTTCACATCCGGTGTCTAAGCTAGTTTTTTGCATTATGATTCCATTTTGAAAAAAGATCTACAGTAATTTTGAAAATCCTTAAATATAATATTCTCAATAAGCCCGTAACTACAAAAGCACTAATCCAAATTAGCCTAACCTTGAAACGCATGTATGGCACCGGCGCCTAAGCGTCAACGTCCAATCACAAGTACTTTTAAAGTATTCCATGTTTTCCTTATTTTATCTGAAGTCATTTTTAATAAACCTATTGACATTCACTCATTTCAAATATTATTAACTTACTTTATTTATGAATTTATCTGTTTCTTTTGTAATTTTGATACCGTTACCTAATTAGTTGTGTTAATTTAGGGTGCCTTATTATTAGTGTGATTTGAGTTTCAGTCATTTTAGACATTTTCGTTTTATGTAATTTCTTCATGAAATAGGTGTTTTTGAATTTAGGTTTTATATATTTATTGAGATTTGTGTCTTTAATATTCAATAAGTTTTCTTATTGTTTCCACTTTCAGCGATAATGCCGTCTATTGTATGAAATGTATTTTTGAATACACTTACTCATAATATGACTCTAATCTCACCGCAATTAATAACATAATGATACCTATTATCAAACTGTGGTTTATTGAATAAATAAATATCCATCACGCCTTATCCCCGAAGGGGTGGCAGAGGCATATTATATGCCCACTTTTCACCGTGTGGATTCCTGTCCCACGTAATAGGTGGTGAGCCCATTGCCGTGTTGAAATAGACAGATGCAGGTTGTGGCTACCTGCTGTTAAAATTTTTAAGCCGCCCATAAGGCCTTCAACCAGGCTTAACGACTGCCATTTTCTGACAACCGGGACCAACGGCTTAACGTGCCTTCCGAAACACGGAAACGCTCGCAAATGTAAATGCCACAAAGTGGTCACCCATCCGAGTGGTTTATTGATTGTTTTTAAATCCCGAGTGAAATAATAGACTTTTAGACTTAGAGTGTAAGGGGCCCCACCAAGATCTCCGCGCCCAAGTCAACCTCCCGTGCTAGTGCGTGCACCTGCTGATTAACGGACGAGGCTCTGGCGCTGGCTATCCCCTCTGGGGTTGGGAGGTCTGAGGGCGTCGCTCCCATAAAAGCCGCCGAAACAAAAATGGAAAGACACAATAGGATTGCAGCTAGGGATAGGGCGCCGCCGCAAAATGGCGCGCAGGAGCCCCGCCCGACTCCTGTGGCAAGTGGGCTAGGGCTGCCGTGTGTCGGACCAGCACGGCTAAAGGAGTTAGCCCAACCCGTATCCGCTTCGCATCGTGGAACATTGGGACGCTGACTGGGCGTGCGGTAGAGTTGGCCGAAGTACTCTCCAGGCGGAGGGTGGACGTTCCCGCAGGAGACTTGGTGGAAGGGCAACAGAGCCCGGCCTCTGCAGAAAGGCTACAAGCTGTATTACACGGGTGCGCCTGGTGGGGAGAACGGGGTGGCCGTGGTGCTCTCCGAATGGCTGCAGAGCGGCATGTCGGAGGTGAAACGCTGTAGCGACCGGCTTATGATCGTGAGGATGCTTATCGATGGGATTATTACCCACCTGATAAGTGCCTACGCGCTACAAGCCGGTTGTAGCGACGCCGTTAAGATGTCATTTTGGGGCCAACTGGAGGGAGTGCTTCGGAGCATTCCGTTGTCACACTAAAATGCCGATCCGGTTGAAGGGACAGGTCTACAAACCCATTACTAGACCTGTCCTTTTACATGGCAGTGAGACGTGGCCGATATTGGAGCGACAAAAGCAGGAGCTGCGTGTCACGGAAATGATGATGCTGCGGTGGATGTGTGGAGTCACGCGGATCAGAGGGGAAGACCCAAGAAGTGCTGGCTTGACGTCGTAAGGGATGACATGCGTGCCAATGGCCTCACTACAGGTGATGCCGACGACCGTGTGAAGTGGAGGAGAAAATGTAGGAATGCGGACCCCGGGCGTCGCGAGACGCAACTGGGACAGACGCTCGGACGATGATGATGGGAAAATAGACTTTTTTTATTATATAGGTTGAGTTGCATTATTCTTAAAAAAATCGATACAAAAAAGATCGCGTTCAATAGAACAAACAAATTAATATAGCTACTCATTGCTTGCTCATTTCATGCAACTTCATATTTAAATAAAAAAAATCATCTTGTACGTGTATAATAAACAAAACTTTAAACAACAACTTACTCTGTGGTCAATGCGCGCGCATAATAATAAAAAATGTTTTATTTAGTTTTATAATAAAAATTGTTTTTTTTAGTTATATTATTCATAAGTGTATTGAAAAACGTCGTATGATACACGTGTATATTGTTGATGACCTTCCTCGGCTCTCTAGAGAGACTCACCTCAATAGCGCCTCAGCGGTAATCACCAACTTTACACACTTGTACCATAACCTACTAATACAGGTACAATTTAATTAACTTGTCATACAATAAGGTATAAAATTATTTAATAATTTAAGTATGCACCGTTCTGGTAAAATGACTACTTACTCAAAGTAAGTTGCGGTAGCCTAGTTGCCATTATTTTTTTGCAAGTACTTTTTACTTTATGTTAGGGTGGTCTTTAAGTAAGTTTTTAAAATTATTTACTTAATGTCACGGGGAAACATGTTGTCAAAGCTATATATTAGTTACTCTGAAAGGAGTTGCTAATCTTAAGTAGTCGACAACGATGAGCACTAGCAGTGGCTCGCTACGATAATGCAACTGTGTTCTTTGTACTCATGGGTTCAAGGGCTCAAGCCATTCAAGTAATCTGCATCTGTGTTTTACCAGGACCATAGTAAATCATGATCACAACACGATTACAAACCGAACTTGAAATAAACCAACTGACGGAAATATATTGAAGCTAGCGGGAGTGCTCAAGTGATCAGAAGTGGCGTAAGCAGGGAACTAACTATAAATAATATTATATTTAATGTGCATATAATGCAATGTTTGCCAGCGGCGGCGACAGGTGTCAGGGTTTGTGCGCAGCGACCGTCGCGTCGTCGTAGATATTGTCACATCTAGTCAGTATGTCAGCTAAACATATTCTAAGTATATAAGTACACAGTATATTGATATTTTATGTGTTAAAATATCAATTTATATATCAGTTATTAGTATGTATAAAATTGATTTCATAGTTTCACTTCTATTGTCTACACACATAATCAAAATACAATTTAAATAACATTAATTTCGACTGTGTTTTTATTTCACGATCGAATGTCAATTGTAATTTATATTGAATTACAGGTCAACACCCGTGGTACCAGATAGATACGTAACTCCAGCTCGTCACAACACTAGTCGAAGTTTACTGTGAATAAAGGTTGGATTGGATACCCACCTTTGTAACGGTGAGATGACTTGTTAAATACGAACCAAAAAATACAACACAGAGCTCTTCAGGTCTCCGCCACAATTTTTTATAATCTTGGATATAGTGCTGTGCCGCAGCAATTATTAACAATTTAGTTAACAACAAAACTACGTCAATAAAATTAGCCAAATACATTCTTAAACAATGTTGTTATAAGAGATAGGTATGTGGTGAGTGTGCGGGGTCGGCAGAAGTATTAATTAGCAGCGTCGGCGCGCGGCGTAGGAGCGTTGCTTCATTAGCAATAAACAACGCGTCGTGCAGCTCTTCATCAACCGTTACTACAACTAATAGTAATTCACTGTATCGGCTAATAACGACAGGGAATATAATATGAGCTCCGTATTAATATAGCCACAGCATTAATAATTGTCTTTTAATTGACTGCCTCTGTGGTGCGGTGAGAGTGCATCCGACTGCTACGCAAGAGGTAGTGGGTTCGATTCCCACCCAGGATAAAACTTTGTGTGATGAGCACGATGGTTTATTCTGTGTCTGGGTGTTATTTCTCTATAATATGTATGTATTTAGAAATATATAAGTATGTTTATCAGTTATCGAGATCCCATAACACAAGCTAATATTAGCTTACTTTGGGCTAGATGGCGCTGTGTGAAAAGAGTCCCACAATATTTATTTATTTATATATTTAATATTAATTATAATTCTAGTGCTCAGCATACGAGACAAAGCGATTCAGCGAACACGGACGAAATTATATATGACAGTTACTAAGACGGAAAGCGAACCGCCAAACAGACGGATGGCCGAATCACAGACTAGTTTCCTGTATTCATAAAGTCTCACCAATAGTATGTAATAGCTATATGTTATATGAAAGTTATCTGAACTGTACGGTTAATAGATTTTGACTTTTCACCGCCGCCATTACCGACCATCTGCGGCTTACGATTGCAGCGGTTTATTATTTCCTTCCAACACCCCCGTACATGAACATTACTCTCGTAAATCATCTGAGAGTTGGAATTAAAATGTCATGAAATCAATTAAAATACTAATTATTGTCCGTTATTTGTGAAGAAACAAGCCTTTAGCTGTTAAAAAATATAATCGGTGACAACAAAAGTTGTACCTATACGAACATGGTAGAATCTGGTGCAGAAAATTCGTTCAGTTGCCAGCAGGGTCATAGGTGTTTTGATGTAATCATACATATATGATAATGATAGTCATAGATGGGAAAGCCTTTAGTTTGGGATGCAACTTGTGTTGACACCCGGCTCCTTCTCATCTTCTTAACACGGCGGGTTGCGCTTGTGCTGCTGCTGCATCCGCCGAGACTCTCAAGCGGCGCAAATATAATAATTTAATAGGTAATTATATTTTTGAGCCGTTTGGGGTCGAGACACTGGGCTCGTGGGGCCCAAGTGCTCGTTCACTGTATAGTGACTATAAGCGACTGGTCGATTCTTCTCTTGACCATAGGGCTGGCCTCTTTCTCGCTCAGAGAATAAGCATTGCCATACAACGTGGTAATGCTGCCGGTCTTACCGGTTGATTTTGATGGCGAGGAATTCTTCGACACCTAGTCGGGGCATCATTGTCAGTCTTGTAATAATCCCCGCCACCTCTATTTATTTTTTTGTACTGGGTTCTGTAAATATGTAAAATTTTAATAAGTCAAATTATTAATATACCTTGTATAAGTATATTAATATACTATGATAAAAGAGTAATATTAAATATCTTTCTAGGTTATCTAGATTGCATAGCTTATGCTTATCATAGGGTACACTAGTTACATACAAACTAATTCCGATAGTTAAATCCATATTTCAAAATTCCGAAAATTCCCTGGTTCGATTCCCGCCTGGAACAAATATTTGTGTGATTGGCAAATAATTGTTTCGAAGTTTGGGTGTTTCCTGTGTATAATATGAATTTATTTAGAAATATAAGTTTATCAGTTGTTTAGATCACATAGTTGTAGATCACATAGTTGTTTAGATCACATAGTTGTTTAGATCACATACTACAAACTTAAATATAAGTTTATCAGTTTTTTAGACCGCATACTACAAACTTAAATTAGATTACTTTGGGCTTGACAGTGTTGTGTAGAAAACAAAGTGCCCCAAATAAATTGGATTATTAAAAATACTAAATGTCATCTCCTAAAATATAAATTTGGTCACTTTAAAATTATAACTAACTAGCTGACTTGCCCGGCTTCGTCCGTGACATACTTCCAACCCCGTGGCACCCATTTAATCCCATCGCTTATTACTTTTCCAAAAATGTATGAAAGTTTCCTAGAATCGTTGACATTTATGATTACTGCTCCGCTATCCTGTAACCTTCCTCAATAAATGGCTATACAATACAAAAAGATTTTTTTAAATCGGTCCAGCCGTTCACGCCTGATGGCGTGACCAACGGAAATAAGGATTCATTTTTATATATAAAAGTATAGATAAGATAATCAGATTTTTGAAAATTGGTGTTTCAATTTTAGTAGTTACATTTAAGCTAGATCTAGATATTGCTGAGAAGCTATTATAAAAATAATTGTTGGAGCAGCTGGACAAGGAAGTAGAAAAGTCACCGCGTGGCCAATAAATGAGGTGTGTGTGACTGTTGTCATCATAAGCGGGTTAAATTTTTTTTTACTGCAGCAATTTGCATCCTTACCAGTCACATAACAACACGGCAGTAGGATACCACCCATTGTCACGGACTAAACCGAGATCTTCGGAGCGAAAACTAGGATCACCTGGAGTAGAGCACCTGTTGACTAATGGTATAATGGTTACGAGCATTCAAACTCAAAACAAAACTCTATGCCAGCCCCTAGAAGCAGAGTAATATAGTTCAGTCAATCACCATCCTAAAATGGCAGGGAGCTTGCTTCTAGGGGTGGACTGCGACGGACATTGGTTGATTGAAACGCTACTAGTGAGAAAGGGGTGAATGTATTTTTGTTTTTTGTTCATCTAATTAATAAACACCCTTATTGACTACTAAGTACATTGCCACATTAAATTATTAAGTGTAATATAGTAAAATCTTTCAAAAGCAGTTCACCTCGCTACTAAGAGTTTTTATAGAAATGTACTCCTTAAAAACAGAACAGTACCACAGAATAAGTAATAGTACACATAATATATATAACACATAGTACATAGTACACATAATACATCAGTAATAGGTACAGTAAATATAAAACAGACGGTACATTGTCATTTTGTAGTTAACTATCTTTTTAATTATTGAGATGAATATAATTACTACATGGCTTAACTATTTCACATCAACAGTAGTGACTTGTTCCCTAGTTACTCATTTACACTTCGCCATAAAAGTATCGTACTTTATTGTTGGTTTTAGTGGTTGTTATGTCTGCCTACTCTCTTGTTTACGTCATTTTTACAACTAGTGTCTAATATGCAATAACGAAGAAAACAATAGGGAATGACAATACATACGAAATATGTATAAATAAAACCCATTTGTAATTAACGTGCCATAACAAGACATTAGCTGGTTGAGTTAGTTGGTCTTAAAGAGTTAACAAGTACAGTTAAAGTTAACACGATCCTTTGTCAGCTATCTCCATTGCTGTGGTAAAAAGATCATGATTGTAATTAACTAAAACGGTACATTATCGTAAAGCAGTAACTGACTACAGTAGCCATATAGTAAAAAGCACACAATAGGCGCTTTGTTGCTAGCTATGGCGTAACACAATAATTAACGAGTGGCTCAGTAGCAGTTTTCGTCCAATTCAATTTATACCAAACAGAATGAACTATTTACATTAAATTACCTAATTGCATGAAGGTACCATGATGGGGTAGTCTGAGATAACAGATCGCTAGCCTTTGCATCCACGTATACTTCATTCGCTTCCTGCAGATTTGTTACTCGTTTCATACATACGCCCAGATTTGTTACTCGTTTTATACATACGCCGCGTATCTGTTTGCTACCGGCTAAGAATGTTTAAATTCTTCGTCAATCGTTCCTTACTCATTTGTTGGACGTGTCCAAACCAATGGAACTTCAGGAATTTTACCGAGTTCGAACTTGGTGTAACTTTTCTAGTTTTGTCATAGCTGTTGACTCTGGTTTACAGCAGTCACAGTAATAGGAATGCGTGGAAAAGTTTGACTTTGTGCCTCTACTAGCTGTACCAAAGAGTTTGCAAGTGGAGGGAAACTGCTCCGGAATTAGGATTTTTTTCTATTATCGTACCGCTCACTATTGACAGGGTGATCCCGCACATGTGCGGGAAATCGACCAGAGGGCTCGCCACGTTCACCACCAGCATGTAGTTGGTTATACGACCTGCAAACATTTTTTTTTTATCTTTTATGTGTCTGGAGCGCCTGCATACGCCAAGGAAATGAAATGAGCTCCATACCTGGGTATTACTGAACGTTTACGGAAACTATACGTAGTTTTAAAAGGTTTTTCAGGGTTAGCAGCGTGGGTGTAGCATAACATTACTTTCGATCAGGTGGCCAGTATACATGTCAGCCACTTCAGTGGTATTCTATCGTGGTGAGCAGAAGAACAATCTGGATTTTTTTTCCATTTTGTCCTGTCGAAGAACTAACAAAAGAACTAGATGGATTAACCCATAAAAAAGTGGTATGAAATTAGAACTAACGCTTGATAACAATTATAGTGAATAAGATTTTTCTAAGATCTTTTTAATGGCTAGACTTATTTTGATAAACTTTTCTGACCACATACATCACGCACACAAAGTAGCGGCATCAAATAGATTTCAAAAACTATGAAATCTGAGATGTTTTGAGAAAATGACCTCATTTAGTATTCTGAAGATCGCAAGAACTTCGGCAAACCAGGGGAGTCACTGGATCCGGAGACACGGAGACAATTCTTTATTGAGATAATAACAATAGTACTAATTGCAAAGGCTTAGTAAATTTTCCTTCACGTATGGTGACCCTCGATCTGCTCAAATGTAGGTATTTTCTTTTATTGACTTTTTTTTGCACAGCGCCCTCTAGCCCAAAGTAAGCTAATATAGGCTTGTGTTATGGGATGTAGACGACTAATAAACATACTTAAATATTTCTAAATACATACATATTTAACATAGAAAACACCTAAACAGTGAAGTATATTAGAGGTTAGATAGCTATTTTCTGTTCAACATAGTGAATCACAGTAATTTATTTCTTCTAAATAACATGCTATCATAACTCAGAAGATATTATAATAATAATAAATATTGTGGGACACTTTTCACACAGCGTCATCTAGCCAAATGTAAGCTAATATAGGCTTGTTTTATGGGATGTAGACGACTAAAAAACATACTTATATATATTTCTAAATACATACATATTATACATAGGAAACAACCAAACTCCGAAACACACATTTGCAGATCACACAAATATTTGATCCGACCCGGGAATCGAACCCAGGACCTCTTGCGTAGCAGTCGGATACACTCCCACCGCGCCACAGAGGCAGTCTGTGCATATAAATAGGTGAACTTAATTAGAATACACCAGTATTGTCTCTGTTGTCATAATATTTAAAAAACTACGAAGCTATTTGAAGGTTGTTTTCAATGGTTACTTTGTACTAACATGTATATCCTATCCATGTGTGCATTTCTTTTTATAATCATAAAAGTTGTAGTGATTTGTGCACACGCAGGCCTAGTTAAGCCTATATTATGATACCTTAAGAGCTTAAATAACTTGGCACTACGTTAATGTATCGCTTAAGTTATTACTTATTCATAGCTATTATAAACATGACTGTGATAGTTTATAGGCAGCGGTAGAGGCGCTCCACATAAATTCCCCCTACACCAACAGCTCCGGAGTGGCTACAGGGCTGCAGGTGCCAATAGCTCGGCTCTATCGTGACGCTCGCTATTAACGAACTCAATTAGCCGCTGAAAACGACTCCACTCTCTAAAAGATTTATGCCCACTGTGCTTTACATGCAAATATAGTCGATACTCTATCTAGAGATTAAATTATGCAGGCAGATAGTTAGTGTCGGGCTACAGTTACACAGAATACATTTGTGTTACGAACGGTGCTTGTCGTGTTTGGGAATGTGTAACAAGCTTATTTATTCGATAAAAGTGTTTTGGTTTCCATTTTGAAAACCAGTACATTTTAAATTGCGTGGAAAAACGTAACACTGTATAAGTTTAATAACTATTTCACGCTGTATTTGTGACGTATTAGACTGTACTAGAGTCTAGACTGTGTTTCATTAATCGTTTCATACATATGCATACTTTAACATTTTTAAGCAATCTCCACGCATTATTCTAATGAACTCACTTCAGGCATCGAAGCACAACATCGAAGATTTTGGTCATATCAAGAAATTAGAATTAGGGACGATAATGATCAAAAGTTTGATCTTATCACTTTGTGATCCCTTGAAATATGTTATTGATAATTCCCAAAAAAAAATCAGTAAAACAGCTTCGTAGAGAGAGAGAACGCCATGGACGTTCCCGTTCCTGCATCTCTTCTCCTAAATTCTTTATCAGGGAGTATTTGTTGAAACAAACATAATTCCATAATTTATTATGCCATTCATTCTAACCATAGTTGCAGACAGGCGAAAACTGGTCTTCTATTATTTACTTATACCTATATAGCTATAAGTATTAGTGATTGGAGGATTGTTATCCTCTGCTGATAGTGGTACGCCAGTCTCAGCATCAGATCAGTTCCACAATTAATCATATAACGATAATACCATATAAATATAACAATGATGGTAGTGAGATTATAAAAGTGAAAGTAGTATGTTAATTGGTGGGTAATAGTGCGGGAGCAACTAAATATGTATTATTACTAGTGATGTGCCTTGAGGAATAAAAATATTATTAATGAGAACGTCTTTTTACTCGGACCAACCACACTACTTTTCTATAGAACATTGTACATATTAAACTAAATTTGTTCCGTTTTATCCAACTATGAAGTTACCTACCCTACCGGGTTAATGATGAAAGAAAATTTTAAATACATAATGCCTAGTCTATGATGAGAACCTCACTTTTCAGTTCGATTGCGCTATATTCAACTAGTCACTGTCTCTTCTGAGGTGAAGCTCCACGATTTCCTTTTTAAAAATACGGTAAGTACTTTATACAGGGGCCGTGAAAAAGTTAATGAATATAAGTTAAATCTCGTTGACATGTTACCTATACTATACAAATTCGTATACTCCAGTGAAGCTAGCTGACTTCATGTTTATTGCAATAAGACAGTAATTGTTTTTATTTGACTCACTTCATTATTTATATTATTCATAATTCATTAGAAATAGGAAAATAGTTTCGATAGAATATAGCGAGCCACGATGTCATCTCGTGTATTATTTATGTGTTTGTATGTAGTCAGATTGAAAACTCTTATAAAGTTTACGGAAAAAACTGTGATCCATAAACATCTCGTAAATATATACGGATAACGCACCATTTTTCTATTATAAAACAAAGACAAAATAGATTTATAACTTAAAAAAAAAAAGAAAAAAAAATATGTATAGTATATATATAATAGCAATACTAATAACTTCGTTTTAATAAACTTTCCGAAAACAATTTCATTAAATATTTATTAAAGAAACATGACAACTCGGTCCAGGCAGGGCTTAAACCCGTGATCTTTGCCTTTAATAAAAAAATTACGAAAAAGATAGCATTGTAATTGCTTTAAAATATAACCACACTATTTATTTACAAAATATTTTAATGGCATTACTCATTTACTGGAACCCCAGCGAACAGAACGAATCTCTAAATTAATATCATTCTAATCCTCCATGCAAAAACATAAATAAAACCAAATCAAAGAATGGTGTTATTTATCCGCTCGCTTGCTTATCTCACATCGAGCTGTCGCAACAACTCTGTTCACAAGCACGCACACACTCAACAAACTGGACCACACTGCCGTTGTGCAAATGTCAAAACTATAGCCTTAAAAAGTGAGTCGAGTTTAATTAAATAATAAAGTTCATCATGATGTATCGAATGTATATAGATTGTTCCGACGAGATAAACCTCAGATTAGAGTCCTGTCCGTCAGACTCGAGTCCGTTTATCGACTACAAGTGCAATTATACATCCCGAAGGTAAACGCGATTTATGATAATTTCGCCAGTTTTATTTTGAATTTGTTGTAAGACTGGGTATTATACAATATGCTTTGATCTCGAAAGGAACTGCCGTCTAAGCCCTTCCTCACTAACTCTATCTGTGCCACACCTCGCAACAGATGTACTCTACTCCATATTCAAGTAGGAAGTTCTACTCCACCAGAAATAAAGAAGCTCTCGTGGCCCCTCTGACTCCGTGTTTTGTAAACAATGGTGTTAATTCTGTTGTTGAGACCACTAAACTAAATTTCTCTAAAATTTTCTTATTTTTATTAAGAGATTGCCAAATGCTATTCTGTTATTAAGTCGAACTAAAGTTGGTGATATCATAAATAGCACTTAATTTGTATCTGATATTACTAAAAATCATTTCATGTGATAAAATTGTACAAGATGTGAAAAATGTACATAGACAGTCGAATGTAAATACATGCCGACTATCTTGGTGATTGAACTGCCTCTGTACATTTTTCACGTAACAACGTTTTACACGTTTTCACGTTTCAAACGGTTACTAAAATTAATAAACGTCTCGTAATAAACGTCTTAATTTTTTGTGACGTTAAATTTGTATCTGACATCACTAAAATTAATTTTATGTGATAAAATTCAAGAAAAAGTGAATAATGTACATAGACAGTTCAATCACTAAGTTAGTCAGCATCTAACTGCATGTTTTGTTGAATTTTATCACATAAAAGGAATTTTAGTGATGTCAGATACAAATTTAGTGCTATTTATGATATCACGAAGTTTAGTTCGACATAATAACAGAATAGCATTTGGTAATCTCTCAATAAAAATAAGAAAATTTTAGAGAAATTTAGTTTAGCGGTTTCAACAACAGAATTAGCACCAATAACTTTTTAATATGATTGTATCATTTATTACTTCTGTGGTAAACGGTGTGGATATCGCAACGATTAATTAACAAGACTTCATATTATTTAAGCACTTCTTATTGTGAAATAGAAAAAAATTATCGCGTTAAGAATTTTTTTAAAAAAATTACCGCGTTAAGTTATGGCTGGACACAGATAGGTGAGCACTTTGTGGCGACATTGCGAGCGTTTCCGTGCTTTGTGACATGGCAGTAATAAGCCAAATTGAGGCTTAATATTTTTTAACAGCAGGTAGCCACAACCTGCGTCTGTCTATTTCAACACGGCAATGGGCTCACCAATAACGTAACGTAATAACGTGGGCCAGGAATACACGCGGTAAAAAGGGGGCCTATAATTATGCCTGTGTCACTTCTTCTTCTGTTCCTCTCCTCGTTCTCCTTCTATCCTCCTGCGCACTGTCTATTGGGGTTAAAGTATGATTGATGCCGAAATCAAGCAAGTGAAACATTATGTGAACAAATATTAAAAATAGGTACTATAATCTTTTTTTTTACAACTCCCTTCACCTTTTTCCAGACCATAAGGAGAAATCATATATCGACTATCGGACATCCCTAGTGGCGTGGTCACGCTACCGCTGGCCGGCGCCGCTCTGCACCCGCGTCTAATAACGTAATTGTAGGTTATCGGCGCAAGCGCACAGCGCCCAGCGCCCGATCAACCGAGCACACCCATTACGTTTGTACCACTCACACGTTTGTTATGTATCATCAAAATTTGAGCCGTGACTGGGAAGTAAAGTTACTTCTCAACGCATTGGTTCTTCCACTTGGGTGCGATGATGGCTCACTCACTCATGATGTTTTGGTTTCTAACGTCTAGGATTTTTTTTTATACCATTGAGATGGCAGACAAGCATACGGCCCACCTGATGAAAAGTGGTCACCCTAGCCTGCAGCCCTCGCGCTGCCGACCCTTTAAAAACCTTCTAAAACCCCTTTAGAAGAACCCTATACTGTAGACGTTCGGGAAAACCCAGGTGTACGCGAAATAAAGCCTCTATCGGACCTAACCGTATGCGTGCGCTCCGGACGCAATGTTAAAAGTACGTAAGTACTGTTTAAAATATGTTTTAAAGTACTTGTATTTTAAAAAGAAAGTATTTAAATAATCTATGGAAATTTTCTATTTTGTTTTCTCTTAACTACCAGTGCTGGTGGATCCAGAGTTCTTTTAATACAGTGCTAGGATTTGGCGCTGTCGAGTACTATTCCTGAACGCCAGAGAATCCTGTGCTGTCGGGGGTTGACCCTGCAGCAATTCAGTGAGATCCGACTTCAAATGTTACCTTCAGAAAATTAATAATTATAATTCGTAATTGTAAATTAAATTGACCGGCATAAAGAATACACAATCTTAGATGTTTTAAAGCTGGACAGTAAGTGAAGATGTGATTCATCCAATCAGTAGTTTAATTCGTGAAGGTGATGTCATTAAACGGGTCCGATTATTTGGAAACTTCTCCGCTACATTTGAGGGCGTCGTCCTCTTAACTCTTTTGATTTCTAAACAACAAACATCTCTATCCAACCTGTCAATCAACCATATTATTTTTATAATCTTTTATATGGACGTCAACATCTGATTAAACAAACACAAAGGCGTACAATCAACATTTTACTCTCGAGTGCGCTGGAGTGGCTCTCAACACATTTTATGCTGCTCTGCGTCAAGCCATGTTAGTTAAATGCTTCGTGTTAATACGTGTATTAACATTCGTGTTTCGCACATTCCGACCTGTGCCTCTGCTGACCTCCAATAACATATCGCACCTAATCTCATTATAGTGTATCAATATCGACGGTCGAGCAATAACACTATGTTATTAACAAAAACAGTTAGGTAGGGGGCATCGGGCTGGGTCGGACACCTTCATGCGTAATCGTCATTAACGGTGATCACCTGGGAGCAGTCGCTTGCACATAAATCAGCTTCACCCGCGCGTCCTCCGGCAGCGGCCGTGCGCGGGCGCTAGTTGCCCACAGGCCACAACGATTTATCGATAGGTGTTAATGATTTCGGAAGATTGCTCCGGTAATTGACGAAATTTTAATATGTAGCATTCACATAGACGGTATAGAAATCTATAATTAAGAGGGGCACTTAATGTAAAACTGTATATATTGTGATACAAGTCTTGGGTCACAATATATACTACTAGTTTAAATCACATTTTAAAAATATATTACAAAATACTGTGACAGCTTTAAATTACAAGAATGGTATTGTCGACTATTCAGTGTCCGAGGGCACGCGTAGCCGACACGCCTCGTTGCGTCGCGGCGGCTCGGGGCAGCTCATCGCATTAGTGTCAATTGCTATAATATAGATGTCTAAACTGTAGTGCCCTGAGCGATACATGTTGGGATAGACCACTAGAGAAAAATCAAGTTTAGAAACTCTACTACCTAATTACTGACTATTTACATGTACTTAGTCTGTTCGTAGTATCTACCTGTAGGGTTAATCCATCTAGTTCTACTGTTAGTTCTACGATAGAACAAAATGTACAAAAAAATTCCAGATTTTTGTACTGCTCACTACGATAGAACTAAATCGACATATTTAATCCAGACTGTTCTACTGCTCCACTGCAATAGAACAAAATGGACATTTTCATCCAGATTGTTCTACTGCTTAATGTAATAGAACAAAATGGACATAAAATATCTATTTAGTTCTATTAATCTTAATATATAAAAGGCAAAGTCCTGACTCACTGGTGACAATCAACGCCCAGCTCACACCCCTGGACTTAGATACCTGAATACCTGATACTGGCTTCACTCACGTGAAATTTGGTTGTTACACAAAAAGTATTTTACGTAGGAATAAAATATTTTCCCGGTATAAAAAATTCCCTAATATTATCCCTTATATTATCCCTAGGATTAACACATCCAGAAAATGTTCTATCTATATTCCAAATTTCAGCTAGACACTTAGACCAAGCTAGACATGATTAAGTATATCATTGTTTGTATTTATGTAATTTTTATTGAAAACTTTTTGTGCGTTTATAATAAATAAATCATTCATTCATTTATTTAAGAAACGAACGTCCACACATATAAAAATCATCACAAACTGTCATATTTATAATTGAGTAGGATGCATTCTCGTGGGAACACCGGGAATTCCTTTCTTAGTGCTTATCTAAGGTACCTAAAGAATACATTCACCAAATTTCAAGCTCCCATGTTTAATAGCTAAGGCTATTTTGTGGTTTTAGTCACTTAGTTCCCGTTTTTATTAATTAGATTTGACGTTTCTTTGTTTAATAGTTTAGGCTATTTGTGGTTTATTGACGTCATTATCGTTCCCATGGGAAGACATAAATAAAATATAACATATGACACTCACTGATAATTTAGCTTTCTATTGGTATAGGTATCTTCAAAATCAGTTCAGTAGATTCTTAGATTACCCCCTACAACGTCACAAACTCACAACATCACTTGCAAACACGCCAAGTTTAGATTTTGCTCTACATTCAAAGGAACCCTTGAATTCTAGCATAACGAATATTGAGATGTCTCTAATCTCATTTTCCAAACTATAAAACCCACTATACTTATATATGTTTATTAGAAATTAGTTGTTATAGTTTAGTATATACCTAAATTTGTCAAGATTTGGTTAGTATATATATATATACAAATTTATATACATATTTGTTTAAAAATGGCGGATTTTCATACAAACTTTCAACACCTATTTAGGGGTTGAATTTCAAAAAATCCGGTCTTATTCTTTGCCTACATTATAAAAGAAACTTCAGTGCAAAATTTCAGGTATCTAGGTCTAAGGGTATGAGCTGGGCGTTGATTGTCACCAGTGAGTCAGGACTTTGCCTTTTATATATTAAGATTAATAGAACTAAAAATATATTTTTAGCCCATTTTGTTCTATTACATTAAGCAGTAGAACAGTCTGGATTAAATATGTCTATTTAGTTCTATCGTAGTGAGCAGTACAACAATCTGAACTTTTTTTGTCCATTTTGTTCTATCGTAGAACTAACAGTAGAACTAGATGGACTAACCCAACCTGTAAGTAGACTCTAGTTTTTGAGCGTAAAGCCAAAAACATAACTTCCTTAGGGTCATTGTACACAATCGCGAATAGCTTAAAATCTTAAATGATATACAGTTCAAAAGCAAAAGAACCACCATGGGATGTCTAAACTACTCCACAGACTGGTAGAGTACATTCTGATCGAGTACAAAACACCGTGAGACGACTATTTCAATTAGCCGCTGAACGGATGGTCGCCCGCAGCCATACCTCCGCCGTATTACGTGTTACACCTCGTCGGTAATGGTCACCTCGGGCATTGGCGTTTTATGTTAACAGCTTGCCACCGGGTTAACTCGTTCGTTTCCAATTTCCCCACGTGTCAGCATAAATATATTCCTTTAAATGCGTGTATGATCGGAGCACTTAAAAAATCTCAGTAATTATGACACACAATCAACTACGCTACCACCATATTAAACATTTAAATATCTGTTTACATAGTTATTTACAAATGTCTCGTAACTTATATTATTTGGGAGACATGTATTAGCTTTTAGTTTGGTTGCATTTAAAGAGTTTGTTTATGAAAATACAAATAAGTTTGTTTAACCAAAAGACGTTAGTGTTGTTATAAATGATAAATATAAATATTATTGTAATGGGCTCTGGTGCGCTCGGCGCCCGCACCACTTGTCGCTACTCCAGCTGTTTATAAATTTAATGTTAATATCCGACTCGGTCTTTCGAATGTAGGATAATTATGAAAATCTATCCCGCTGTAAATTTGTAAAGATAATATTAACAACAAGGCTGCTTAGCATGTTCATCCCGGACTGGAAACACTTCAGAGTCATTACTAGTGTCATTACCGGGGCGTTTATGATGAAAATGTAATTAATACTCGTCATTATATTACAGAAATGTTATGTCGGTAATGGACAATACGTCAGTAATACGACCTTTAATCGAAGCGAAGGCCGGAAACATGTAATTAATTGTGTGTGTGTGGAACGTTTGACCGACTTTACCTCCGAGTAACTGTTTATCTGGTGGTTAAGGATTATAAATAAATGATTACGTTTCTCGTTCATCGCTAATCGATGTTTATAATTAAGATTGAAAAGTGAACTCGTTTTTAAGTGTTCGAGAACAAGATCAACTTCTAATGCACATTCAAACATATCAGTGTCTATTAGCCCAATGAATTATACTATTTAAATATTACATTCTTGTTTGCCAACATTTTGGGAAAAGAAAGTGATATTTTTTTAATAAATTATGTGTTTGGAGTAATTATACTAGCTCACTTTTTCTTATAAAAAAGATGGTGCCCGCAGTTTCACCCGCGTGGTGAAGTTTTCCCGTCTGTGTTTCCCATAGGTTATAAATAAGCGATCGTTAAGAGAGTAATACCACTGTGGACTTTTCAGTAGAGCTAAGAAGGAATAGTATTTTGTACATTATTTTGTTGTATCTGTCAGATCGACCTTTGCTACATGTTGAAAAATTATCCTTATATTTCACATAATTTACATAAAACCTTCTTCATGAATCATTATATCTATTGATGAAACTCGCATAAATCTGTTCAGTAGTTTTAAGGTTTATCAGGAACCGACAGAGATACGCGGCGGATGACTTTGTTAAATATCATGAAAGAATTGGATTTGCTTTGAGTGATAAATAAGGGAACTAAAAATCCTTGCTAGTCAAAGTGATGCGTAATTTTAGAACGTAATGAAATATTTAATTTTAAAATGAGTATACTGTTCAAAAATGATATAGCCAAAAGTACTCAAATACAGTCGAGGAGTTCCTCAGATACACCTTATTGATTAACTAAAAATTGTATTAGTATTGAAGAAGCGCTCGTGGCCCCGCGGTCTCAGTGTTCTGTAAACGATCACTGAGTTACGCAACTTTCACTATGGCTGGTACTCGGATGGGTGACCACTTTGTGGCATTTACATTTGCGAGCGTTTCCGTGCTTCGGAAGGCACGTTAAGCCGTTGGTCCCGGTTGCCAGAAAATGGCAGTCGTTAAGCCTGGTTGAAGGCCTTATGGGCGGCTTAAAAATTTCAACAGCAGGTAGCCACAACCTGCGTCTGTCTATTTCAACACGGCAATGGGATCACCACCTATTACGTGGGACAGGAATCCACACGGTGAAAAGTGGGCATATAATATGCCTCTGCCACCCCTTCGGGGATAAAGCGTGATGGATATTTATTTATATTTATTTAAAAATTGTATGATTTGGATTAATTGTTTCTGAATAAACATCTAAAGAACCCTTTTAGGTTAGAGGGATGAGAATTGATTTATGCGTGTATATCGTGACATGACGATAACAATGATAACATGCTATGATATTGTATAATTGCATAATTGTGTTTGGTTTTTATAGAGAAAAAATGAAGCGTTATTGCTAAGCAAGACACTTCCGAAAAAGAACTTGCAGCGGGCTAAGAAACTGGACACCAACGTGAAGTTTTCTTGACCTGCACCCAATTATCATGGCACGATATTTGGGTGCTATTTATGTCAACCGGATAAATTTTAAGGGCTCAGACCATTGCACAACCAATAATATTGGATAGTACGTTTAATTATCATTACGTATACCAGGGAGAAGGCTGTTATTTTTAAATGATTACAATAATAGGTCCGCGTGGTGCGGTGAGTGGGTACGTGGCATGTGCACATGCGCGGTGTCGCCGCGCGGCGTCATTAGCGGGCATGACTTGCGCGCGCGCACCCCGCCCGCGTGAGAACCGACGCCACTGCGGGGTAATTTGATGAATAATCCGATTAAGTTTTTGTCACTTTCTATCAATAACGATGTGTGACGGCTAAAAAACTTGTGATCATCCTGGCGAGGCTTAACTGTTGACGTCACGCTCGAAATCATTAAATAATAAAAATGTCAGATTTAATTTATTTGGTTTCAGGACAGGACACCAGCCTCCTTTGTAGACGTGGACTATAATCTTGATTAATTCTCAGTCTATTTCATCCGATTATACTTATTTATAGCCGACTCATGCTTTCGCATTGAGGTCGATTAAGGTGGCGGTGTACACATTAGTGCGAATGTTGTAACAGTTCAATCAATAGTGGTAGCGTCAATATTAGCGGTTGTTAGCGCTAATGTCATACTCGTAGCGAGCTGTCACCCTCGGTGGGCTTGGTTACTTTATTGAAAAGCGACAATTTAATGTAGAATTTATGTGGCATTAAGTGCGCAAGTCATATAAGTGGATTTGATGATGCTTTTCTAAATCACACTCAATATTTTCTTATTAATACTATCTTCCGTATCCCATGCTATATTAGTTATTAATACCATCCGAATATTACTTGTGGTGACGTGACACTTCAGAATCCGGGGTTCACCTTTCTACTCTTCCTATGTGCAAAAAATTGTATAGAAAGATGTTAAGAGAAATGCATTACTACAACAGTACTGCTTATTACTGTTGAGAGGAGAGCATGAAGAATTCACGATAAGTCATATCTCAAGCCATAATCTCACATTGCGTGCCTCAGACGTACAAAACAGTACGAAAGCAGTAACGAAAAAGCCGACAGCGTCTAGATAGCGATGTTGTTTTGGGTGTTTACCCAACCCATGGTACTGTTGGCTCAGTCCGGTTCACCGCATTAACATTATAAACGCAGAAGTAGGTTTGGAAGTGTGTGTGAATGTTTTTACATTTTCACGCAAAAACACATACATAAATAAATACATAACAACACAGGCATACTTTTATATAAAGATTTAATGTTAAAAATATAGATTTAACTTTTACAATAACTGTCTCGTAGAAAAAAAAACCTTTATGAGAACTGTTCTTGCGTGCACTGTACAAACAAACTGATCTGTAAAGATTTATACGAATATAATATAGGTTTGATGGAAATATATTTTTTCTTAAATAGCTTTAGAAAAAAGTTTGCAACAGTATAAGCTATTTATTTAGGGTGGTATTAACTAGTACCTTTTTATAGTGATTAAAGTTGTTTAAATATAGTACGTTTACATACATTATTTGATATTTTTTTTATAAAATGGGTATCTTTGCACTGTTCCCCTGGATTAACGCAAAGGTACCTTACCAGTTCTAGTGGAAACGAGTACGGGGAACTTAACCACATGAGTAGAGACGAGGGCATAAGTTAGTATTAAATATGTGTAGAAAAGTCCAAAGTATGTTTATTATGGATCAAAATATTTAAAGGTCAATTTATGAACATTGTTAGATAGCTCTATTATTAAATGGAATTCATATGGAATAATGGTTAATTAGTTATTTGTCATGCTTGACGCTATTGATTCTGTGTAAAATAGTCGCAGTAAAGAGTTTCAGTTTCACTCAGATATTTTGTCAGGTCTAAGGAGATGCTGATCTGAGTTTTGAGATCAATTTTAATTCGATAAGTTCCTGAGAAAAAGTACAATGATGTGAAAAAAATGTCTAGTTTTTGTTATTGTCACTCGAAAATATCTGGGGGCCGAGTCTACTGTTGACAAGCCGGAGAATAGAACCAGAATCGCTGTTTTAGCTGTCAAAATGTAAGTAGACTTTTTTTTTAATGGGACTAATTCCTCCCACATTCCCATTACTGTGACTCCTGTAAACCAGGATCTACAGCAATGACCAAAACACCAGAAAAGTTACACCGAGCTCGATCTCGGTGATGTCCCAGGAGAAGTTAGCATGTCTTGGAACCCGCAACGAAATTAATCAGAAGATAATGTGAGGAAGTAAGAAAAGAACGTAATGCCTCTTCCCTCCTTTGCAAAGCGGGAGACCTGGAAAGCAACTAGGTGTAAATCCTATAGAAATAGGGAAGCACCACGGTAATAGTATATTACGGGTCCTATGTGAGCTATGTTTGATTCTAGTAATATGTATGGCAGAAACGTTTAAAAGCACGAAAATTTACCCTCGATGCCACGAGATCGGCATAGTAAACTACTCCCGACGTTACTTGTAAATAATTTAGCATATTATATCGCTCATTTTGCCAAATGCTACACTCCCAAAGTATATGATGGGCGGTCTGGTAGAGGTGGCGCCCTTTGATGGAAGTTTTCCAACGCAGCTGCCATTCGTCTAAAAGTTCCTCACGTACATTATCACGATACAGTCTGGCAATTCTATGGCGATCTCTTTCTAACAAAAACCTATCATCCATGCCATCCTTAGCCGAATAGTATAAAGCCGCGCGTCTCTGAATTTCGAGATCAACCGGGAGGACCCCTGCCATCACCGGCAGAGCCTCCGTGCTAACCGTCCTGTAGGCCTTACATAAAAATATCAATGTAAGGCGTTGACTTTGAAGTAACTTTAAACGTGCAACACCAATAGTAGCCTTATCTGCCCATACCGGCGCCCCTTAACACATACAGCCTAGATAAGTGGTCCCGTAAACGACCTTCAGTGTTTTGAACGAAATACCCCATGTAGCAGTAGATATTCTCGACAACGCATAAAAGCTATTTTTAGCCTTTTCACCTACAGTTTTTATGTGCTCAACGAATGCAAAATATAACTATAGCAACCCCGAGACTTTAATTGTATTAAAGCCATTGGCCACCAAACGTTATCGAAAGCCCCGGAAATATCTAGGAAGATGGCCAGCACATATTGAGAAACCGATGAAGTGACAGTCTTTCGCACTGATATCGCTGCGTCAATAGTAGATTTTCCTACTGTAAATCCAAATTGATTTTCGTGAAATTTAATACCACCCGGCAGGAGCCGGGGTACTATGAGACGCTCTAAAAGATTTCCCAAGGAGGGCAACAATGTGATCGGTACGACTTAGGGTCATCTTAGAAATAATCCGAATATAGCCACATCGTCAAATACGGGGGAACACTCCCTCGTAAATACACCGGTTAAAAACATTTAATAATACTTCACCCGACAGCTTGCAAGCTCCTTTAACATTTACTTAGATATTTTATCGTCTCAGCAACAGCACAATGAGATGTCATGAAGTTGCTCAAAGATGTTACAGTAAAATTTGTACTAGAAACATAAATCCCAGCTCGTGCCTTGGCATGTAATTGTACCACTCTGTTAAGCAGGTGGGCGCTCTGATATTGTTTTTGTAAGAGGACAATGTCTAATTTGTTCTCTATTACTAGGCGGTCCATTTCCGCCGTGGCTGCCCTATCGTTGTGTAAATTAAGCTGTCCTATAATTAGATTTTTCATGTTCCAAGATTTTTTTTTAGGCAATGAAACAACTACAGGTAGTTTGTGCTCTCAATTCTTAATAAAGTCCTCATCGCTAATTTTTAATTCGTCCTTAATGTTTTGGCGATATAAGGCTCAAAGTCATGGTCTTCCATAGACCCAGGAACATCTTTAACTAGGATTCGCGGTTTACGACCCTTGGGTTTTTCTAAGCGCAAACCCGTCGATTTGATTGCGTCCACTGACTCCAACTTCTTGAGTTGGCTTTCGCTCGCAACACGAAGTGCTACACCCGATTTCGCGGTTTTTTTAATGCCTACAATTTGGAAGCCATCATCACTGGGCTTGATAGCTTTCATAAGTGCCTGTTTAGTCGCGGATGCCGTTGTGAACTCGGTTGAACGATCAGGCGCGGGGTAAGCCACCACACAGGGTCGGGCTGGAAGAGCCTTCACTGCTGTTGAGGCCGGGGTCGATTTAGCTGGCAAACGTAACCTTAGTTTATCCGCATATGACATTTTTGGTTGCTGACATTTAAGTGCTTGCAGTTCTTTGGCCATATTTGCCACCTTAGTTTCGTTGCATGACGATTTTAATGCCAGAATAGAAATAATGCCGGTCAAGCGCTGGTTTAAATCCATGATTGAAATTTTAATAGACAAAGGGATTCGTGATCCCTGATCGTTGATTATATTATTTATTGAAGCGCTCGTGGCCCCGCGGTCTCAGTGTTCTGTAAACGATCACTGAGTTACGCAACTTTCACTATGGCTGGTCCTCGGATGGGTGACCACTTTGTGGCATTTACATTTTGCGAGCGTTTCCGTGCTTCGGAAGGCACGTTAAGCCGTTGGTCCCTGGTTGCCAGTAAAATGGCAGTCGTTAAGCCTGGTTGAAGGCCTTATGTGCGGCTTGAAAAAGTTCAACAGCAGGTAGCCACAACCTGCGTCTGTCTATTTCAACACGGCAATGGGCTCACCACCTGTTACGTGGGACAGGAATCCACACGGTGAAAAGTGGGCATATAATATGCCTCTGCCACCCCTTCGCGGATAAGGCGTGATGGATATTTATTTATTTATTTTACAAATAAAAAAAAAGTGTCTAAATAAAGTGTAAACAATAAAATTATCGGCGCAACTTAATTCACTGATCACTTTATCACTTTAGAACGAAAATCAAAAAAAACTTACCGATTGATAAATAGCAATATTTACGCGATTAACGACAATAAAACCAAGTTTCACTTACGTGTTACCGAAACACAATCACTAAAATATCACATAAACCTTCACATTCACGAGCTGGGAATACAAAGTAAAACCAAAGAAAAATGATTAAAATTACGGAGCGATCGCACAGACCAACAAAAGCGAGAGGGAAGAGGAAGAATGTAAGTAGACTATCAAAGATGCAACTGACTAGCGGTCACTGGCGCGGTACGTGTTATAGAGTTGTATGGGCCAACCGATAGAAGTCTATTGGAGTACGATTGTAATAGTAGACTACGAAAAACTGTCAAAATTGTACCGGTGGCTTTCTATTAAGTGACGAATTCGATTCTATTCTGACGCGATTTAAATAGTAGACTTGGCCTCCTGGAGCAATTTGTGCCTGGAGCAATCATAACTTCGAATATCTAAGCCGGTGGTGTTAATCATGGAGTCAACTGAGAGGATGGTGACAATGGTAACAACGACGTTGAACCAAGTCCTGTGCACTATTTTTAATATCGGTGCCGTAATAAAAAGAAACATATATTCATTACGATACATGGATCATTTTTTCTAACTAAACATTCTGATAGACTTATCAACAAACAATATTTTGACTGCCTCTGTGGCGCGGTGGGAGTGCATCCGACTGCTACGCAAGAGGTCGTGGGTTCGATTCCCACCCAGGATAAAACTTAGTGTGATGAGCACGATGATTTATTCTGTGTCTGGGTGTTATTTATCTATAATATGTATGTATTTAGAAATATATAAGTATGTTTATCAGTTATCTAGATCCCATAACACAAGCTAATATTAGCTTACTTTGGGCTAGATGGCGCTGTGTGAAAAGTGTCCCACAATATTTATTTGTATTTATATTTTAATATGAATATTCACCACTTGGTATTGAAACAGTATTTTCTAATATTACTTGTCTTCATTTTAATTAAGACAATTAACATGAGAGGCGCTCGTGGCCCCGCGGAACTGGTGTTCTACTGTTCTGTACACGATCACTGCGATAAGCAACTTTCACTATGGCTGGTCCTCGGATGGGTGATCACTTTGTGGCATTTATATTTGCGAACGTTTCCGTGCTTCGGAAGGCACGTTAAGCCGTTGGTCCCGCTTGCCAGTAACATGGCAGTCGTTAAGCCAGTTGAATGCCTTATGGGCAGCTTGAAAAATTTTAACAGCAGGTCGCCACAACCTGTACCTATCCATTTCAACACGGCAATGGGCTCACCACCTGTTACGTGGGACAAAAAGCAAAACACATGGTGAAACGTGGGCGTATAGTACGCCTCTGCCTACCCCTTCCAGGATAAAGGCGTGACAGTATGTTATGTTTTAATGAACATGAGACGTACCACAACCAAGGTTGAAGAATAGTAAGATGTGGTCCATGACATCACAGTCAATCAAAAGATCGTTGACTTCCGTTATTTTGGTGACACACGTATGTGATGTGTTAGCGACTCGATGGAAACATTCATTAATCACTTTATGTGCGTCTGTGTACCCGCCGAGTTCGTGAATTGAAACCGCGAATTCGTTCTCCTTAATGAGGACGATGAGTTTCACTCCGGATTCTTCGTAAATGACTAAAGTTAGATGGCGACGATTACTGCGTATTCAAAACTACCTACTAGGAATTAAATTATATTATATTATCTGTGCTACTAGTGTCTACATGAACCATTTTATTTCCACTTAAATATGGGAGACTTTTCCTCATTGATGTACAAAGTGTTTTTAAAGTAAACATTAACACAATCATACCAAAGGTACACTAAGGGGTCAGTGAGGTGCCTCTGTGACTAAGACAACCTTACGTGCTACAAAACACTCTGATACAAAGCAATCATTTCCAAATAAATAGAGCCGACAGTTGTAACGTTCCACCACTTACTTTTACTATGTTTTCTTTTAATTTCTTCATTATCTACACGATATTTAAAATAAAAGTATCCGTTTGTAATCCCAAATTAACACTTTTCATTAAATACATGCGTAAGCCTATACAGTACTTACTTGTCTGTTTGTTTCGGCTAATCTCTGAAATGACTGGACTGATGTTAACGGAACTTTAACAGGCAGATAAGATGCAATTGAGGCTATATTTATTCCGATATTTCGAATGGAAAGAGAACTACGCGAGTGAAATTGCGGAAAGTCCACCAGTTATGTATATTTGTACATATTTTTTAATCAAAATGAATAATCTTTATTCTTGTATGTCACGAAGTAACACTTATGAAAGTGAAGAGTATTCATATTTTATATACTACTCGTCTCGTGTCTAGCCGCGACTACGGAAGCTGCAACGCGCTCGAAACGTCGGTCAATGTAAGTACAAAATTGTTTTGCGTGAAGTCCCGAGCAGTATATAAAATGTGAAGAGTATTGCTTGTACGTTTACATTTACTGCCGGATTCGCAAAGCAAAAGGTAGAGCCTGAGAAAGAACTTGGCAATAAAACTCATGGCCACTCGTTTCTGACACCTAGTAATTACATAAGTTTTATTTACATGATATTTAAACAAATTATTTATAAAATAAGTTTAAATAAATCAAAAATCAAAATCAAATCTACATAAGTGTGATTCTAGTTGCCCGTTCTAAGGGGAGCCTACCCTTTACAAAGAAGATGATGATGATGGCATAAAACTCCAAATGCTTTTTTAATAAACGTCAACATTTTCAAACATCAGTATTTTCGTGTCATTAGTTGTTCATTTCATATTTCATCTTCAATTTAAATACAAGTTTGTACATACTCTTGAGATACTAAAGCATTAGTACAGACTTCCAGACCAATATTATAAATTTGAAAGTGTTTTAGTTTCCATTTTAATCACGTTCCACTCACTAAACTGATTTGGCTGAAAATTGATAGGTAGCTGACATCCTGGAATAAGATTTTAACTCCGGGAGTAAAAAACGGGTGGGAGAAAGTTTTACTACAAAGGCAGAGCCGCGGGTGTCCTCTAGTCATTTAGTAGAGAACTCTCAACGTGTGTGTTTGTGTGTTCACGTATACTAACAGTATACTACTATACTAACAGGCAACTTGAGTTGATATATGATTGTTTCGTAAACATTAACGAGAATTGGGATTGGCAGCGCGAGTGCTGCACCTCTGGTGTTGCAAACGTCCATAGGCTACGGTGACCACTTTCCATAAGGTGGGCAGTAGTATAAAAAAAAATAACAACCAAAAGCAGAGTCTACACTGGATTCCTCTCTAACAAACGAATATTTAGGTGCTATAAACGGCACTACACATACTCCGTATCTAAATGTCTCGCAGCCATATGGTGGTAGATCCATTAATAATGTCACGTCAAGAGGTTTCTCACCTACACTTGAAGTAAGCTTCAACAACTCCGGAACACATAAATATCCTTTACATGGGCTGAATGTTGACACAAGCTGACGAACTTGAGTTCGCACTTCCCGGCAGCCTTTGTGCGACTTGGATGTATCAACAGAACATTGTGAATCAATGTAAGGTACCCAATCACAACATATATATAAACAATAATGATTCATACAATATCTGAAAGTTTCCTAATGATGTAGATCAAACGGAGCTGATCTGATCCCGACAACTAACAAACCACCAGCACCTCATTCACCTAAATGTTTTCGAACTATGTTAATAAATATCCATCACGCCTTATCCCCGAAGGGGTGGCAGAGGCATATTATATGCCCACTTTTCACCGTGTGGATTCCTGTCCCACGTAAGAGGTGGTGAGCCCATTGCCGTGTTGAAATAGACAGACGCAGGTTGTGGCTACCTGCTGTTGAAATTTTCAAGCCGCCCATAAGGCCTTCAACCAGGCTTAACGACTGCCATTTTACTGGCAACCGGGACCAACGGCTTAACGTGCCTTCCGAAGCACGGAAACGCTCGCAAATGTAAATACCACAAAGTGGTCACCCATCCGAGGACCAGCCATAGTAAAAGTTGCGTAACTCCGTGATCGTTTACAGAACACTGAGACCGCGGGGCCACGAGCGCTTATCGTATATTATCAGCAGATATCATATTTGGAATTATCGAGATTATTGCATCACCTTAATTACAGAGCATTTTCGGCAAACCATAGATGGTAAAATACACGTCAATAAAATAAATAGGTCTGCGTACAAAAGATCATTTAAGTTAAAGCGTCAGCAGCGGGCCGCCGCCGCCGCCGCCGACCACAACGTAACGTTCCCGACGTTCAGGGAACTGAACGAACATGCGCGGACGCATTATGTGGTCACCGCTTAACCGCACGGGTAGCTGTGGAGTGTGATGATGCGCAGAGCGCTCTAGTTCTTGAGGTTTGTGCAACAGGTAATGGACATAACGATCAACGTTTAAATGGCTATAATAAGGACTGATCTGATTTTGTATTTTTTGTTGAATATGTTATTGGTGGTTGGTTAAGGAATAAGGTAATTTTGCGAGATTTGTGTATTCAAGTGGTGTACGGTTTGTTAAAGGTTTTTTTAGCTATAGGTTCTACATCAGTTTACGAAATTGTGATCATATAGGTTCACTGTGCAATTATACATAGTTTCATTGTCGACTTACGATATCTTCAGCTATACGACATAGATGTCATCACCATAGATGCTCTAACTACATTTCTATTCATTTATGGTTATGTATATATTCTATAGGATTCTCGCTGGTTCGGTAATATTTTCTATAGGATTGACAACGTGCAGCGTTTACGGCTTCTCAGCAAAATCACGATGTTGGAGGTTGTAGTGGTGCATTCCTCGCATGGTCTCCCTACAACCATCACAGTTTCTTTCGGCTGCGTGACACAACCCTAAATCCTTTTTACATGTTAAGTACAGCCTCAAGTCGAACATAAAGGTGGCTACTACTATTGTGAAGCTAAGAATCTAATGCCGAAGTACCTTTGTCCGATAATTGTTTACTGAGAACACTCTTCACCAGTAAACTGTTAACTAAAATAATCTTCGTTCATATATGGTTCTACAAATAATTAATCGTCTATTTGCTTTCAATGAAGCTCTTTACCATTAACAAGTAGTACTGTATACCCCAGCTGCGAACAGAATCCATGTTTTAAGTACGTTCAAGATTTGTTACGATAATATCGATCTCAATTTACTGAATTATAAAGCAAATATTAGATATCAACGCACAACACGAGTAAATTCATCTCTCCGACATCTGAACACTTGCATCTGAAGCAGTGCTATTTTACTCCAGACTTACAGCCTGCAACCCACTGTCCGTGCCGAGGATACGTAAATCAGAAACGCATGAAGCACCCATGAAATAGCACAACTTACATGTTCACATCTGACAATGCAAAACTAAACTTAATTTTATAAATTTTAGAGTCGATATTACTTTGAAAAATGATTTAATAAAATGTATTATTGGCAATAGTAATGAAAGACGTAATGCGAGCGAGTACAGTGGAGTCTCTCTCGGAGCGGGCGCTGGGCAGTGATGTATGCGTGGCGCGGCGTGTGATGAGTGTGCACTCCCCATTGATTTACTGTTTAGAGTTATGCAAAACTGTGAACGTTGAACAGTAATGTGCTCGTATCTGAATACCATTCTGCGTGTCGTATTCATTTTACGTAGTCGACGGTAATTATGAGGTTAGTTATACTCGGACTTTTTTCCCACGAAAGGAGAACGATTTATTGAAGTGACTTTACAAATAATCTGACAGCTATGATCCGATAGATGCTAAATTCCAAAGCATGGGCTACATTTAGTCCATCCGCGACATGGCTCGTGAGAAATGACAGTTACAAAGAGCACGTCGGTGCGAACCAAACAGATCACACATCGTTTCTATTTTGACACCTCGTAAACGTTGATCTCGCCGCCCCCCCAACCTTTTACTAGCTGCACCGTTATTGGACCTTTGACCCCTTGTTCCTGAAGTTCTCGCCAACATACACGTGCAAGAATATTCGCGCACCTCATAAACTACAACAAAATATTCTGTTCAAATTACATTGCAGTGCATTTGTATGCGAGGGCGCTTGTGCATTACCATAAACACTTAGTCGATGGTTCTAGGAAGCGCCTGAGCGTGTCCGATACGACTCTTACTCAAAAATACACACAAAGTAAAGGTACAAAGGATAGTGTCGGTAGGCCTAAAGTAACATTAAAAAGTTGTTGTTCCTAATAATTAATTCTTTATAAATAGTAATTTTACATTAAATACATTAATTTATGTATTAGTTAGTTGCCAAACTCACCTGTACTCGCCACATAAATTAAAATTTCCTGTTTCACTTTTACTACAAGCATTAAAGTTACACATTTAATATGGACAGCAGATTTGAAAAGAGCCTGGAGGATTTGGAAAAATTATTCAGCAGTCGTCTTCAAGATCATGAACAGAGGCTACGGAGGGCACTGGACACTTCTGTCCCAGTGCACACTGATATTGTAAATCTCTCAAAAGACTTTGAAGAGTTCAAGTCATTTGTCATGGACTCCTTGGGTCACTTGAAGACACAGGCACAGCTGTTTTCTCTTGGACTTGACCGTCACGAAACAGTAATGCGTCGAAAAGTTTTATTGTTCCACGGAATTCCTGAGAAGCAAAATGAAACGCTTCATAATACTGTTATCAACATATTAACCGACAAAATGCAGTTGCCAGATGTTAACATAAACATTATTGACGCGTGCCATCGACTTGGATCCAGCCAGGGCCGGACTCGTCCTATTGTCGTCAGGTTTCGTGATATGGAGCACCGTCAACTAGTGTGGGATAGTAAGGTCTCTTTAAAAGGTACTGGATACACAGACTCTGAATTTCTCACGAAGTTTAGACATCGAGCTTTTGTAGCTGCCCGTAAACACTTCCAAATGAAACATGTTTGGACTACTGGAGGGGCTATCAACATATTAACACCTGATAAGGCACGTCATAAGATCGAGACAATGTCTGAACTGCAAGCCTTGATCGCAAGATTTCCAAGCTCTCCCGCCACTGTGGTTCATGAGGCTCCACTGTCCGCTCCAACATCATCGAATGTGCCAGGTGTGTCTTCTAAGGCAGATTCTAAGACCACAAGAAGCCGACGTCGTTAGTGAACTTGTTTGTTGTGAATACTATATCTAGTCGTATTATCACACCTATTACTTTACATTATTGAAGGTATGAATTCAATTCAAATTGACAGCGCAAATTCTTTTGAATAATACAGGTGGAAATGAACTTTAAATGCACAATTGTTTATCGTCTGTCATCTGATCTGCCATATAAGTCATGTTATTTGTTGTTTGGATAGTTTTTTTTTTAATAATATTTATGGCATGGCTACTTCGGCTTTTGTGCCATATGGGATAGATAGATATTCACAGACTGTGCTGCGTTCGGTTACACACCGAACTTGAAACGCACGGTATGTACTTTAATCCTGTCTAATTTTGTTGGTCCTTTTACATAACTGTTAAATATATATTTTTTTTGTTTTTTAAGGTGACAACTGATGCAAAAAAAATTTTAAGACTTTTTTATTTAAATTATTTTGTTTGTCTGTGATGTTATCTAAAAGTCTATTACCTAACTAATTTAAAGTTTTTTTTTCATTTAGTGATTTTTTTTGTGGTTAGTTTTAATATTTTTTTTTTTTAATTTTATTTTAACTTGTAAAATCTCTTTGTTAGCTTGCGAGTGGGTGTGTTTGACCGTAACAGACATATTTTTATTCTATTTTTCTATATTTATATATTTATACTTATATTATTAGTGATTTATCTGATATTATTATTTATTTTATTATCCTATTTAATTAATATATTTATAATATACTATTTTATTTATTAAATTATTATTATGGATTGCATAGATTTATCTAGCGATGACAGTTTTCCTTCGTGCTCACTGTCAGACACTAGTTTTGTTAGTGCCAGCGGTGGCAGTTCTTCAGCTGTTACTTTACATGAACAGTTAACTTCAATTTTCTCTGACCATCCTAGGAATTTAAATATAGCTCACATCAATGCTCAGAGTATTTCCTACCATCACTCTAATCTTCTGGCATCCTTTAGCAGTGATTATCTTGACGCTCTTTTAGTTTCAGAAACATTTTTGAAACCATCATTATCCTCTACTACCTACGGGCTTCCTGGATTTGAGCTGGTACGCAATGACAGACCTGGTAGACGATGTGGAGGTGTGGCTATGTATCTGCGTAAAGATATTCCTTTTAAAATAATTTTTACATCCTCCTCTATTTGCAGTGAGTCTGCGGAACATCTCTTTGTTGAAATAACAATTCAGCACAGTAAGGTACTTCTCGGAGTGTTTTACAGCCCTGACCTACATATCGACTACTTTGGCTCGCTTGAGACTATATTGAATGATTTCTGTCCTACTTATAACCGCGTGGTTCTAATGGGAGATTTCAATACGTGTTTGATTAAGAATGATCACCGTACCCATGCTCTGCAATCTCTCATCTCTTCACTTAATCTTCATATCTTACCTCTCTCTGCTACACATCATTTCCCTAATTGTACCCCTTCACTTCTTGACTTGATAATTGTTTCCTCTCCGGACCTAGTTACCTCTCATGGACAAGTTACTGCTTGCTTTTCATACCACGACCTCATTTATTTGTCCATGGCTATTCGCACTCCTAAACGTAAGCAGCAGTTTTCTGTTTTGCGGAACTTTCGGGGCGTGAACCTAGAGGCATTGCGGCAAGATGCTGATAAAATTGACTGGACGCCAGTCATTGATGGTGATACTGTTGACAAAAAGGTATTGTTGTTTAACGAAACTTCAACGGCTCTCTATGATCGACATGCTCCTAAACGACGAATTAAATTAAAACATCTCCCTGCTCCATGGATAACACAAAATATTAAGGACGCTATGGCCAGAAGAGATTCGGCTAAGCGAAGGTATAAGCGCACTTCAACAGATGAGAATTTTAAACGCTTCAAATTCTTACGTAATCGCTGCAGTCGTCTGTGTCGTGATGCTAAACGTCACCATTTTCATCAATCTCTTGATACCCGCAATTCCTCCGAAATCTGGAAATTTCTTAAAGCCAATGGTATTGGCAAGTCACCTGTTATTGACTGTAATGATATTGACTTGAGTGCTCTTAACACGCACTTCTCACAACCACCTATCATTCTTGATCCGCTTGTTAAGTCTAGCACTTTACATGATCTCTCGACTCTATCGCTTCCATCGGGTCCTCCGTTTAATCTCATTGCAGTTAATCAGGTAGATATTAAAAAATCTCTCTTATCAATCACTTCTTCTGCTGTTGGTAACGATGAATTATGTTTAAAAATGTTTATTCCTATACTCCCAATATTAATCCCCATCCTGACACATATATTCAACTGCTCAATACAACAGGGCTGCTTTCCTAAAGCTTGGAAACAAGCGCATATAATTCCACTACCTAAGTCCCCAAACCCTATACTTTTGTCCCAGTTTCGTCCCATATCCATTCTTCCCTTTTTATCCAAAGTACTTGAACATTTAGTTTATCGATAACTATCTAGTTACCTCACAGCGAATAATCTTCCTAATCCCTTTCAATCTGGTTTTCGACAAGGCCACAGTACCGTGACGGCTCTTTTAAAGGGGACCGACGATATTCGTTGGGCTATGGAGAAGAAGTCCCTCACGGTTCTTGTGCTGCTAGATTTCAGTAGCGCATTTAACTACGTGGATTTTGATATCCTTTTAGGAATTCTTCAATCTCTAAATTTCTCCTCGGAGTCTGTGACCTGGTTCGACTCTTATCTTCGGGGACGCTCGCAGTGTGTTCGCCTTAACGATTCTTTTTCGGAATGGTGTAATCTTAGTGCTGGCGTCCCTCAGGGTGGCGTACTTTCTCCTTTGCTCTCTCTGCTGTTCGAGTCATATCCTCTAACTTCCATCTCTATGCAGACGATTTGCAGCTTTATCGTCATTTTTCTTTAAATGAATACAGAAGTGCCATTTCTGCTATGAACCATGACCTTAGTGCTATCAGTCAGTGGGCAAATTCATTTGGTCTTCACATAAATCCCAAAAAGTCTCAAGCATTAATCATTGGTAGCAGACACATGTGTGGTGGACTCGATACGAATTCTATTCCTCCTATCCTGCTTGATAATATTGCAGTCAAATTCACCAGCACCGCCAAAAATCTTGGTGTCATCATTGACAGTAATTTGACATGGAAGGCTCATATTGCGGAGGTCAGTAAAAAGGTTCACTATACTTTTCATACCCTCAAGTGTCTGCAAACTATCTTGCCCATGAAAATTAAAGTCTCCCTTGCTCAAACTTTAATCCAACCTATTATCGATTACGCGGACTCCTGCTATTTGGATGCCAATGAGGAGCTATTAGACAAACTTGAGCGACTACAAAACTTATGTATTCGATTTATTTATAATCTCCGAAAGTATGATCATGTCTCTCATTTTCGAAAGGAACTCAAGTGGCTCCCTATTCGTCTTCGTAGGAATACTCGAATTTTGTGTCTCCTTTTCAATATCCTAAATAATCCTTTATGTCCTTCTTATCTACGGGAACGCTTCTCTCTTACTCATGCAGCAAATGATTCATGTAGATCCCACCTTAAACTCCGCCTCAATTGTCCTTCTCACAGAACTGATTTCTACTCTTACTCTTTCACTGTTCATGCGGTTAGGTTGTGGAACTGTTTACCGCTTGATATACAAACATGTCAAACAATTTCTCTTTTTAAAAAAAAGCTGAAAGATCATTACATTTCCTCCTTACCTTAGCTTGGGTATGTATATATATATCTAAATATAAATATATGTTTAGTATATATATGTATATAATATGTATGTATATTATAATTTATCAATATTTATTAACTTATGTATATGTGTAACTATAGTTTATGTAAGTTTATTAACCTACGCACACTACATAGCTCTGTTTTCTACAATTTCTCCTCTCTCAGGCCTACTGGAAGAGATTTCTTTTGAAATAAGTAGACCTATGTACAATGTTTTTTTTTTCATGTTTTTTTCTTTTTGTAATTTGAGCTCTGTGTGTACATAAATAAATAAATAAATAAAAAAAAATAACCTAACCACTCCGGGAGTGCCAACAGAAGTGAAAACTCAATTTATTAATAATTTATTTATCTAGACGCGTTGGTACATGCATATATGCACACACTATAGCTGCGTATCGTAACGAGGTGTAGCGAGTCCAGAGATTTATCTCATCTAAAAAATTGCGTACCGCGCTAAAAGAAGTTTTTCCTTCAAAAATTGACCGGGATCGACGTTAATGATGATGATGATGAAAAATAAATCTACACTGAAAGACTCCTAATTGATTACACAGCATTATTTAATAAGACCTGTAGATGACCGGAATCAACGTTAGATGATGATGATGATAATGGTCGCAAGTCCAGAGATTTTATCTCATCTAAAAATAAGCGTACCACGCTAAAAGAATATTCACTTCAAAAATTGACCGGGATGGACGTTAATGATGATGATGAAAAAAAAATTCTACTCTGAAAGAGTCTTAATTGATTACACAATATTATTTAATAAGACCTGTAGATGACCGGGTTCAACATTAGATGATGATGATGATTATAGTCGCAAATCCAGAGATTTTATCTCCTCTAAAAATATGTGTACCACGCTAAGAGGCGTTTTAACTTAAAAAACTCAATTTATTAATAATTTATTTATCTAGTCGCGTTGGTACATGCATATATGCACACACTATAGCTGCGTATCGTAACGGGGAGTAGCGAGTCCAAATTTATCTCATCTAAAAAATTGCGTACCGCGCTAAAAGAAGTTTTTCCTTCAAAAATTGACCGGGATCGACGTAAAGATGATGATGATGAAAAATAAATCTACACTGAAAGAGTCCTAATTGATTACACAGCATTATTTAATAAGACCTGTAGATGACCGGAATCAACGTTAGATGATGATGATGATTATGGTAGCGAGTCCAGAGATTTTATCTCATCTAAAAATATGCGTACCGCGCTAAAAGAAGTTTTTCCTTCAAAAATTGACCGGGATCGACGTAAAGATGATGATGATAAAAAATAATTCTACACTGAAAGAGTCCTAATTGATTACACAGCATTATTTAATAAGACCTGTAGATGACCGGAATCAACGTTTGATGATGATGATGATTATGGTCGCGCGAGAAATTATTACTTGGATTTGCAAGATTTATAAAACTAATAGTTTTTTCAATCAAGGTTTGTGAGTTTATTTACTTTTACATCCTCATATGTCCATTAATAGTGTGATTTAGTAATTTTCTATGAATAAAACATAACCTCGTTTTGTTTCGCATTTCTTTGCTCTAAGTCTACTTTGCTAATAATTACTGATTCTGTAGCACGTAATTATAACAAAATGTCGAATACTAATAACATGATAATGACGCGTAAGGCCTTGGCTTATCAACAAGAGACAAGGCTTCAATTAACGTTGAAAGAATTACAGATTTTTAGGGAGAAATGCGATAAACTGAACAAGGAAAGGGACGAAAATTAGTTAGAACTGCTAGGTATTTTAAGTAAGAACGGACAACTCAAAAAAGAACTGGCACAGTTGCATTCACTGTATACTGATACCTTACAGGATCGGGATAGGTTACAACTTATAGTTGACAGTTTTGACTCATGTAGGGAACATTATGAACAAACTCTGCACCAAATTAGAATACTAAAGGAGGAGCTACAACGATCGGAAATCAAAATATCGCAACTAGAAGACAAGAAACAGAGCACAGTGGTTCAATCTAATCAGAGTTTGTTCGATGAACTGATGGCTACAAGCTTAGATACTGCTACAGCTCACCCTTCCATTGTCATAGACCTCACTTCTGATGATGAAACCGGGAGCTGTTCTAAATCATTAAAAATTATTAAGTGTAGTAAGAATAAGTTAAAGAAATATTTAAAAATTAAAAAGTTTATTACTAAATCTAAAAAAATGATACATAAATACAAGTTTTTTATAAATAGCATGTCACTTAATAGACAGAGATTGCAACTGATTGACCAGGTAAATATGTATATGTTAGAACTTGATACTGTTGGACAACAGTACAAAACTGATACACAGGCCCTTCAATGTCAGATTGACCGACTTCAAGACTCTTTGAAATCAATTTCATATAAATATGAAACAGCAGAGAAACAGAGTAGGGAACAGGTGTTAGCCATAGGTAAATTAGTAAATTCATGTCATTGTCAAAATGACCAATTGACTTCCGCAGGCCATGTTCCCTCCTCACCCTTAAGTTGTGAAAGAATTAGATGCAATGATGAATTTTCACCAATTAAAACTGTGTGCAGTGTGGATAATAGTATATTAAGTTCAAGTAGTAATTGCGAGGCATCTACGAGTATAATAGAAAAGTTGCAAATAAAAAGTGATGCAAAGACCATAGTCTATTGCGATGAAATAGGTAAAAATTTTGGACATTATTTATCACAGTTAAGTCATTCTGTAATAAATCATACATATCCAGGAGCTTCATGAGTATGAAGCTATAGATTTTATATTGATTTATGAAATTATAGATTTTATATTGACTGGTACACACTGCATGCAGTCTACTATAGTGGTGCTGGTTGGCAGAAGAGGCAATATTAATAGTGACAAACTTTTAAAAGTTTTTGATAAGTTATCAAGTCTGCAAGTAAAACAAGTAATTTTGTCCACCTTGCCATACAGCACTGCTATGAGCCACAAGGAAAATCACTTAAGATACAAATTAAATACCATACCATGAAACTACATACCATGGTATCATATTCCAAAAAAATTGAATTGTTCGATTGGAACATAATTTTCAATAATAATAGTTTGTTGACATTAGATAGATATTTTCTATCAAAAGTTTTACAACGAAAGGTAGCTCTGTTGCTATCTAATTTTTTAATTTTTCAAGCCAAATTATTGGCTAGTACAACTGCTTTTATTGAGCAGGATAGTTTTGATACTTCACATTTGGAAAATGAAATTCCAAAAAACTAGTTTATAGGACAACAGATAATAAATCTGGCCAGTTGACTTTGGCCCCTGAGAATAATCTTAGTAAAAATATTGTTTTTATAAACCTGGTGCACCATAATGTTAGAGGTTTAATAAATGGTAAAGATTTAGAGTTAGAGCTATACATTAATGCAAATTCTATTAATATTTTTTGTGCTACAGAGCACTGGTTAAAAGATCATCAAATCACATTGTTGAACTTCGTAAATCACCAGGTTGCTAGCTCGTTCAATAGAAAACATTCTAAACGTGGAGGCTCTTTAATATTAATTAATAAAAACTTAAAATTTAAAGAACGTAAGGATTTAGTAGCCCTCTCCATTGAGCGAGTTATTGAGATTGCCAGTATTGAGTTTGAGCATTTCATCTTGTTAAGCGTATACAGCCCCCCTGATGCTTCTCACATTAAATTTGAAGAAAAGCTTGAAGAAGCACTGTTCAAATGCCAATGTTCTAAGAAATCTATAATAGTTTGTGGAGATTTTAATGTTGATATATTAGATACATCATTAACTCCATCAGAGAGAAATAAAATGAAAAAATTATTTAAATCCTTTAATCTGCATAGTACATTCTTAGAACCCACTCGTATTACAGCCACCAGTGCAAAATGTATCGATAATATTTTTACTGATATTAAACCTATAGATAAAGGTATTGTGGATCCTGTGGAGTCAGATCATCGTGGCCAATGGATAAAATTTCCTAAAAGTAGTAACAAAGTCAGCAAAAAACAAATTAAATATGTACCAATTAACCAAAGTCGTTTGAATAATTTTAAAGAAAATGTATTAAAGAGATTACCATATCTACCTAACTTCACTTGTGTAGACCAGTCATATAAACACTTATTTAATTTGATTAATGATGAGTTTGGCAAAGTTTTTACCTCAAAAACTCTACAGATTGGTGGTCGTCCTGTTTTCAGTCACTGGGCAACACCAGGTATCTTTAAAAGTAGAAATAAACTATTTGAATTATATTCAGAAAAATCATATAATTTTAGGCAAACCTTTCAGGAATATGTTAAAAATTATTCAAAGATATTTAAACAAACGTGTCATCTTGCTAAGTCAAACTTCATTAAAAATAAAATTTCTAATTCGGTAAATAAAATAAAAATGACTTGGAACATCATTAACTCTGAATGCGGTAGATCTTTAGTGACTGAAAGGGATTTCCACTTAAAAGTAAATGGTTACCATGTTACAGGGGACCTGGAAGTGGCTACGGAGTTTGAACACTTTTTCAAAAATGTACCTATATTGACAACAAAATCTCTCCAAGCATCTTCTAGTTCCGCTGAACTTTTATTAGAAGAATCTGTTCTTTGTTGCAGGGATGCATTTGTATTCACAGATATTTGTGCTCAGGACATTGTAAAAACATTTAAATGTATCGAAATTAAGAAAACCGCGGACATTTGGGGATTATCGGTCAAAACTGCATCATGTATAATTGAGGTACTTGCGCCCCATCTAGCAACTGTGTTTAATGACTGTGTTTCTAGTGGTACATTTCCTGATTTAATGAAACACAGCAAAGTCGTTCCCTTGTTCAAGGCTGGCAGCGCTACAGAGCCGTCTAATTTCCGACCAGTGTCAGTGCTGCCAACTTTGAGCAAAGTATTTGAAAAAATAATCTTGAATCAAATGCTATCCCATTTTAATAGTCATAAAATACTCCATGCGAATCAATTTGGGTTTACGAAAGGGCGCTCAACTTCCGATGCTGGTGTTGAGTTATTAAAATGTATTCATGAAGCATGGGAAGACAAGCACGATGCATTAGGTATATTTTGCGATCTATCAAAGGCTTTTGATTGCGTTCAACATGAAACGCTGTGCAGGAAACTACACCACTATGGAATAAGAGGCAAAGTTCTCGACCTTCTGTCTTCATATTTGAACAATAGAATACAGAGGGTTGATATTAATGGTACACGTTCTGTAGGATCCATGGTTACAATGGGTGTGCCGCAAGGCTCGATACTTGGGCCATTCTTGTTCCTCATTTATATTAATGATCTACCATTTTATGTAGGGGAGAGGAATGGGATTGTTTTGTTTGCAGATGACACCTCATTAATTTTTAAAATTAAAAGACAATTAGATAACTATGACGATGTAAACAATGCAATTGCAAGAGTAGTTCATTGGTTCAGCTCAAATAATCTTTGCCTTAATGAAAATAAAACTAAATGTATAAAATTTACTCTACCAAATGTAAAACAAGTTGCGGCCAATGTTCAACTGAATGGACAAGTGTTAGAGTTTGTAGAATCAACTGTGTTCCTAGGTATAACTATTGATGCCAATTTGCAGTGGGGCCCACACATAGAAAAGACAGCCTCTAGATTAAGTTCGGCTGCATACGCTGTAAAAAAGATCAGGACTCTAACAGATGTGGATACGGCTAGAATGGTTTACTTCAGCTATTTTCATAGTATTATGTCTTACGGTATTCTCCTTTGGGGGAGTGCTGCAGATTTAAATATTATTTTTGTTCTACAAAAGCGGGCTGTACGCGCTATTTATAATTTGGGCCCCAGAGTTTCTCTCCGAGAAAAATTCAAAGAAGTAAATATTCTAACCGTACCATCACAATACATTTTTGCCAATCTTATGTATGTCCAGAAAAATCTATCACAGTTTTCTAAACTCTGTGATAAACATAATATAAACACTAGAAATAAAAATGATCTTTCAGTCCACCACAGTCGACTACATAAGATTGGCGATTCTTTCCAGGGTAACTGTATACGCTTTTACAACAAGCTTCCCTGTGACCTGAGAAATTTACCTTTAAATAAATTTAAAAAGTTTATTAAAAACAAGCTTTGTGAAAAAGGTTTTTACTCCGTTACAGACTATTTGCAGGACAGGGACGCCTGGAAATGATCTGCTGGCAAAGTGAAATAATATTAAATTGTAAATAGGCCATCAAAAAAAAAAGCCTTCCTAAGTTTCTTGCCGGTTCTTCTCAGGTGGGCCGCGTTCCGAACCGGTGGTCGCTTTAAATATTTTAAATAGTGTATGACATTTTGTAAGCGCCGTTAAAATGGTCTATGCAAAATAAAGATATTTTTATTATTATTTATTTTATTATTTTTATTATTATAGTCCAGAGATTTTATCTCATCTAAAAATATGCGTACCGCGCTAAAAGTAGTTTTTCCTTCAAAAATTGACCGGGATCGACGTAAAGATGATGATGATAAAAAATAATTCTACACTGAAAGAGTCCTAATTGATTACACAGCATTATTTAATAAGACCTGTAGATGACCGGAATCAACGTTTGATGATGATGATGATTATGGTCGCGAGTCCAGAGATTTTATCTCATCTAAAAATATGCGTACCGCGCTAAAAGAAGTTTTTCCTTCAAAAATTGACCGGGATCGACGTAAAGATGATGATGATAAAAAATAATTCTACACTGAAAGAGTCCTAATTGATTACACAGCATTATTTAATAAGACCTGTAGATGACCGGAATCAACGTTAGATGATGATGATGATTATGGTCGCGAGTCCAGAGATTTTATCTCATCTAAAAATATGCGTACCGCGCTAAAAGAAGTTTTTCCTTCAAAAATTGACCGGGATCGACGTAAAGATGATGATGATAAAAAATAATTCTACACTGAAAGAGTCCTAATTGATTACACAGCATTATTTAATAAGACCTGTAGATGACCGGAATCAACGTTTGATGATGATGATGATTATGGTCGCGAGTCCAGAGATTTTATCTCATCTAAAAATATGCGTACCGCGCTAAAAGAAGTTTTTCCTTCAAAAATTGACCGGGATCGACGTAAAGATGATGATGATAAAAAATAATTCTACACTGAAAGAGTCCTAATTGATTACACAGCATTATTTAATAAGACCTGTAGATGACCGGAATCAACGTTAGATGATGATGATGATTATGGTCGCGAGTCCAGAGATTTTATCTCATCTAAAAATATGCGTACCGCGCTAAAAGAAGTTTTTCCTTCAAAAATTGACCGGGATCGACGTAAAGATGATGATGATAAAAAATAATTCTACACTGAAAGAGTCCTAATTGATTACACAGCATTATTTAATAAGACCTGTAGATGACCGGAATCAACGTTTGATGATGATGATGATTATGGTCGCGAGTCCAGAGATTTTATCTCATCTAAAAATATGCGTACCGCGCTAAAAGAAGTTTTTCCTTCAAAAATTGACCGGGATCGACGTAAAGATGATGATGATAAAAAATAATTCTACACTGAAAGAGTCCTAATTGATTACACAGCATTATTTAATAAGACCTGTAGATGACCGGAATCAACGTTTGATGATGATGATGATTATGGTCGCGAGTCCAGAGATTTTATCTCATCTAAAAATATGCGTACCGCGCTAAAAGAAGTTTTTCCTTCAAAAATTGACCGGGATCGACGTAAAGACGATGATGATAAAAAATAATTCTACACTGAAAGAGTCCTAATTGATTACACAGCATTATTTAATAAGACCTGTAGATGACCGGAATCAACGTTTGATGATGATGATGATTATGGTCGCGAGTCCAGAGATTTTATCTCATCTAAAAATATGCGTACCGCGCTAAAAGAAGTTTTTCCTTCAAAAATTGACCGGGATCGACGTAAAGATGATGATGATAAAAAATAATTCTACACTGAAAGAGTCCTAATTGATTACACAGCATTATTTAATAAGACCTGTAGATGACCGGAATCAACGTTAGATGATGATGATGATTATGGTCGCGAGTCCAGAGATTTTATCTCATCTAAAAATATGCGTACCGCGCTAAAAGAAGTTTTTCCTTCAAAAATTGACCGGGATCGACGTAAAGATGATGATGATAAAATCTTACGCTTTTTCGATCAGGACACGTGTCCTGACGCGAGTTTAAGATTTTATACCCAACGCCGCTAAAGAAGTTTTCACTTCAAAAATGCGCGATCGCTGTATTAAAGGATTTCAACAATAAATATACAAATTTTATATCTACATTACAATTTGCCTTCAGGTCAGTTTTATTTCTCGGTTCTGACATTAAAATACTCTGAAATAGTGTTCATAGAAATATTGAAGGTTAAGATTGTTGATATGTAAAGTAATAATGTGTCCTGACATACGACAGTCACATAAATCTCTGTACAATAACTGACCACTGTAAGTGAAGTAACCAAACTTCGGTTTTCGTATTATGCACGCGTTCACATATTTCGTTTGTTACTGTTATGCTGCAATCATTTATATATTTCCATACACCAATATTAATATTGATATATCGATCCAATAAAAATATTTGACATATCCATATACTCATTCAATTAATATGCACAAAAAACTAGCTTATAACCAAATATATAATCAATAAATGAGTAATTTTTATAAAGATATTGAATATTTAAACGGCTAGTGTAGCACCGTTTCAATATATTCCAATTATTTGACAGCGATTATTGGATTTAAGGCGAGTGACCCCGCGGCGCACGCGTTATGTCTGCACGCAGAGGAATGTGGTCGTTTTACAAAGGGCCATCGGTGTCGGCGGAGGTCGTCGTGGGGCTTTCACGTAACGACTAAATACCTATTTGTTATGTCACACTAAAGTGTTATAGATGGGACCTAACGCATTTTGACATGACCTACTAAATATAATATATTTATTATCAAAGCATTCTTTAATATTAACTTTTCCTATCTATCTATCCTCACAGACGGGGTAGTCTAAGAGATGCATAGATCGCGACCATGCATAATACTTTCACTTCCTGCCGATTCATTTATCGTTTCATACATGCACGTCTAGGTCGAGTACCTCTGACCTTTCCGCAATGTGATTTGCTTCTTTGAAAAGTATTTATAACATTTATTTGGTAATAAATGGCAATAAATTCTCACAAGTTCATACAATATACATAATTTTCATCTTCTTATCTTTAAAAATTAAAACAAATGTGCTAGACAGTCTTGTAAATTGACGCAATGAAAATAAAAGTACACTAAGATGGTACAATAAACGTATCCGTTTTATTAAACATATGTATAAAAAATAAAAGAGGTTGTGTCCATAATATTAATAACAATATACAGCCACACCCGCAGGTGCCTCGACCGCGACATTATTTCAAAACGTTATCCCTACATTTAGTGACCAATAAAATGACACACATTTTGTAAATGGCCATCAAATTTGGTGTGTCCACTTAACAGCATTTACAGTTGTTATAAACACATACAATGTAATATAAATGTCCAAACATGTAAGTATAAACATGACATGAGATTTTAACAGTTAAAGTATTTGTGATATGTGATTTTTGTTCTAAAACAACAAAGACCAAGCGATAAGTTAGTGCGGTAGATCATAGTGATAATAAAACAAAGCCTTTAGGTACATGCTCGACAATACTTAAAGTGTCACCCGGCGAAATGAACAATTCAAAATTGAATCCAAAATAACCGGAGCTCCTCCTCCTAACCTCCTCCTCCACCTTTTATAGTTTTGTAGTATTTACGTTAATGTAAGGTCGGCGACAATCGCTTGCAGTAATCAGCGCTGACCAAAATACAACCAGTTCGACACTTCTAATAAGTCTGTTTAAGGCCATCTCGATAGTTTAAATAGGGCTGTTAGCTGTTTGTGTTCAGTAACAGAAGCTCGCTGCGCTATCTTTAGTGGATCTAAACGCGCCGTGGATGTGTCGGAGTCGGAGCTGCCTTTGCACTGCCTCTCTACGAGCCTATTCAGCGAACAATGGCGTCTAACAGTTGTAAACTTAACTAAGATTTATGTCGACAACACAAATTTTATTTAACAATGAATATGACAAAATGGTTGATAAATACATAGATAAGCTTTTAACGCTCCAGTAAATCTATCAATAACTAAATATGGGAGCCTAGTAGTGGAGATTGAGATCTATATCTTGATGTATGGGACGGGCGCACGGCCGGACGTATCTCCCGATTGTTTTACCGCGCAAGTCGGAATCGATTACTGGCAGACAGATGGACGGGCCACGTCAGATCACGAGCGACGCGCAACGAACATGGCTGATCTTTGCTGAAGATGGAGCGGAACATTGGGGAGCTATTTGGTACAAAATTCTCCCTGATAGAGAACACGATATAGCGAGGGGTGTCTTCGGTGGTGGTAGACAACATTACACGTTGTATACATAGCCCAATATTTTATTCTGCCAATGATCCACGGAAAGTCTCAACATTGTCTGACTCACTCTGAGCATTTTAGTACATTAATGTACTCAGCTCACAGCTTTATAGAAAACGTAATAGAAATCGTAAACCAAGTATGATTGCGCCACGACCAGAACTTAAACAACAGATCTTCGTTTCGCTCAGGTGCATATTATTACCCTTAGTCATCTCTAACTGCGCGTACCTGCAGTACAGGTTTTTAAAGACTATCGTGGTAGGCGTCGTTTTCAAAGGTATAGAAAGGAGCAGGACGAACAAAAAGGCGAGACACAATTACAGGCTCTCGCAGCCCTCGGCGGTCGGTCACAGTTCAAGATTGCTACTCTTTCTGTACCGTAGGCAGCAGCGAGTGCGCCCGCCGCCGCCGCGCCGCTCGGTACCGTCAGCACCTGCAATATTTATTTTATGAACTATGTTTCACCTTTACTTCACGGCAATATCATCGTTATAGTATTTTTTATACTAGTAAGGTGGTTACTGTAGCCTGCGGATGCTTGCTACACTGGAGGTGATGTACCAGCACTGCCCTTGAATCCTATACTTACATATGTAATAGAAACATATAAGTTAAAACATTGGTATTTAAAATAATATATTTACTGCGATTTCACTCCCGTCCTTCTCATATCGGTGCCTATTACATGTCGTCAAGTATGAGGTTCCATAAACGATAAGCAGCACGAGTGTGTGTCAAATCTCTAATATTGCCATCGTCTAGAGCCTGCGGCGACCACGCACGATCAGTGTCTGCCACACTAGTAGTACTTAAAACTAAATTAAAACAATTTTTAACAATCAATAAAAGTCAGATAGATTACTTCCCGGACTCATAACACGACAATGTTTTAAAAGTACTAACCAAATTAACCAATAGTAAGTGACTGAAGAAAATCCCGACAAACAATCTGAGAGTAGTTTTTAAATAGGCTAATAGAAGCTTGAATGTGAAGTTGAATGTGAAAGAACTGAGTGTAAACAATATAGTATTCAGTCATAGATTACAATATGTACATTGCACGAAGCAATCCAGCCAAGGTTTCTTTGTCGTCGGTACCTGTGGGCTGTGGCTACCCTTCGAGCCTTGAGGTCGACCGTTAAACTGCGATGGGCTTATTCGCTAGCCTGACCTTCAGGACTACAACGCGCCCGTTCCACGGTCACTAATTATGAGCTCATTGCTATTGCTGGCTTTGTCTGCTAGCATTCAACAGCAATACTTTCCTAGGTTTTAAGTACGAGTTGTACAAACCGGATTTCAATTACATTTAAATTGTGTTAATGTAAAGTTGACATCCACAGACAGTAGTCTACGGTCATGGGCGAAGTGAACTATAGATTCTCACTCATTCCTATAGCAGTAAGATGAATTATTTTTGTTTATTGCTCCTTGGAGTACATTTAAATACATTATAAGACACAAGCTTCATTTTTGAGTATCGAATTTGAAATTGAGTAGAGAATCGAAGATAAGTATGAAACGTACCGATAAATCCTTGGCAATAATTCTCTAAATCTATTTCTTACCATTCCCTGAAGTAACTCTTTAATCCAATCCGGACGTGGATAAAAAAAGAAAAGCAGCTAACTGGTGCGAACAGAACATTATGTTAGTAATTTATTCCAAAACAAACAACGCCGTAGTTTGACAATAGTCGCTACGAGTCCGTCCGTTTAGGACGTGTAACATGATAGTTACAAGAGGTGAGAAGGGACGCGGACGGCACCTCGGACCGCGTCGTACCGGGACACACTCGTAACGTGTGAAGCTGCAATCAACGAAGATATAGTACGGGATAGAATTACTTGTACTATTTAAGTTTCATTGGTCTTATGGAAGTAGTATAGTAGAAGAAGCGAAAGTTTTCCGCCAGGCTCGTAGCAAGGGGAAAGCCGTAGTTTTGCTACACCACATATAGTTATATTATATTACGGTGGTGTCTTCTAACGGTATCAGGACAGGACGCTTGCGAAAACAAATTTGTTTCGACAACATTATCGCGACAAGTCACTTGCTTAAGATGTTTAAACTTTGACAGTTTAGGCAAGCAGTGACTTATGAACTTTTCGCCATCTTTGAGTGTGTTTTACGGGTCAATACAACAGATAATCTGATTACTTCGACAGTGGTGGTAGTTTAAAGGTAAAATTAAAGTTTAAAGGCTCCACAAAGATCAGCGTAGTCAACTTTGCGTTGATAACTGGTACATCTCTAGTCTTATTTGGCTCTCTCTAGACTTGGGTAAGCTAGTGTCTGTCTGCATGCGGTCTGATGGCAGTCGCTTCTACGAGTACATAGGTATATATCTCTGCAACGTGGTCGAATTCATACTCTAACACACAGCTCACCTCATACTATGACCTACAGTGCTATTGTATGCTATTATAACGAAACATTCGATGTATGGAGTATTCAACATGACATGAAATTTATTAGCTCTATACGACAAATACTCAGTTTTTATGCCACATTTGACTTTACCGTTTGACTTGATTTACAAACACAATTTTTCAAAATTATCCAGGTATAATATGAACATTACATTAAAGTCTAAATAATTGCTAGCAACGTCTGGCCAGCAAAGCACACGAGTGAGTCCCAGACAAATTAATATTATTTGAATAGAGGTTAATCGGTACCATAATTTTGTCCGAGACTACCAGGACTTTAATTGGTCGTGCTAACTAGTGTCTAGCACGTAAGACCTTTAGCCTGTTTGTTACCACCTCACCAAAACGGCAACGGGTTCCAAATTTCTTCCAAATTTAACATCTAAAATAGACACAGTTTATTAAATTTATTCGGCCCTTTAGACCCACCCCAGTTCCGTGCTTCGGAAGGCACGTTAAGCCGTTGGTTCCGGTTGCCAATAAAACGGCAGACGTTAAGCCAAGTTGAAGGCCTTATGGGCGGCCTAAAAATTTCAACAGCAGGTCGCCTCAGCCTGCGCCTGTCCATTTCAACACGGCAATGGGCTCACCACCTGTTGCGTGGGACAAAAATGCATACGGTGAAATGTGGGCGTTTAATATGCTTCTACCTACCCTTCGGGGATAAAGGCGTGACAATATGTATGTATGTATGTATGTATGTAATATTGTAACCAGCTAAACTATACAAGTATGTACTGCAGAACATACAACTAAACTTAATCTGAAAAAGTTCGTTATAGGTACCTGCTTTTTCCATTAACAATCTCGTCTCAGATTAAACACGCATAAAATATAAACATCTCTAGACTAAAATAAAAGTCGGAGAGCTGAAGACGATAAATTATAATCGACATATTATTGTAATATGTGTACATGTGTGCGTGACTGCGTCTGTGCAACTCGCTCGTGTAAAATATATATTCAATTTTTATGACATATGGAGAGCCGAGCTCTGCCGATCGGGGCCGAGCAAAAACGAGCGGCGATCTGTAATAAACCGCACGACTATAAAATGTTATGGCGTTTTAAATTGAAAGCCGGTTATAGCCTCACTCAGTGTGTAGATAAGCAGTAATACAAATAAATATACTTGTGCCGAGCAACGGTGGATAATGTCGCATTGATTTTACATTAAAAGGAAAATATAGTTTAATGAAGGTGCATTGAGGTCTTATAATGTCACAGTTGCAATGAGGTAGGGTCCTTATTGAAGATTTTATGTTTTTAACTCCACATTAATATACACTAACCAGAAGTAAACATTTCTGCAATATTATTTCTGGGTTGAATAGGTCCGACCCTACAATTATAATTCTTTTATCATTCATAAAACACACGCAGGCGAAAGAGTCCAGTAGAAATTCCGGTTGCATCAAAGAAATTCCATCAATTGTTAAACGTTACGTACTGGATGAGGGTAACTAGTGCCCCATTAGCATTAATTAGAATTCCGCTAAAACATAATCAAAACAAATAAATACATTGTACAAAACGTAAAGACGTTGTTCAGTTGCGAGGTCGTGATGCGAGTGGTGGTTGAGTCAAGTTGTCCTTCTGCGCGCTGTCCTGAACGGTGTCACACCGAGATTCACTCACCTTGTATTTCCGGCGGTCGCTGACAATTAATACAGTTTCTGAGAACTCGCCGCACATACCTTCATACAGACGGCCTGCCTGATGCTATCGCGTGTGTTTGGACTAATTCGTTAGTTCTGGTTGATGGCGCGCGGTGTCGCCAGCGTCGCGTTCTCACTATTAAGAGATTAGCAGATAACATCGTTATTTTAATGTCTCTACTCAACATTTACCCACTAGTCATTTTTGTATTAACGTTAGTTTAAGTGCGAGTTTGGTTAACTAAATGTTTCGTTGCTGTTCTAATTGCTACTTAATCACTCCGCATTCCTACAACTTACACAAACTTGATTAACGTCTGTGAATATTGTCAACCGCAGCGCAATACCAGAGCCATCATCTGCCGAGGTCAACGTTTCCTTAAAGCTCATGTTGTCTTAGTATAATCTCGCCTGAATATCGACAAGGTTAAAACTCGCCCCAAATGGATAGAGTTGCAAAGTTATAAAGCATTAACAGAATAAAAGGGTGGTGATAGGACATCGGCAATAAAAGCTTCTCGTTTAGCAAGCCTCTGTTATCCAGCTTCAGATTTTAGGAATACGCCTAGTTTTTCTTGGGACAAAATGCTTAGGGTGAAATGTGGGTGTATAGTAAGTATGTCTCTGCCACCCCTTCGGGGATAAAGGCGTGAATAATAAATGGAAAGTAAATCTAACTTTTGACCCTTTTAAAGATTTATCCAGCCGAGTGATAGGCAGTAACAAGTTATTACTGTTATAGGTGCATTTATATCAGTAGTTGAAATGTTAGAGAATACATTTTATGGCATCACAAATATTAAGGCGATACTGGAAACTTTTATTCTTAGAAAAATAACAATATCTGTTTCTATTAACTCTTTTGACGCATATTTTTATCTATCTTTGTTTCAGAAATGATAGCTTATAGCCAGTACGTAGGGTATAGAAGCTCACAGAAAATGAATGGTGCGGTACCCATAGATATTACGCTACCTTTACGAGTAAACAAGTAGGTATCTATTTGAGTGACACAACACCGCGGCAATTAGAGACGCTGTCTAGTAATTATCTATCGTTAAATCTGAGCGTCCGTCCGTCTGTTCGCAGTAAGAGGATTACTTCGGCGGAGGCGGCGTCGCACGAAGTGATTGATCGGGGATTAATAATGAGAACATATGTGTCTCTAAGTACGCGATCTGTTTAATTGTAGCTTTGGGGCGTGGGCTCGCGCTTAACTTGCTTACTCGTCCAGTTCTACACGACTTAAGCTTCCACTTGACTACACATACTCGTCTTGATGCTTCCATGCAGGCAACAATCATGTACCGTACTACATTCGCAGTGCCTTCCATATAATATTTACCTAAAAGTGATGGTAAAACAGTAACAGCCGTATTCATCGTATTTTTTCACAAATTTCAAATTAAAGTAGTTAGGGTATTAAATTGTAAATTACAAGAAATGATAACCTCAAAAATGTTTTTAGCCCATATAGTACAATAGTACGCAGAAGCTCATTAAATGCGAGTTAGTCATATCACGTGGATGTCGAAGCTTTCTACTTATTTGATCACAGATTTTATGGAAATACGATCAAATTCACTTCGCCTTTCAGAAATTTCGAAACATTAAGAAACTTCGTTTTAACAGTTTAAAATGGAATTTGATATTTAAATTCGTCACTACTATAGAGGTTATTAAAAAATGGTTTTCGTCTTCGCAAACCGTATTGCTCTGAAAATTATGTAAGTCTCTGTAAAAGGTTTCACTTACAGCATCTATGAGTTGCAGACTATAGTATTCTTCCTAAAATAATAAGTAGTGTCTTGGTACTACTTATTATTTTAGTAAGTGGACTAAAATGGTCCTACTAGGTCTATTCAGTTTAATCCTCCTATTTCAATCCCAAAATCCTCTGTTATTTATAGGAGTAACTCTTGTATTGTGCGTGTGAGTGAGTAAAGATTTTAATAAGTTAAATAAGGAACTGTCGTTTGATCCTTTTGCCGCTAGGGGCAGCTTAGTTCGTAAACTACTTAATATTTATTTGTATGTATAAATATAACTGTGTGTTCTAAGCGATATTGTTGTCAATGGTAACTCTCACAAGCATGGACATTAGTGTCATATCTTGTATTAAAGTGTGTTGTGCTTTAGTATCGCAAGCGACATGAGTTTTATATGGTAACTCTCACAAGCATAGACATTAGTGTCATATCTTGTATTAAAGTGTGTTGTGCTTTAGTATCGCAAGCGACATGAGTTTTATATGGTAACTCTCACAAGCATAGACATTAGTGTCATATCTTGTATTAAAGTGTGTTGTGCTTTAGTATCGCAAGCGACATGAGTTTTATATGGTAACTCTCACAAGCATAGACATTAGTGTCATATCTTGTATTAAAGTGTGTTGTGCTTTAGTATCGCAAGCGACATGAGTTTTATATGGTAACTCTCACAAGCATAGACATTAGTGTTATATCTTGTATTAAAGTGTGTTGTGCTTTAGTATCGCAAGCGACATGAGTTTTATATGGTAACTCTCACAAGCATAGACATTAGTGTCATATCTTGTATTAAAGTGTGTTGTGCTTTAGTATCGCAAGCGACATGAGTTTTATATGGTAACTCTCACAAGCATAGACATTAGTGTTATATCTTGTATTAAAGTGTGTTGTGCTTTAGTATCGCAAGCGACATGAGTTTTATATGGTAACTCTCACAAGCATAGACATTAGTGTCATATCTTGTATTAAAGTGTGTTGTGCTTTAGTATCGCAAGCGACATGAGTTTTATATGGTAACTCTCACAAGCATAGACATTAGTGTCATATCTTGTATTAAAGTGTGTTGTGCTTTAGTATCGCAAGCGACATGAGTTTTATATGGTAACTCTCACAAGCATAGACATTAGTGTCATATCTTGTATTAAAGTGTGTTGTGCTTTAGTATCGCAAGCGACATGAGTTTTATATGGTAACTCTCACAAGCATAGACATTAGTGTCATATCTTGTATTAAAGTGTGTTGTGCTTTAGTATCGCAAGCGACATGAGTTTTATATGGTAACTCTCACAAGCATAGACATTAGTGTCATATCTTGTATTAAAGTGTGTTGTGCTTTAGTATCGCAAGCGACATGAGTTTTATATGGTAACTCTCACAAGCATAGACATTAGTGTCATATCTTGTATTAAAGTGTGTTGTGCTTTAGTATCGCAAGCGACATGAGTTTTATATGGTAACTCTCACAAGCATAGACATTAGTGTTATATCTTGTATTAAAGTGTGTTGTGCTTTAGTATCGCAAGCGACATGAGTTTTATATGGTAACTCTCACAAGCATAGACATTAGTGTCATATCTTGTATTAAAGTGTGTTGTGCTTTAGTATCGCAAGCGACATGAGTTTTATATGGTAACTCTCACAAGCATAGACATTAGTGTCATATCTTGTATTAAAGTGTGTTGTGCTTTAGTATCGCAAGCGACATGAGTTTTATATGGTAACTCTCACAAGCATAGACATTAGTGTCATATCTTGTATTAAAGTGTGTTGTGCTTTAGTATCGCAAGCGACATGAGTTTTATATGGTAACTCTCACAAGCATAGACATTAGTGTCATATCTTGTATTAAAGTGTGTTGTGCTTTAGTATCGCAAGCGACATGAGTTTTATATGGTAACTCTCACAAGCATAGACATTAGTGTCATATCTTGTATTAAAGTGTGTTGTGCTTTAGTATCGCAAGCGACATGAGTTTTATATGGTAACTCTCACAAGCATAGACATTAGTGTCATATCTTGTATTAAAGTGTGTTGTGCTTTAGTATCGCAAGCGACATGAGTTTTATATGGTAACTCTCACAAGCATAGACATTAGTGTCATATCTTGTATTAAAGTGTGTTGTGCTTTAGTATCGCAAGCGACATGAGTTTTATATGGTAACTCTCACAAGCATAGACATTAGTGTCATATCTTGTATTAAAGTGTGTTGTGCTTTAGTATCGCAAGCGACATGAGTTTTATATGGTAACTCTCACAAGCATAGACATTAGTGTCATATCTTGTATTAAAGTGTGTTGTGCTTTAGTATCGCAAGCGACATGAGTTTTATATGGTAACTCTCACAAGCATAGACATTAGTGTTATATCTTGTATTAAAGTGTGTTGTGCTTTAGTATCGCAAGCGACATGAGTTTTATATGGTAACTCTCACAAGCATAGACATTAGTGTCATATCTTGTATTAAAGTGTGTTGTGCTTTAGTATCGCAAGCGACATGAGTTTTATATGGTAACTCTCACAAGCATAGACATTAGTGTCATATCTTGTATTAAAGTGTGTTGTGCTTTAGTATCGCAAGCGACATGAGTTTTATATGGTAACTCTCACAAGCATAGACATTAGTGTCATATCTTGTATTAAAGTGTGTTGTGCTTTAGTATCGCAAGCGACATGAGTTTTATATGGTAACTCTCACAAGCATAGACATTAGTGTCATATCTTGTATTAAAGTGTGTTGTGCTTTAGTATCGCAAGCGACATGAGTTTTATATGGTAACTCTCACAAGCATAGACATTAGTGTTATATCTTGTATTAAAGTGTGTTGTGCTTTAGTATCGCAAGCGACATGAGTTTTATATGGTAACTCTCACAAGCATAGACATTAGTGTCATATCTTGTATTAAAGTGTGTTGTGCTTTAGTATCGCAAGCGACATGAGTTTTATATGGTAACTCTCACAAGCATAGACATTAGTGTCATATCTTGTATTAAAGTGTGTTGTGCTTTAGTATCGCAAGCGACATGAGTTTTATATGGTAACTCTCACAAGCATAGACATTAGTGTCATATCTTGTATTAAAGTGTGTTGTGCTTTAGTATCGCAAGCGACATGAGTTTTATATGGTAACTCTCACAAGCATAGACATTAGTGTCATATCTTGTATTAAAGTGTGTTGTGCTTTAGTATCGCAAGCGACATGAGTTTTATATGGTAACTCTCACAAGCATAGACATTAGTGTCATATCTTGTATTAAAGTGTGTTGTGCTTTAGTATCGCAAGCGACATGAGTTTTATATGGTAACTCTCACAAGCATAGACATTAGTGTCATATCTTGTATTAAAGTGTGTTGTGCTTTAGTATCGCAAGCGACATGAGTTTTATATGGTAACTCTCACAAGCATAGACATTAGTGTCATATCTTGTATTAAAGTGTGTTGTGCTTTAGTATCGCAAGCGACATGAGTTTTATATGGTAACTCTCACAAGCATAGACATTAGTGTTATATCTTGTATTAAAGTGTGTTGTGCTTTAGTATCGCAAGCGACATGAGTTTTATATGGTAACTCTCACAAGCATAGACATTAGTGTCATATCTTGTATTAAAGTGTGTTGTGCTTTAGTATCGCAAGCGACATGAGTTTTATATGGTAACTCTCACAAGCATAGACATTAGTGTCATATCTTGTATTAAAGTGTGTTGTGCTTTAGTATCGCAAGCGACATGAGTTTTATATGGTAACTCTCACAAGCATAGACATTAGTGTCATATCTTGTATTAAAGTGTGTTGTGCTTTAGTATCGCAAGCGACATGAGTTTTATATGGTAACTCTCACAAGCATAGACATTAGTGTCATATCTTGTATTAAAGTGTGTTGTGCTTTAGTATCGCAAGCGACATGAGTTTTATATGGTAACTCTCACAAGCATAGACATTAGTGTCATATCTTGTATTAAAGTGTGTTGTGCTTTAGTATCGCAAGCGACATGAGTTTTATATGGTAACTCTCACAAGCATAGACATTAGTGTTATATCTTGTATTAAAGTGTGTTGTGCTTTAGTATCGCAAGCGACATGAGTTTTATATGGTAACTCTCACAAGCATAGACATTAGTGTCATATCTTGTATTAAAGTGTGTTGTGCTTTAGTATCGCAAGCGACATGAGTTTTATATGGTAACTCTCACAAGCATAGACATTAGTGTCATATCTTGTATTAAAGTGTGTTGTGCTTTAGTATCGCAAGCGACATGAGTTTTATATGGTAACTCTCACAAGCATAGACATTAGTGTCATATCTTGTATTAAAGTGTGTTGTGCTTTAGTATCGCAAGCGACATGAGTTTTATATGGTAACTCTCACAAGCATAGACATTAGTGTCATATCTTGTATTAAAGTGTGTTGTGCTTTAGTATCGCAAGCGACATGAGTTTTATATGGTAACTCTCACAAGCATAGACATTAGTGTCATATCTTGTATTAAAGTGTGTTGTGCTTTAGTATCGCAAGCGACATGAGTTTTATATGGTAACTCTCACAAGCATAGACATTAGTGTCATATCTTGTATTAAAGTGTGTTGTGCTTTAGTATCGCAAGCGACATGAGTTTTATATGGTAACTCTCACAAGCATAGACATTAGTGTTATATCTTGTATTAAAGTGTGTTGTGCTTTAGTATCGCAAGCGACATGAGTTTTATATGGTAACTCTCACAAGCATAGACATTAGTGTCATATCTTGTATTAAAGTGTGTTGTGCTTTAGTATCGCAAGCGACATGAGTTTTATATGGTAACTCTCACAAGCATAGACATTAGTGTCATATCTTGTATTAAAGTGTGTTGTGCTTTAGTATCGCAAGCGACATGAGTTTTATATGGTAACTCTCACAAGCATAGACATTAGTGTCATATCTTGTATTAAAGTGTGTTGTGCTTTAGTATCGCAAGCGACATGAGTTTTATATGGTAACTCTCACAAGCATAGACATTAGTGTCATATCTTGTATTAAAGTGTGTTGTGCTTTAGTATCGCAAGCGACATGAGTTTTATATGGTAACTCTCACAAGCATAGACATTAGTGTCATATCTTGTATTAAAGTGTGTTGTGCTTTAGTATCGCAAGCGACATGAGTTTTATATGGTAACTCTCACAAGCATAGACATTAGTGTCATATCTTGTATTAAAGTGTGTTGTGCTTTAGTATCGCAAGCGACATGAGTTTTATATGGTAACTCTCACAAGCATAGACATTAGTGTTATATCTTGTATTAAAGTGTGTTGTGCTTTAGTATCGCAAGCGACATGAGTTTTATATGGTAACTCTCACAAGCATAGACATTAGTGTCATATCTTGTATTAAAGTGTGTTGTGCTTTAGTATCGCAAGCGACATGAGTTTTATATGGTAACTCTCACAAGCATAGACATTAGTGTCATATCTTGTATTAAAGTGTGTTGTGCTTTAGTATCGCAAGCGACATGAGTTTTATATGGTAACTCTCACAAGCATAGACATTAGTGTCATATCTTGTATTAAAGTGTGTTGTGCTTTAGTATCGCAAGCGACATGAGTTTTATATGGTAACTCTCACAAGCATAGACATTAGTGTCATATCTTGTATTAAAGTGTGTTGTGCTTTAGTATCGCAAGCGACATGAGTTTTATATGGTAACTCTCACAAGCATAGACATTAGTGTCATATCTTGTATTAAAGTGTGTTGTGCTTTAGTATCGCAAGCGACATGAGTTTTATATGGTAACTCTCACAAGCATAGACATTAGTGTCATATCTTGTATTAAAGTGTGTTGTGCTTTAGTATCGCAAGCGACATGAGTTTTATATGGTAACTCTCACAAGCATAGACATTAGTGTTATATCTTGTATTAAAGTGTGTTGTGCTTTAGTATCGCAAGCGACATGAGTTTTATATGGTAACTCTCACAAGCATAGACATTAGTGTCATATCTTGTATTAAAGTGTGTTGTGCTTTAGTATCGCAAGCGACATGAGTTTTATATGGTAACTCTCACAAGCATAGACATTAGTGTCATATCTTGTATTAAAGTGTGTTGTGCTTTAGTATCGCAAGCGACATGAGTTTTATATGGTAACTCTCACAAGCATAGACATTAGTGTCATATCTTGTATTAAAGTGTGTTGTGCTTTAGTATCGCAAGCGACATGAGTTTTATATGGTAACTCTCACAAGCATAGACATTAGTGTCATATCTTGTATTAAAGTGTGTTGTGCTTTAGTATCGCAAGCGACATGAGTTTTATATGGTAACTCTCACAAGCATAGACATTAGTGTTATATCTTGTATTAAAGTGTGTTGTGCTTTAGTATCGCAAGCGACATGAGTTTTATATGGTAACTCTCACAAGCATAGACATTAGTGTCATATCTTGTATTAAAGTGTGTTGTGCTTTAGTATCGCAAGCGACATGAGTTTTATATGGTAACTCTCACAAGCATAGACATTAGTGTCATATCTTGTATTAAAGTGTGTTGTGCTTTAGTATCGCAAGCGACATGAGTTTTATATGGTAACTCTCACAAGCATAGACATTAGTGTCATATCTTGTATTAAAGTGTGTTGTGCTTTAGTATCGCAAGCGACATGAGTTTTATATGGTAACTCTCACAAGCATAGACATTAGTGTCATATCTTGTATTAAAGTGTGTTGTGCTTTAGTATCGCAAGCGACATGAGTTTTATATGGTAACTCTCACAAGCATAGACATTAGTGTCATATCTTGTATTAAAGTGTGTTGTGCTTTAGTATCGCAAGCGACATGAGTTTTATATGGTAACTCTCACAAGCATAGACATTAGTGTCATATCTTGTATTAAAGTGTGTTGTGCTTTAGTATCGCAAGCGACATGAGTTTTATATGGTAACTCTCACAAGCATAGACATTAGTGTTATATCTTGTATTAAAGTGTGTTGTGCTTTAGTATCGCAAGCGACATGAGTTTTATATGGTAACTCTCACAAGCATAGACATTAGTGTCATATCTTGTATTAAAGTGTGTTGTGCTTTAGTATCGCAAGCGACATGAGTTTTATATGGTAACTCTCACAAGCATAGACATTAGTGTCATATCTTGTATTAAAGTGTGTTGTGCTTTAGTATCGCAAGCGACATGAGTTTTATATGGTAACTCTCACAAGCATAGACATTAGTGTTATATCTTGTATTAAAGTGTGTTGTGCTTTAGTATCGCAAGCGACATGAGTTTTATATGGTAACTCTCACAAGCATAGACATTAGTGTCATATCTTGTATTAAAGTGTGTTGTGCTTTAGTATCGCAAGCGACATGAGTTTTATATGGTAACTCTCACAAGCATAGACATTAGTGTCATATCTTGTATTAAAGTGTGTTGTGCTTTAGTATCGCAAGCGACATGAGTTTTATATGGTAACTCTCACAAGCATAGACATTAGTGTCATATCTTGTATTAAAGTGTGTTGTGCTTTAGTATCGCAAGCGACATGAGTTTTATATGGTAACTCTCACAAGCATAGACATTAGTGTCATATCTTGTATTAAAGTGTGTTGTGCTTTAGTATCGCAAGCGACATGAGTTTTATATGGTAACTCTCACAAGCATAGACATTAGTGTCATATCTTGTATTAAAGTGTGTTGTGCTTTAGTATCGCAAGCGACATGAGTTTTATATGGTAACTCTCACAAGCATAGACATTAGTGTCATATCTTGTATTAAAGTGTGTTGTGCTTTAGTATCGCAAGCGACATGAGTTTTATATGGTAACTCTCACAAGCATAGACATTAGTGTCATATCTTGTATTAAAGTGTGTTGTGCTTTAGTATCGCAAGCGACATGAGTTTTATATGGTAACTCTCACAAGCATAGACATTAGTGTTATATCTTGTATTAAAGTGTGTTGTGCTTTAGTATCGCAAGCGACATGAGTTTTATATGGTAACTCTCACAAGCATAGACATTAGTGTCATATCTTGTATTAAAGTGTGTTGTGCTTTAGTATCGCAAGCGACATGAGTTTTATATGGTAACTCTCACAAGCATAGACATTAGTGTCATATCTTGTATTAAAGTGTGTTGTGCTTTAGTATCGCAAGCGACATGAGTTTTATATGGTAACTCTCACAAGCATAGACATTAGTGTCATATCTTGTATTAAAGTGTGTTGTGCTTTAGTATCGCAAGCGACATGAGTTTTATATGGTAACTCTCACAAGCATAGACATTAGTGTCATATCTTGTATTAAAGTGTGTTGTGCTTTAGTATCGCAAGCGACATGAGTTTTATATGGTAACTCTCACAAGCATAGACATTAGTGTTATATCTTGTATTAAAGTGTGTTGTGCTTTAGTATCGCAAGCGACATGAGTTTTATATGGTAACTCTCACAAGCATAGACATTAGTGTCATATCTTGTATTAAAGTGTGTTGTGCTTTAGTATCGCAAGCGACATGAGTTTTATATGGTAACTCTCACAAGCATAGACATTAGTGTTATATCTTGTATTAAAGTGTGTTGTGCTTTAGTATCGCAAGCGACATGAGTTTTATATGGTAACTCTCACAAGCATAGACATTAGTGTCATATCTTGTATTAAAGTGTGTTGTGCTTTAGTATCGCAAGCGACATGAGTTTTATATGGTAACTCTCCCAAGCATGGACATTAGTGTCATATCTTGTATTGAAGTGTGTTGTGCTTTAGTATCGCAAGCGACATGAGTTTTATATGGTAACTCTCACAAGCATAGACATTAGTGTCATATCTTGTATTAAAGTGTGTTGTGCTTTAGTATCGCAAGCGACATGAGTTTTATATGGTAACTCTCACAAGCATAGACATTAGTGTCATATCTTGTATTAAAGTGTGTTGTGCTTTAGTATCGCAAGCGACATGAGTTTTATATGGTAACTCTCACAAGCATAGACATTAGTGTCATATCTTGTATTAAAGTGTGTTGTGCTTTAGTATCGCAAGCGACATGAGTTTTATATGGTAACTCTCACAAGCATAGACATTAGTGTCATATCTTGTATTAAAGTGTGTTGTGCTTTAGTATCGCAAGCGACATGAGTTTTATATGGTAACTCTCACAAGCATAGACATTAGTGTCATATCTTGTATTAAAGTGTGTTGTGCTTTAGTATCGCAAGCGACATGAGTTTTATATGGTAACTCTCACAAGCATAGACATTAGTGTTATATCTTGTATTAAAGTGTGTTGTGCTTTAGTATCGCAAGCGACATGAGTTTTATATGGTAACTCTCACAAGCATAGACATTAGTGTCATATCTTGTATTAAAGTGTGTTGTGCTTTAGTATCGCAAGCGACATGAGTTTTATATGGTAACTCTCACAAGCATAGACATTAGTGTCATATCTTGTATTAAAGTGTGTTGTGCTTTAGTATCGCAAGCGACATGAGTTTTATATGGTAACTCTCACAAGCATAGACATTAGTGTCATATCTTGTATTAAAGTGTGTTGTGCTTTAGTATCGCAAGCGACATGAGTTTTATATGGTAACTCTCACAAGCATAGACATTAGTGTCATATCTTGTATTAAAGTGTGTTGTGCTTTAGTATCGCAAGCGACATGAGTTTTATATGGTAACTCTCACAAGCATAGACATTAGTGTCATATCTTGTATTAAAGTGTGTTGTGCTTTAGTATCGCAAGCGACATGAGTTTTATATGGTAACTCTCACAAGCATAGACATTAGTGTCATATCTTGTATTGAAGTGTGTTGTGCTTTAGTATCGCAAGCGAGTTTTATATCTCTATAGATTTAGTGGTGAAAATGTATGGCATTCTGTCACTTATTGCTTTGTTTATAGGCTTGAATAGTGCTGTTGGTTTTCCTATTTAAATAAATAAATTAGAAATATTACGTCGGAAAGAAATAAATATGAAATAAATAGACGTTAAAAATGTCTCTGCCACCCCTTTGGGCCAATAAGGTGCAATGTTGCCAGGCCGAGAGCCTCGCCCTTGGGTGAATTCGTGTTGAAACTCCTTATAATCCTACTTCTTCTAGTAGATCAAATGTATTAATATTTTTGGTTTTAGTAGTTAGTGTGTTCTAGGTTATCTGCAGATAAGGAAAATAGTTCATTGCTAATTTGCTAAAAATAAAGTATAAATCCGTGCTTCGGAAGGCACGTTAAGCTGTTGGTCCCGGTTGCCAGTAATATGGCAGTCGTTAAGCCTGGTTGAAGGCCTTATGGGCGGCTTGAAAATTTCAACAGCAGGTAGCCACAACCTGCGTCTGTCTATTGCAACACGGCAATGGGCTCACCACCTATTACGTGGGACAGGAATCCACACGGTGAAAAGTGGGCATATAATATGCCTCTGCATAAGGCGTGATGGATATTTATTTTATTTATAAAGTAAAAAGGAATAACGGATGGGAACAGATGGGAACCGGATTCTCGTTACTCTGATTTGACCAGCAGGCAGGAGTGTCCGGAACTCCTGATGCTGCCCTGGACGTGCGGGTCACGGGATCGCACCGTGTTCAGACGGTTACGGAGCGAACAATGAAGATGGGTCTCTTTCTCTTTTCAACCCAAAACTCGAATTCACGTCGAAGAAGAAATGAAGGTGGCCTGTTTTTCCTTCCGAATAGAAATTACGTACCTCCGGCAAATTGAATAACAATATATCGCGAACATAATCGACACAGACAAATCTACCAATTAATTGCACGATTAGCTTCGGCTTATAGGAATCCATTTATCTACGTCTACGTGGCTGCTGCGGAGTCGGCCGAGCCCCGGCGCCACGGTAAGGACCAAGACTGTATCTCGTTGTGATTGGTGAACGCGCTTGACCACAAAACTGTTAGTTCATAGCGCGACGCTCTCTATTGGCTGGCGTCGAGTCACCTACTGGGTGGCTCTCAGCCTGACGTGCCTCCGCTAAGGATCGTTTTTGTAAAGTCATTTAGCTTAAATAGTTTCCATAGAGCTAAAATTTATACAATTTTCGTCTGAATTAGTAATTTGTTAACCTTTGATCAGAGACTTTTTTTCACTAAGGTAACAGACAAGCATACGGCCCACTTGATGGAAAGTGGTCAACTATGGACGTTTGCAACACCAGTTGTACTAAGTCACCAATATGTTGGATACTTGATGCACAAGAAATCAAGAATCGTACATTATTGGTGATTTGGTTACCAAAGGCATCGTCAGCATCTGAATGTTATTCCAGGTTGCGTCATTAACCCTAAATAATAAACATGAACAAATAAACATGAACAAATATGAGACATTTCTTTACTATTTTTTACTTAGCATTTGAAATCTTTGTCATATTGGTTGTGGTAATTCATTGGTAGAGGAATCGACGGTCGCCTGACCTCCACTCTAGCGCTTAGCTTCTTTTACCTACATACAAACATCTTTATCCCCCGAGGGGTAGGCAGAGACATACTATACGCCCACGTAAACGCTACTTTTATATATTTGTAAATAAAAGCTCACGTCGACCCAACGGTGCGTGTACTGTAAAAGTCGCGTGTTGATCTAAAATATTTCACAATTCATTGTTATTAGAGTCAGCAAGGGAACCGAACGCGAACCCTAACAGTGGGGCTATTTAGAGACGTCGGACAAAGAGCTGTTGTGGTGTGGAGCAGTGCGCATGCGCCGATCTCAATTATAGATAGCAGTACTTACATCGACGACGGACCGCGCGGTACTGTCGCGCACAACGTCCTTCGTACTCATTAAATGTTTTAAGTCTGTGCCCCTTTTATGTTCGTCCTGTTCTGATAGATAGATTGTTAGTGGATCCCATGGGAGCGGTGTCATGGGCGCCAAGCAAAAAGACGATAATAAATAGTAGCTGGTCATTTAAGAAATTGACTATGGTTTCTGTAATTACTTAGCTATACTTGCAAATTATTTCTTCTTCAAATGTTTTTACTTTGGAGCTATATTACTATGAAGTGTGTTTAATATAATATCATTGCTTTTCCTGATGTCTGTTGAACGAAATAATCAATATTGTCGGTCTGTTCTGTTGAAATGGAAAGAGACCAGTCATCCTGACTCTGGTGCAGTGGAGGAACGAGCAGTGCTTTGTGTAGGACGCCAAACCAATCAGATTAGATTGTTGTACCCATAGACCTGGAGGGTTGCTGGGAAGGAGGATTAGGTTCTGGTGTTAGAGAGAGGGCGCAGGTCGCGGGAGACAAACACTTGACCCCTGGGCCGGAACATACCTGACGCAAAGGCCAATGTAATTCAGCTCAGTTACGCTGCCAGTATTATTTTCATCTTTGAGTCAGGTTCTGACCAACCTGAGTTATTTATTAAATAATATATTAATAAGTATGTGTTAATGTATTTTACTTATTTATCATTACTGACATTCTGATTGCAAAATTATAATAATACCATTTCTATTTAAGAGTATTAGTATAAATATTAATACAAACTAAGGCTATATAAGCTTGTAGTATGGGATCTAGACAACTGATAAACATATTTTTATATATTTTCAAATACGTAATCCGGTCGAAACATCGGGAAGTATAAGGTAGGCCCTATTCTTAATAGTATATACGTCGCGTATAAGACCCGCAATATCATATTAATATTATCATAACATTAGCAGGTAAACGTAAATGTAACATAAATAAATTTCGGACACGAGATTAAAAAATAGTTTATCATTTTTGATTCATTGACCAAGTATTGCTTTCAAGAATATCCTTGTGAAATAACCATAACACTAGTGTGCGCGCCGGTCCGCGGGCGCACCCCGCTGAGCAGCCGTGACCCCGGTATTTGGGAGCGCGGAGTCTCCGCGACGACCATCGCGCTACTAACGTAGGCCGAGGTTCTCCGCTCATTTACCGTTGCCCAACCTATATGCAACTATACTTAGCTAAATTATAATAGTACTGGAGGAGAAGAGGATTAGAGAATCTGCCACGGTGAGGGTTCTGAACAGCTCTTCTTAAATTAAATTAGTTACACCCTCTCTTTCGGTCTTGAACAACCTGCGAGAATAAGATGTTTGACTGAAGTTGACAAATTGAAAACCAAATCGACCAATTGACTTGCAAACAGATATATTCTTTGGCGAACCGAAATAACCGAAATTACCGTCCCGTTCCGTCTGCTAAGTAGTAGTGCTAAAGAAGTTGTGTCTCCAACAAAACATGTTGCTGCACGCTTAGCGCCTTTCTTGGGCTACGAACCTGTCACGCTGTAATTTTATCACCTACGGAATATCCTGAGCACGTATATCCTAAGTTACTTGTGCATAATGTGGATATGCAATGGAGAAAACTTAATTCATAACTGATTTGTAACTAAAACTGCACTACCGCAGTATACAGGGATTTAAGATACGTGTAGTGAACATCTTTGCCAGTCCTTGAAATAATACTTTCCATCAGGTGGACTGGTCACTTGTATGCCACCTCAGAGGTGTAAAAAAAATCACTTATAAGGCAGCGAAAACGTCTTTATGCATTATTCTGTCATTGCATTATACAAAAGCTGTGCTTTGTAAGTAAAAAAGAGTTCAACGCGTAATGTGTATAACTACCATACTGGTTCTGGTAAACTATGATTTCTTTTGTATCTGGATAGGAATGATGAAGAGCAAATTGAACTCATGTTAATAAATTAAATATATTTTAATAGATAGTAAAAGGTATCTATTTTTAGTGACAATTAAAATAGACGTGGCAATGCTACGGCACGACACGACACGACACGACACGATGCGGAGACATTTATGACGCATGTTACTTTGTTGGTTTTCTTCTTTGATTGTTTTTAATTAATTTAGTTTAATAATTAATTAACTTGTGAAGTTACTTGTTTATTATCGAAAAATTAATACTTATTAGGAATCAATTTTATAATAAGGTAGGTAATAAACCAGTGGGTGACGAAATGTGGCAATAGTTGTATAATACGATCTCTATACCACATTAAATATCCTATTTAATGGTCAGAACGTGATGCCCTCCCTGAATCCTTTCAGAAACCAATTCCACAATAATGAGTGGTGCCGCTCGCTGACGAGTCGAATGCGAGTAACAAATCAAATAAGGCTGTGCTAGACTCGGGTGGTCGCTTAACGTGGCGTTTAATCAAATCAGCGGCTCTCGTCTCTCCCACGGCGGGCCGTTCGTCACGGCGGGTCACGTCCCGTCGCGTCACGGCCCCGTGACGTCAATAAACGGCGCATTACACGCTACAAATGAGCTGGCGACACGAACAGAAGCCTCTGGAAGACTGTATTGGTTGCACACCGTGACGAGCGCTAATATATCGGGCGAACACGACGCGGGATTGAACCGGCGCGCTTTGACACGAGAGACGACGCGCCACCGCCAGCCGTGTACGACATTATTTCGAACATTCTAATTTAGATGTTTGAACACTAAAAATAAATTGAACTTATTTAAATTTATCATATTTTCTAACGGTACTACTACAATTGTGTACGCCGTGTTAAACAGGCCCATAGAAGGAGCAAATAAATTTAAATATTAATCACGGCTAGATATACCACAAAGATGAAAGATGCACTGAGAACTCCGAGAGTTTACAGGAGGATGTTGGAGTCAACGGCGAGCACGACTGCTGTCTAGGAGGCTCTTTAAAATGTGAGTTCCATCCTGCCCTTCCCACTAAACCACTCTCTCCCTTAGTCTCTCCACTTGTGTACGAGCAACTCCGTCTTCTTGACGATATAAGCAGTCACAGTTGACGTCATTGCTCACAATTATTATTAATTTTATTCTGTGTTTTATATTAGTTTTAAAGAAAAAGTAAAACGTTTCAAAGAAACACACAAACTACATAGATTCAGTGACAGCAAGTTAATGTTATCTATTGTAGTACAAATATCCACAGACGGACGGACGGAGCCGGGCGCTCAAATGAAACTAGACAAGTAGCTTGGAAGATCGGAACAGGGGTCGAAAGTTTGTGTAGAGTTGGTTTTATTATTGGTTCGACTAACCTCCAATTTTGAAACTTTAAAATTATTCTATATGCGGTTTAGAATTCCGGCCGCTAGGGTAAATAGATTCTGTTTATAGGTTTGAGTTTCAAGCAATTTTAACTCATATGTACTTGAATTATTTGAGTACAAGAAATAGTGCTGACAAGAAACAAACTCCTCCTCCTGTAAACATTAAACTCCGAGGGTGGTCCCACATCTAGACTCCGACGTTATTAACCAATTCAGTTAACTTTCCAATTGCCATTGAGACGTATCAATTAATCGCACCCACGCCTCCAACAGCCTCATATAATTACCTCACATCTATCGCTCATAAAGGAACTATTGCCGCAATACTCGTCACCTAGAGGTAGTTAATTAGCTGGAATCCTCCATTTTTAAGAAAATATCTTTAATGGCCCCACTAAAGATGATAAGCGACCAGTTACTATTTGTGAGAGACGAGATGAGGTTGCGCCGCAGCTATCTGTGCACTGTAATAAATAAGTCATATTCTTAATTCAATTGATCATTCAATATCAAAATTAAATAGCATGGGATAATATTTTATTATACATCAATTAGCTTAAGGCTCTCTAGGTGTGCCGAGGAACTTAGTTTCGCTTGCCGAAAAAAAATAGTTTATAAGTGTCTCCCAGGTTCATCGAGACATATAGAAGCCTATACAATCGAAACAAGTAGTTGCGATTAATTCAAACAAGGATTGAAATTTTCACCAGCGTCAGCAATATTCATTGTAATCTCAATAAAATGTAGAAACAATTATTCCACGGCTTTACAAGTAACTTGTAGTCCATCTTAGCATTAATTTAGCAATAATAAAAGTGCCCGTAATGAACTGTATAGGTATAATAGTAATTACCTAATTCTTCAATAATAAACCGTGGAGCCGCCGCACGCCAACCATAAAGTACTTCAAAGATGACATTTATGGCCCAAAATGTTTGTTGATAAAATTAAAGTAACATAAAAGTAAATTTGGGCGGACGTCATAAATATGTTGCGGCGAGGTTGTGCGACACGATCTAATGGAGCGTAATGTATGAATTATTTACTTGCGTGAAAAATGTTGTTCCTGGCTTGTTCCTACCAGTTATTGGTCAACATTCTTATCGTTACGATCATAAAGTTATAAACTAAATGATTTGGTACAAGAACAACACTAGTGGTCGGGCTTGGGTTTCATTAGCGGACCGGACCAATTTCAAACTGGTGATCTACACCAAATTTTAATATAGGGGTAGATATTATTTAGCGAAAGAGGTCATCACTATCTTAAAGGGAAAAGACTCTAGTCTAGTTCTTGATCATAATCTTTACTATTATATTAAGATGAAGAGTTTATTTGTTTATTTGGTTGAAAGCGCTAAACTCAGTAATACTGGTCCGAATAAAAAAATATTTTGTTTCGGATTGTCCATTTATCAAGGAAGGCTATAGGATACATATTTTAATTTCACTATCGTAGTATTTAAATATTCACTTTCATATGCAAGTATCCGACACAACATTATCGAAATCGGATACCTACTCGCGTATGCGAAGTGACTGGGAAATATGAAGTTAGTTATTACTTTAATTGTGTTAATGACCATGATAGTTTAAATTCTTATATTACAAATTTAGCTTAGAAGACCTTAGCCAACAAGGAATATCGTAGGTACATACGCCGCATATCTAATATTGGCATTCTACAATTTATTCTCTTCGATGCTATGGTATGGTCTTTAAAAGAAAGGCTTCATGAGTTTTCCATGGACTGACCTGTGAGACTTAAAGACCGATATACCGAATAGTTCAACTTGGAAATACCCGTCTCGATAATGTAGAACCAGTGTAGGCACTTTTAGAGCAGAATGTGCACAAGTTAGTCATAAATATCTATACTTGTGTTTCTTCCACTACTAAATATAAACACTTGGAGCGGCAATAAAATAAACGATTGCCTGTTCAAATAAAATTAAAAATAGTTGAAACATTTGTGTGTTTTTCATTAACCCGTTTTATAATTATTTGCTCTAGAATTCAACACACTTTAGATTAATATAACGCAATACCTGATGCTTCAGGCTATACTTAACAGAGTACTTATAACGCTTAATGAACCGGTATTTCGATTAAAACTAGTAGCATTCATTTCTAAAACGTAACCGTTTCAATATTTTGGTACGAAACTTAGATTTATGGCGCTCTCTTATTGTCGCGAGGCCGCTTACAGAATATATAACAACCGTTAGATCAACTTAACAAGTTTGTAATCAAATATTTGTGACACAATTACCGCCAGTTGACATTTTATGATCGCCACAGACATCAAATTGGCAGATTCGCATTTTAATGACAGATAATGTGATTGTAACTTGTCAGAAATCACTTGATTTTGAATAAATCCCTAGACTACACCTCCACAAGCACGACCCTGGATGAGCCACATCTACATCTAACAACTCACTTACTTAAGACTCTTGGGTTTTCTAAATGTGGAGGGCAGCCAGCAGAACCGTGTCATTTATATGAAGAATAGTTTGCATCAGTTACATGCCTTGTAACAGAAAACTGTTGATTTGACAACTTTATTGTGTAGTAACTAACACCAACATCTTAAGTTGTTATATTATATAGATAGCGCCCAGAGTAAGGTAAAAGATTTACGTGGTAAACAACGTACTTAAAGTTCTTTAGGTAGATGGATGACCAATTTTGGCAGTTAAATGTATGAGTGTCCGTGATTTGGAAGGCATATAGAGGGCTTTATGGCTTGAAATGGGTAATAGGTAGCCACAACCTGTCTTCATCAGGTTCAAAACGGTAATAGACTTACCACCGTTGGTCAAATATTATTTAATATGTGGCGGCCAGTATACCTCTGGTTTTTCTATAAAGGTAACAGACTAGCATCGGGCTCACCTAACTTGTGTGCAACAGTAAAGGATAATTTCTTTAGTGTTTCCCCAGACTTGCTTCCAACACCTACCTGGATTTGTAGTCTGGGGTTCACTTTTATTTGACCGCTAAACTCAGCTGTCGTTTGGCTTCTAATTTACGGCGTTGTTGGGTGCGAGTACCGGTAGATCTCCCAACCCCGTAGTCTGGGCATCTTACAGGGTCAGTTTGGGTACACAGTAAACACCCAAACTGCGAAACAAATATTTGGATCACATAATTTTTTTATTAAAGTAAAAAATGACAACTAGGTTCGAGATGGGCATTGAACTCGTGCCTTTTGCCTAATAAGGGTGACGTTTTAGCCACTGGACTACCCTAACCGTACCGAAACAAGTAGAAATTCTTCACTATATTTTAATCGTCATTCAAGAATATGACCAGAGCCATCTATCGAGCTACTTAACAACTCTGATAGCGATGAACAGTGTTACAACCACTTTTAAACATTCATGCGATGGACTCCACTAAATTCATAGATAAATTTTATAAGCAATTAGTATGCTGACTTTCACATAATGTTTTAATAAAGTGTAAAAAACAAAGTTGTCTTTTTTCTGTATCTGTGACTTCTTGCTTGCAGGGTGAGGCACTTTAACAACTAAGCTACCGAGGACACTCAAACTGACTTTATCCGCCTCTTCCGTCTTAAGTTTTGTATCATCGACAGTCAATTATTGCTTAAACTATCTTCTGATTAATTTCGTTGCGGGTTCCAAGACATGCTAACTTCTCCTGGGAGTTCACCGAGATCGAGCTCGGTGTAATTTTTCTGGTGTTTTGGTCATTGCTGTAGATCCTGGTTTGTTATTGCTGGATATTGGTTGCATGTGTATTTATTATGTGTATATGAGATATAGTTTGTTTAGTGTCATTTTGTTATTATAATTCAAACACAATGTAAACATTGTTAATGGAAAATATACAATACAATACAATTTACAGGAGCCACAGTAATGGAAATGTGGTTGGAATTAGTCCAAATTAAAAAAAAGTCACTAATTCCTTTTATTTAATTGTATAAACCTCATTCTGTATTCCCATATGAGTTCATAATATTCTCTAAATATTTATAATCAACGATGATAAATACATTATAAGATTAGTAAAATGTGATTACAATATTCTATTATGACAATATAACGCTCATTATGTTAATAAGCTGTTCACCATTAAAAGATGATGAACTGCGGAGCGCGTTCCAAAAACATATCATGTTTAGAATTTATGGGTTTCTGTTGTTTCTTCTTCTGTTTTAGTGTCAAATGTTTCATACACTAGCACTTAAATATCAATTATAAAAATAGAACAACGAGAACTGTATGTATATATGGAACGATTGACGAAGAATATATTTAGTGCGAAAGTAGAGGGCAGAAGGAGTCGGGTTAGGCCGAGACTTACATATGAAGACCACGTGAGCAGATTGCTGTAAAACGGAAAAGTCAAAAGTTCTGGGATACCCAGACGTGTATGTATGAAGCGATTAATGAATCTGCAGGAAGCCAAAGAAGTATGCATGGCTGGCAATCTGTCCTCTCTGACTACCTCATCAGGGATACAGCGTTAAGATAGTTAAGAACTGTATGTTAGTAATTCTACGCACATGTCAATTTACTATTGATTTGTAATTGAATTGCAGGATTAGGCTGCATTTCGCTATAAAGAACGTAGATCACAATGGGACTAGGAAAAACAGATCTCCCTCGTGGTTCCATTTTTGGGACCCACTACGTTATTCGTATAGTGTATTCGTAGTCGAAGTCGAATAATATACTTGACGATGACTAGTTTCAGAGACTGTCACAGGCCCAGACACTGTCAATAATAATGACACCAACACCAATACTACCATCATGAATTCTTTACTTTTCCTCAGGTGTATATATCATTCTAACACTCGTGCTGTAAATACTTACGACAGTACTTGAACGCAACATCTTGATCAGTGATAGAGGGTTCCTGACGAGTCAAAGACAAGACAGTGAAATGATTAATTATACGCAGTTTTGTAATGAAAAAACATATAAATTTTAATCCTGAGACGTTACGCCCATATCAATGACCGCAGAGTGCTTAAATCAACCGTTTACGTTACACAACGCTGTCATGATTCAAATAAATAGCTCTGCCAAAAGCGGTGTAATTTGCGTGTGCTAGATAGCGAGGTTCACACGCCGCGGGCTGCGAGGCGCAGTCCACGCATCCATCACGCCGACCCCAGCCAAGTGGCTTTGCGCAACTGTCGCACTAATACCTACAGATTATTGTATTATCGAGTGATCGAATAAATCTAATACTGAGGTGTCCAGTAATTTCATCCAATATTACCTCGCAAATTCGAACACAAATCGCAAACTATCAGCTAACATAAAGATTTATAGAAACCTTACATGACAAAACAACTAGGTTCGAAGGGTTGTGCAATTATAGCCATATAAGGAGGTCTTTAATGTTAAAGTTAAAGGTACCTGTAATGTTAAAGAAAGTGTTGATGGATTTATCCGGAGATTTTTAGATTATCATCAAAACAGAATGATATTAATAGACGGTAGGGAGCACTGTGTCTCTGTGTACCCCTTGGGGAATACAGATAATAATAAGAAAATAGGCAAGTGCATAATAAATGCGTGAATTAAAAAAAATATATTGAATTTGTGTAACTCATATAATTATAGGCAGTGAAATGATATAATAGCTTATAATATTGGCTAATATACAAAAAAATGATGCGATGCACAGACACGCGGTACCCGAGGTCCAGCGGACAGCTGCGGAGTGAAGCTATGCGACTTATCTGAGCAAGAATTTAATTAAAATTACAATGAGTGCTTTACATTTCACAGCCTCTGTTAATGAACCAAATAGAGTTTTTTTTACTATTAATCAATTCCCAGCGCTCGGAGCTTAAATTCCTATTTTATAGGTGAATAAAATTTCCTCCATAGCAATAATGCCTTATCGAAAATCGATTTGGAATTAATGTGCTATTAATTTAAAGCATTGATTCTAAGATTAAAGCCGGTAGCGATCGCTCGAAGAAACCCAATATACAAAATACGAGTTGATTGCAGTAAGCCTCGAGACATGCTCCGGGAAATGACGGGGTAGACAGAGGTGGACGGCGATAAGTAATGGCTTTATTGTCAATAATGCGTCTGTGGAGTGTCCGGTGATGGTGTGTGCGCATGCGCGGTAGCAGCCCCCGGGGACAGGCTGCTGCATGCGGCCGCGCACGCGCACGCGTTTCTCGCCGCGGGCTGGGGCTACCCTGCAATAACCGCACTACTATGCGATAAACTACCTCAAAAAGAAAACATTTACAACGTTTTACTTGACAACAGAGCTTGGAACAAGGCTGTATTTATTAGCAAGTTACGCAACGTGTTGTGAAGTCGTCGCACGTTTATGTCACGTTGTAAACGATACTTAATGTAGGTCTTTATTAAAGTCATTAGCGGGTAATGAACGATGTCCCGCGGCAGCGACGCGTTATGAAGACATTCTTTACGGTAATGATATAATAAAATCATTTGCACACATGTCCTCACACACAGAGTTATAATCGGTAGCTTTATACACACACACACACACACAAGGACTACTAATGTTTAAAAAATGATGTGTCGGAGGCGTGAAGCCCGCCCACGCACCTGAGCGCCCGAGGAATGACTCCCTCGTCCCTCAAGGTAGGCATTACCGTGAGAAATATGCAATGAAATAGTTTTATATTTTATTTATATCATGTGATGGCGTTGTAGTACTTAAGTTTAATGAGATGGTAACCATCTTAAATTAGAAATCGTATAACTAAGAAATGAACATGATGTGATTGGAACGCGTTGATTTAATGAACCAGATGAGAATATTTTGGGACTGGCTTTACTAAGCTGCTAAAATATGTTTCGTATAGTTTATAATTATTGTTGTATCCGCGTAAGGGTGGCTACGACTAGAGCCTACATTTGCACAATTAACAATCAAAGCGGTTCAGATCAGGAAGTCATAGATAATGTTGATATAAGTAAGCTGAGCTGGCCCATTAAAATTAAAAGTTAATATTCTAAAACTCAACCTGGTACACAAGATGCGCCTAAGTAAACAAATAACCTAAGGAGGTGCATAATTACCTTTCATATGAACTGATTTTGAAGGAAGACAGAAGGTACTAGTATCTTTTTTTTACCTCTAAATAGGAAATGTGTGCGAATAAAGTCCTTTATTGGACCATTTTTACACACATTTAACAATCCCAGAACAAGATTAACATTTTAATCACTCATCTACTGACCGTGTATGCCATTTATATGGGAATGATTGTGTAAAAATCATAATAAGCACGTAACTATTTGCCAAAGAGTCAAATCGCTTCAGCTGCCGAGCTGCCGAGCCGTGCGGTCGTAGACCAGTCAGTACCGGTGCCTCGTTATAGTAAATTAAACTATTATACTATCTAAACTTATGTGTGTATTTAAAGACTACAACTTTCAGATTTATTGATGTGATATTCAAATTGTAAATATGAAGAAATAAATAAAAACATTAATTTCAATACATTTAAATATATTTGTCTTAAACATATGACGATTGTTAATTTTAGTATATTATTTAGGATAATTTTGAATTTATCGATTTAATAGATCGATATTTGTTAAGAATTATAAAATTTTGATGACAGATTTATTGTAAATTAAGGCTTCTTAGCTGGTAGAACTCCTGTCATCAAATTCAGGCTAATCTTTCTAACTCTGTCATCCAGCAACGACTCTGGTCTCCTAAACAGATGAAAGGACCGGTCACTGAGGAGTCAAGAACGGTAGACATAACCCACTTTACTTCTGACTTCCACTTTCATTCTATGTTTATAGGAACCAAGTTGTTCGTCAGAGAAATTAAGGTAAGCGCTTTAAAATGGCAAAGAGCTGGAGCCACTCTATCGAAGAACCGACTGCTGGTGAGCACATGGGTTCTGAAGGAAAATCTGCAAGGGGTTCCATCGTCCTTCTAGCTAGAAGGACGATGGAACTGCTTGTACCAAGTTGCACAACAGTCTTGAACATTGGTTTAAGTGGAGGTTATGAGAACAACATTTGCGACCGGGGCTTGATGCTGAGACATAATTACATGCAAAGTGAATGCTCAATCTACCCAAATTTTACCAGTTGCTATTGTTTCACCAATCAATCATAATCATGCGGTAAAAAGCCTCGATGTAGAGCAATGCATGTAGAGTCGGTAGAGCGCCAATTACTTGTTATTAGTCGTCATAACGCGCGCTCGTAACGGTAATGATAGAGTGTAGAGTCGGCGTGTTACAGATCACGCCTACACTACATAGAGCCACAGAACTGTAACCATTCTGTATTGCCTAATATAACTGACGGATCTCACTAGATGCGATAAAATTTGCTGTACTTAAGGTTAACCTGCAGGCTCTATAGTTTTGTCTTTGGCGGACCGCTTTTCCGGACTACATTAGGCTGTGAAGAAGTCTTACCCTACGTTTTCCGAGTTATTCTACCCTAAAGTGGGCTACTTCACTGGACTTGTCGGCTTAGAAGTTAGAAGTAGGGTGACCTCGGTCTCGAAACAACCTTTTTTACAGTTTAAATTAATGTAAAATATTATACCTCCAGTTTGTTTTGCCCCACAATATTTGTTATTATTTTTGTTACTAACATAAGTACTTCAAATATATAATATAGAGCCTCCTTCAATATTGTCCTCTGCACGTCTGCTCTATAGCCGCCCACTGACTCTACACAATAATATTGTAAATAGAGGGCGATTTGTCAACTTATTAATAAGACTTAGTTTATTGAAACTGTTGACAGACCTCTATGTAGAGTGCACAACTCATTTGTAGAGCTGTCACAGAATTAAATGAGTACTTATTGTGAGCTACAGACGCTTTTGGTAAAGAATTGTTTCAAATAATACCTCGCTAATGGACGTTGTCTCTAGATAGAGACCGTTCAAACTAGATTAAAGGCTTTGGGAGAACAAGTTTAACAAAAAACATTGACAGGGGATATTTCAGTTAAGATTGTTTTTGTCATTGTTTTTGTTTATAAATTATTGGTAGAGTCTGTCTCTACAAGCGACTTTAATCGGTCTAGACGAGCTTAATTGAATTAGGAGATTAGCTTTATTTTCAATTATTATATTAATTAAAATAATCGTAATGGAAAGCCATGGCCACTCTCATAGTCCACGATACTATTGACAGTGGCCCTCAAATTGGCGGCCCAATGATGGGCCTTTTCACATTCCGCTTGAAGAACCTCGAGTTGTAAGAGGGGGAAGAGATACGCTGATGGAGCGATCGTGGCATCTATTGTTCTTCGAGTATTTTTATATTTTGATGTCAACTAATTTTAGAGTAAATAGCGTAGAGTTATATACACATGTCCATCCATGGGAACGAAATATGAAAGGCCTTATCTAGGTGACGTGACCGTGCCGTGGCCAATTTGGTAGGAATGTAGAGTCCGTCTCTAGGTAGAGCACGCTGCGGGCGCTGTATAATTTGCACAAATCATTGTCCGTCAGTGCGCATGCGCGGCCCACATGCGCTTGCGACACGCGCAGGCTATGTGCCGCCCTGCTCACTACCCTCCTCGTACAAGGATGCATGTATATAAAGAACTTTATCAGTTAACTGGATCCCACTCAAAAGAAGAAACCCCGAAAAAAATAAAAATTAATCTAGCTTATCCGAATTAGATTACTCTCAGTCGGGTGTAAAGCATTCTATTGTTGACATTTACGGCGGGAAGTGGAGGATGGAGTGCAGGGTAGCTGCGTGGAATGTTAGGGGAGGAATGACAGATAAGATGAATGAGTTGATGGATGTTATGAAGGAGAGAAAGTTAGATGCAGTGTGCTTGACAGAGACCAAGCGCAAGGGCAGCGAAGTCTTGGAGCTCCCGGGTGGGATGCTCGCGCTTTGGTCTGGAGTACCAGAGAGCGAGCATGGCAGTCGGGGGGTTGGAATTTTGCTGTCCTCGCGATTGGCCTCCGGTATGTATGAGTACAAACTGATAGGTCCTAGAATCCTCTGGATCCGTGTAAAACTTGGTTTGACGAAGATTTTCCTGGTAGCTGCTAGAGGACCTCTGGGAGAGTATGAGAGAAGCTCTAAATGTGATAGAAGGAAATGAAAGACGTATAGTATGTGGAGACTTGAATGGATGGGTGGGTACCGCTCGCGATGGTTTTGAGTCGGTACTCGGGAAGTATGGGGATAAAAGGGTGAACGACGCTGGCAAGCTAATACTGGCATTTTGTTAGGAAAAGGATTTGTTTGTGGCGAACACAATGTTCAACCACAAACAAATTCATATGTATACGAGGAGATGTAAGTCAAAGAGAAGCATGATAGATCTATTCCTAATGGATAGTCGGCTCCGTAAACAGGTGATGGACACAAGGGTTTATCGAGGCGCTGAGCTGGGATCAGACCACTACCTAGTCATAACTAGGATTAGGGGTCTGTTCGCGGGTTGGCGTCATCGTACCGAGTGTCCTGAACCTGAGCCGACTTATAGCATCAAAAGCTGGAAGCTGCAGGATGCATCCATTAGGGATAAATATAATGAAAGGGTAGCCGAAAAGCTTGGCGATGTCAATGTAAGCAGTGAGAATGTGGAAAGTGTATGGCAGAACCTTAGGGATAGTATGATAAATGCCGCTGTGGAAGTGTGTGGAGAAACGAAAAGAGGCAGTAGTAATAAGCGTGATGCATGGTGGAATGAGGAAGTGAAAGAAGCAGTTCGAATGAAGAAGAAAGCATGGCTAGACTACCAAAGACGGTGGGTCGCGTGTCTGGGACACACTATGTCTGTTATGCAACTTGTGCTGGCGGACGGGTGAGGTCCCAGATGACTGGCGAGTAGCAGTTGTAGTACCTATTTACAAAGGGAAAGGCTCGCGCCTAAACTGCTCCAGCTACAGGGCGATCAGCTTGGTCAGCTTAGCTAGTAAGGTGTATGCAAAGGTTATAACGGCACGAATGCAAGAAAAGTCTGAAAGGTATTTATGGGAGGCTCAATGCGGATTCCGACGTGGAAGAGGTTGCATGGATCAAGTGTTTTCTCTCCGCATGATCGCGGAAAAGTTTCTGGCTCTTAGCCAGAAGGTTTTCTGCGCTTTTGTGGATCTAGAGAAAGCATTTGATAACGTTGTGAGAGAAACGCTGTGGGACTTGCTGCCAGGATGTGTTGTGGACGGCTCGCTACTGCGGGCAATACAGTCGCTTTATAGGGACTGTAAGGCTTGCGTGCGAGTAGGGGGGGATGTGTCACCTCTTTTTGATGTCTGTACAGGCGTCAAACAGGGATGTGTAATGTCCGCCTGGCTGTTCATAGTGTATCTGGACAGTTGCCTGCAGAAGTTGAAAGATTTTAATATGGGTGTGAATTTGGGTGACTTTACAGTAAACTGTCTGCTGTACGCTGATGATGCGGTGCTCATGGCCTCATCAGAAGCCGACCTTCAGGCATTAGTCACTAATATGAAAGAGGAGTGTGAAAGTAAGGGTCTAGTAGTTCTAGTATTTGAAAGAGGTGACGTAAGAACTAAATGCGAGATTAGGGTAAACCAGGAACGTCTAGAGCAAGTGAATGAAATTGTGTATTTAGGAAGTATGTTTAGCGCGGATGGAAGATGTGATTCGGATGTGGAACGGCGAGTAGCTGCCGGAAACAAAGTTAACGGTGCTTTGTCCCAGTTAGTAAAGCGACAAAGCATCGTAAAAGAAGCACGACTAGCGATTCATAACGCAGTGCTAGTGCCAACTTTGCTTTACGGTAGTGAAACCTGGGTATGTCAGCAGATGCATGAAAGTAAATTGAATGCTGTGGAGATGCGATCACTTCGAAAGTTGTGCGGCGTTACCTTGGCTGGCCGAATACGTAACGAAGTGATACGCAATTTGGCAGGTTTGAATGAAAGTGTCAGCGTTAAGCTGGAAAAGGGCGTGCTCCGTTGGTTTGGACACGTCCAACGAATGAGTGAGGAACGATTGACGAAGAATATATATTGTTCAAAAGTAGAGGGTAGAAGGAGTCAGGGTAGGCCGAGACTTACATATGAACACCACGTGAGCAGATTGCTCAAAAACGGAAAGGTCAAAAGTACTCGGATACCCAGACGTACGTGTATGAAGCGATTGATGAATCTCGAAGAAGCGAAAGAAGTATGCATGGATCGCGAAGCCTGGCGATCTGTCCTCTCTGACTACCCCGTCAGGGATACAGCGTGAAGATAGATAGATAGATTTTCGATTATTGCTCCACTTTCCACGGTTGTAGTGATATATATATTCTATGGCCTTCCTCGACTATCCAACACATAAATACTTTTTTCAATTCGAATCATTAGTTCCTTAGCTTAGGTAGTCCAAACAAATTCTTCACTTTTCATTCTTCTTCAACAAAGTTTAATTAGTATAGATACATGATGTGGCGTGGAACCTTACCCAGTGCGACATCTATATCCAATCCCATCCCAATTTGGAACTGAAGCTGTGACTTTTGCTATTGGTCGTGTGACTGACTGCGAACTATCGAAAAGTGACCATCGGACCATTTTTAGGTCGAAATTTATTAGTAAATTGTGTGTTTGCCATAATTGTGTGGTGATACAACCTTCCTCTTCGTATCATCTTATCCCGAAACTAAGTCGCTCATGACTGGTACTATTGTACTTTATTTCCATGACTACCTAATTCTGAGTCTATATACTGTCTGTATAGTCGTCCCTGCGAACCTTTTCGGGAATAACCATTTAGATTAATAGAATTTATAACAATGATAATGCAATAAAATAAAACTTTTGTGAACTTCTCACTCATTAACGGTTCCAATGGCCCCCCTCGGGCTGCTCCCGCCGCCGCCTCATTGGCTCACAAAGAGTATGACTGTCAAATGAATCGTAGCTAAAATTAATTTATTGGACAATGGCCCACAAAAAGCGGACAAAGCCGCAGGTGGAGGTATAATTGTGGGTAATCTCGGGGCCGGTAGCGAGGTGGGCGCGCTGCGGTCGGAGGCGATCGACCGCGGTGCTCATTACGGCGCATGACTTGACGCTCCCGGGGGCTAGTGATGTGCTACTGCGGCTCTACTCGTAGTTCTTTAAATAGAGAGAAGTGTTCACTTTTCCAGCTAAACTCTCTAACCAAACTGGTAACCCGTATTACGTATGAGTTTATTTCAGTACTGTAATGAGGATGACAGACGTTCGAAGCCACTACTTCAGAACAACAGTGATACACTTTAAGTGCTAGGCTACGAGTAGTACAGTCATCAATGTAATACAGCATTTGGCTTTGAACAAGGAGAATATTTAACTTTCAACGTATAACATCCCTCTACTCTGCCCAGCCGACGGAGCAGCAAACAGACAAACGTACACATAAACATACTTCACATTTATAAATGTTTATATTTTATCTAATACTTGGACCGTGGACTTTTAGTTTATTTCGTTTACTCTCTGAATTGCAAAATCAATAGGATGTGTATTTGTGCCACTGATTACTGTAACCAATAAGCTTTCGATATGCATTTTGTAACAACTTCAAGTGCCTCCCACTTCGGCATGCAGACGACGTAAACGAATGGTCCCAAGTTGAATTCCCGATTGGGCACATAACTCAATCGTGTCGCGGTGTCGGACTTGTTACGGTCAATCACGTGGCTCTAGTGCTCGTTACACTTTCAGATGTCAGTTGTGAAGGAGCGGGGAGAGCGAGGCTTTAGTTCAGAGGAAGCAGCTATTGACGAGACTGTAACTCGCAGGACAAGGCACCCGGACTGACTCCAGAAGGAGGGATAGCGTTTTTGTGTGCTATAATACTGATCTCCTTTAGATTATCTAATACTAGTGTAAAACTTAATGTGAAAGGTGACGTAATGCAGTGGATTATAGAGTAGAGCCTACAGGGCAGTTATATAATAAATAAAAAATAAAATTGATACCTACTAAGTAGATATTAATAAACAGTGGATTTGTACCTGAGATCGTCAGACGAACTAAGACTGTAGTGCGGGAGTTCTGAACCTTAAGATTTAACCAATAAATGTTTTTTAAAAATCAATTTATAAAATACTGTATTTTAGAGTCAAAAAGGAAAGGGTGGGCAGAAGCAAAATATATAATATTGTTAATAACTAGCTTCTTTAGTATTTCCTTCATGCCCGACTCAGCAAACACACAGACAGACAGGCAATAGATAATACATACACGATATCAAAACCCAAGAAGAAAACCAAATATATTAACTTGCTAACACTGCATCGTTCGGAACAGAAAATGAGATATTACAATAAATATATACAAAATTAAGACTCTAGCGTGTGGTACTCTTGAGTTTCTTCACTAGAGCCTCGGGCAAAAAACGGGCCTGCCTCCAAAATCATCTCATTTAACGCTACCTTCGCGATTCACCTCTACCATTAGGTGATTTAATAAACAACACACTCTACATTCGAGATAATCAAAAACTAACCTTATTCCTGTTCCGATAGCGTTCACTTAACATGTATAATTATCATTTATCTGTGAGTTAATTCCCCGCGATCAATGGACCGAGTGTTTAATTGTTGTTAATTGGTTAATTAACGAGTGTGTGTGTCGTTGACTCGTGACGTCACCGGGAGAGTATCTCATGAGAACCCTTGACTCTTAAAGAGCTGCAATTAAACAAACCGTGTGCTACTTCAACTATGAAAACGTTTAAATGTTGTCCCTAATACGTCAATAACCTTCTAATTTGCACTTTATTTTTTAAGCGTTAAAGTTCAATTTATGTCTCGGTAATTTTTAAGCTCTTGAGAAAGGCAAGGAAGTGTCTCCGTATCGGTCGTCAGTTATGTTCCGAACAACACAACTATTGTAATAAAGTCATTAATTACGTGCGGCTAGATTCAATAGATTTAAAGTCGCATAAAGCGTAGTTACGATATGATTCTAGTATACTACTGAGTTTTATCCCGCGACAAAGCATTTACTTCGAAATGTTCCATTAAACAGTAAAAAACGTGTACTCCAGACTGTGTCTGAGAATCACAGGCAGTAGCATAATTCATGCTCTCCTCTATCTCCTGTCAGTCTGCTAATACAGTTTTCTCCAAGAAATAAATAGTACCGTTGTACTATTTATTTCTCCGAACATCTTACCCTTTAACATTGTACCTATGTATGTAAATTGTTGAATAAATAAATGACACAAAAAGTATGCACGTTAATATCGTGCAAACATCATTTTTTTTGTTTGTTTGTTTGCACGGTATTAACATGCATGCTTTTTGTTTTTAATTTTATTCTAAATTTATATATATTATATATAACTTTGGAGTTTAAGCTATATATAACATATAAGAATCCGGAGCGCAATTACCGTACCAAACTGGCGATATTTCAAGATGCCTGAAAAGTATATTAATATTAATACATACATATCATACTCGTACACCGGAAATGTTTAAAAATCTAGTGATTTATTTCGAGCAAGCCTCATTGTGTCTAGAGTGCCACAAAGGTATACAATATATAATACTCTCCTATACGTCGGCTGTCGAGTAATAAGGGTTAGTTTTATCAAATTTAAAGTAAACAGTTAACTTGATACATTCATTAAAGTTTAGGAAGACTCTCCAAATTATTCACTATGCAACTCATATAATAATAATTTACGGCGAGGTCCGGCTGTGCGCCGGCGCAGGGTCAGGTGCCTCCCCTTATGTATGACTCCTCATATTACGAGTCAGCCTGCTCTATGCAATTACACATTAACGGGGACGTTTGGAAAAATAATGAATCATAAACTTAACCGTCACAAAATGTTTACTCCAGCGTAGGTTTCCGAGCAGGTGTCCGACTTTATGCTTAGAAATCTGCCTCTTGTACATGTACAATAGTGTGTACCATTGATTCAAGTTTCTGGTATAGGTCTCACAGCCTGCTCTTGTCTGTTGAAGCTTCAAATTAAGTATAGGTAGTGGCCATTATGTTGTTTTCATAGTCCCGCGTGCTCAGCGTTTGGCAAACCTTCACATTGGTGACCATTTGTAACATTTTCAATAATGAGCGTTTCCAGCTTATAGAATAGAAGACCCGAGGCATCCTCAAGACCTAGCAAAAAAGCTTGAGAAACCAAGCAGTCTTGAGGATGCATCGTGTGTATACAAAACACGTGTGGAGTAAATGTCACATTGTAAAGCGGAGTTAAAGGTTAACAATCTGACCCAGCGTGGCGATGTCCTGTAACTCACACGCTTCTCTCTCGAATGTCTAAATTAAGTAAATGTTACCAAGTATCCGAGATTACGATAGAAATAGGGTGTAACTATGTTATTTGTTGACATAGGACTTACGTTTATCTTAAGGTAAAAGTCCTATTAACAAAGACTTAATAAAAAATAAAAAGAAAACATTATGACGCATGAGCATTAATCCAGCCCTATAATCAGAGGTGCTCCTTTGATTCTAACAATATCTGCCTACAAACCCTACCGTCTTCATAACGACTTCAGCAGTGAATTTAACACTCAAAAACAATGAGTGGTTTTATGTCATAACTTCCTTTAACCTTACTTATTACATGTTAACGGACAATTTGAGACTCATAGTGAGTGACTCAATGGCGAAATTTATCTCTGAATGAATTCTTTCGAATGAATTCACGTAAATAGACTTTAATGAAGAAAATGGAAACAGTAAACTATATGTGTCAAATAATGAGTGTTCTGGACGAACGTGAGGCAAGTAAGTACTCATTCATGAACAGTTTCTTCAAAGGAACTCTTAAGTTCAGCCACGACAAAATTTTCTTTGTATTAATAACTAAGCAGTAATAAAATAATTGTTTGAGACTCTGCAAATGTTTACGAGTTTGTAGGTATTATGTATGTATGATGAGTGTGTATGTATGATGAGTGTGTACGTATGATGAGTGTGTATGTATTAGGAATGTATTATAATAATAGAAATGCAGTCGCTTAAGCTTACTTTATGTAAATAGAGAGAGCGTTTAGTTTCGTATTAACCCAAATAAATACCGTGTCCACTGAAGGGACCATATTTTCTAAGATTTCCTCCTAACTGTGTACAACAAATATGTTACAATTAAACAGTACCCGTATTTACATAAGCTAGAAGTTTTGAATAGATTCGCGATCTCTCACAAGTTTCCACACATAGCTGTGTTAAGCTTCTAATCTTGATTCATGCTAGTAAACATATTTATCATTCAAATCAGTAGTTTAACATTGGTATGGTGTAAATAAGATATAAATTATAGTTATGGGTTCGCTCCTAGGTTCCATAGCCTCCTTCACGAAGAACCTGGTGCATATATCGCGTGGTGTTCACACAATACATTGTGTCTCATATAATAACATAAGGCGTGGTATAAATCTGACCTGTTATGACTGTAATACCGCGAATGCCAGTGCAGAAGCGTTGGTGCGAGAAGTATGACTATGGTTTATGGGTATTCTTAGGGTTTTTAATCTAATACACACGGCTATAATCTATCTTTATTTGAATCCTTTTCAGATATTTTATGTATTAAAATTATGTCTATTATAGTAGGTCTTTGCCTGAACGTTAAGTTGAACAAGGTATCATATCAACAAAAGTTTTTTTTTATTTAGGAAACTAAGTATAAAAGGTTTGGAAAAATTATGGTTTCGTTTTCATTTAAATTTCGACCAACGACCTTAAATTTTTAAAAACTTTTTGCTCAACGCCATCTAACCAAAAAAAAAACTAAGGATTAGTAAGCTTAAATTGCGCTAGATGGCGTTGTGCTAAAATTGTTTATTTAATATTTAATAACAATTAAACCACATCAAATCAGACCGTGAAAATTGAAAGGGAATTCCAAATAATACTGAAGCGTAGGAGAGAAAAAAAGTCTCGATTAGTAAAGTATTTCGGTCGTTATCGTGTTAACAAGAAAATAATCCGTAACATACAGACACACGGACTTCCAAGACGGAACTTTTTTAAACAGTTTTTTAACTAATTTAAATAACAAAAATTGCATCAAAAATATCATGAGTGTTAAAAATAGTGTTTTTTCTTGATATGTGTGTGTATATATTATTTTACAAGTGCAATATATGATAAATAGAGACATTTTAAGTTTGAAAAATCAGATGTTTTGCGAGAAGTGACAGTAGTACCCACCTCAACGCTTCGCTTATGAGGCGTACAAAAGACAAATAAATATAGATCGCGATATTTCTGCAACATCTTATTAAATACCTTAGCTCTGGTGTTGTCACGTTCGGTAGGCTGAGGTGAACACATTGGATGTGGTGAGCCCTATGCTTGTTTGCCTAGTACTGAGCAAATCTAATTGAGTAGTTAGCAAGAAGGAGAGCCAATGCTTGTACCAAGAAAAACTATAGGACTGTCTAGGAAAATACTAAAAGCCTGGATCACCGAGCGCTATCATAGAAAACAGATTTATGAGTCTAGTTCACTACTCATTCTCATTCAAATGAGTGCGGCGATGATAGTCACAGATCTGCACCGCATTGTGAGGTGCACACAATTGCCGCATATTGATGCTTAACCTAGAGTTACTTATGGAAGCTTTACTTTGGAAACGGCTTTGTTCAAAGGAAAGCTTTTCAGCACCGGTTCAATGAAAAAATTCTAATGCTTTTATTGTAGAAACAGTATTTTATTCCAGTATACCCCGAAGAGTAAATACTAAATAAATAAATTAATTGTTTGTATATTTTTGATTTATAGTATTTTATTTTGATAATGTGTATCACTTTTGTATACGACTGTATTTCATCCTTTCAAACATAGATGAAATGTCATGTTGTTTTATGTTGGGTCTAAACAGCACCAGATTTTTTAAAATCCATATGTTAGGTCCGTACGTTATAAAGATTTATGGATGAAGTCCAAACCCGGAGGTCCAACGGGTACGTAGTCAAAGAAAATATAATTATAAATATAAAATATTTATTATTATATTTTCTTTGACTACGTACCCGTCAAAGAAAAGGATGGATATATTCCTCCTTATTCCGCCCCTTAAACAAGGGGAGGATCTTTCGACCAGGCTTGGATCCTCTGACCTGGCAGGCCTCGGCCCGACGCCGACGGTTGATTTTGACTATTGTATATATAATTTCCAGTGCGAGAACTTACAGCGCAATGCATGATACTTAGTAATGTTGTACTTTCGATAGCTCTTTTCTATGTGGCGCTGGTTACCACAACACGTGATCAGTATTATCAATTTTATCCATGCAGGTATGTCTCAGTAACTATGCATGTGTGTCGTCACCTAATTCCTTGTACACAGTAATAGTGTCCAATCACAGCGCAGTTTGTGGTGATGGCGTCGTCGTCGTACCTCACTGATCACAATACCTATATATTCGATACTTATTTTTTTTTATAATCAAGTACAAATACCTACGGCGTTTACGTATCAGTATCAAATGAAAGGGTTGCAAGGACAAAAATTAAAAATACTACACTATATGTATAACTGATAGTTTACTATTTATTTTCTTCTTGAATAGACTATTGGTATATATGGTAAAATCGAATTTGTATTGAAGGTAGCTTCAATCCGATATAATTATAGAACTTATCTAGTACTTATCTAGCTTTACTATAGAGTAAAAACTAATGTCTGAAAAGTAACAAAATGCTCAATACATAGTTATATAGATTTGCATATGATTATATTTGACAACCCTATTGAAGAACAACGAATACAAACTCCGCAGTTGAAATATTTATATTCAAAATTTTATTAAAACTATTAATTCACATTCAATAATACATAGGTTATAGAAAATATATAGAACTAAATGAATATTATGTGTAAATATTCAATTACCTACGCCAGTTTTAACTTGTGTTCTTCAATATTTATCCGTATGAAGAAGATTGCATCATGTTTCGTATTATTTGTGTTTTGAGTTCCCTTAACTCCATAATATTCTCTCATGAACAAATCACCGTTAATATATTTAGTGGTTTTACCTTTTATAGTTGATCAAAGGTTAAATTTCCTCTCAAAATTGAAGTCGTATCGGGTTGAAATACGATCACATTATAGGCGCTGACTGGGCCGGGCAATATAAGTTGACTGTGACGTTTAGGCACGTATTGCTAATATTCAAAAGGGAAGACTATCTGGAGTCGATCAATAGCTCCTCCAGGCATGCCTACCAAACTCTAGCTATAGGGAATAGTGAATACAAGTAGAAGTGGGAACATTATAGGAAGAAATAAAAATTTAGAAAAAAAATTATCCGTAATAGGTAGTCAGAAAACAGAAACAATTCTCTATGATATATATCTCCAACTATGAATAGACGAATTCGTAATTACAGAATTTCTTTCATATTTTCTTTAGTCTGACAACTAACACATCAACAAACGGCGGACACCCTGCGCACAAACGGAATTTTTCTTTTTTAAAAGTTTCGCTCCAGCTCCTTCTCTGCTAATTATATCGTAGCTCTTCTGCAACCTATCGCACAACAGCAGTGTCGGCACCCTGCTGCGCCCGCGCATCGACGCACGTGCAGCGACTTACAATTTATTCACCTGCTCCCCAGTAGTGCAACTGAGTATTTTATTAAGGATTTACAAAATATAAAGTAGATTTTGCGCAGATAGAGTGAGTTGGTCGACGGGTTAACTACCAACCGTTACTCCAGAACGATCTACTGTGGGGTTAAGTGGACTATTTGCTGCGTGATGTGATTTATAGTGGGGCTTGAATCCGTAGCAATAACAACATTCTCCTGATTGTGCAAATATGCAAGAGTAATGTGTACAAACGACTTTGCTTGATCTCAATATTCTTTTTTTTAATGTCTTTCCAAAGTTAAATAAATAATAAAACATCTGTAAACTATTTATTTATATGTAAGTGAAGATGCGATTGTTGTAACAACATATTGACGTACCGTATTCCTCATGATATTAAATATAAAAATAAACACCTGGCAGGTTTTCAAAGTTGTCATACCGGACATAACTAAAATATAATAATACTATTTAAATTTTCAACTTTTCTAAAAAGTTTATGCTGTATATTATAGAATAATTAGAATTAGTTGAAGAACAATTTGATGGGGTTATCCTTGATTGTAAGTTTGGATGTAGAGGGCTTCAAGATCACCAAATGACGGCCCAAGCGACGTGACATGCTAGCGGTGCACCAGCTGATCAACGGACTAGGATTAAGAAATTGGACATCAGGTTTTCAATTCAGGTAGAGTTAGGAAGCTACTCGGTATACACTAAGCTGAAGAGAGAGACCTTCATTGTTGCGCGCTAGGATTAAAAGATTGAGGGTGTGTGGTGGGTTCCTGGGATAAAGTGTGAATGATACACACCATACACTGTTAATATTATGAGGGTGGTCTGCACGAGCCATGGGCGTGCTCTACTACAAAATAATTATTTGGGTGTTAAACATAAAATAAAGAATGTACGGAGGCCTCATTTCAATAATAATAAGTTGCACTTGAATCAAAGTATATTCGAAGAATATGTTGAGTATGTACGCTGTTTTTGAAAGGAAATCTCCGTGGCGCCTGCGCAGGCCACACGTTTTTATTACAATCTGTTTTATTATTTTCCTGCAGCATTCAGGATATATCGCAGTAATTTTTCCCTGCAACTAATTACGTTAATGACCGGAGCCCACTATGTTCCCATATTCAGTCGCTGGTGGAGAAGTTCTTGCGTTCTATGTACGAGAGTGATTGATGTAGGTGCGCTCACGCGCAAGCCGCTGTCAATTACGCGCACGCGCATCCATCACCGCGGGGACGACCACAGACTGCGAACACCGTCGTGGTATGGGGTAACTTGCGCGAAATTTAGTTAGGGTTATTGATGAGAAGCGGATATGAGCGTACCTCATAGATTGATATACCTAGGGTGCAATGAGATTTTTTTTTAATATTCTTGGTCTTCCTCTAAATATAGTTTACATCTCTCATATTCGGTAAGTAGTATCCTTATTACTCCCAAATGGGGCTTGTAGGTGACCAATAAGCGCTCTAGGGTAATAATGTAGCTAGAAAAGCCCTACGGCGGTAAGTAATTTAAAAAAAAACTTCACTCTTTCAAAAAGTTCGCGTACTTCTAACCATCATACTGGCAATAGACATCATGCATTCAGCCCAATGACAAAAGAGGTCGCTTCGCTATTCAGCCTTGTCTTCGTATGAGTATAATAGTCATCAATTTTAAATATCAAACAGCGAAGCTTGTAATGTATGTTTACTTACGTTAAATCTTTTTATTCGTTCTCTCAAATTATCTGCATGGCCATTATCTGTAGCATTCCTAGGCCTTTATATTTCGAAAGTCTTTATGCTCTCTTAATGTTGGTTTACCTTTTGTAATTTGTAATGTCAGTTAATGACAAGCCTAGGCTTAATTTTTAATTTATTGCTAGAGCTACCAGTAGGTTAGGTTGTATAGATATTAGACCTTGTTATAAATTTATATTCTTAAAATAATATTGTTTAAATTTTGAAATGCTCTGTAAATGAAGGGAGCCGGGGTCGTCAAATCAGTCTACTTTTGGTGCTCTCCTTGTCAGTAGATGCTGATGAATAGTGCGGAGTGAGAGGGTTGTGCCCTCTGAAATTTTAAAGTGATTGTCTACAGTGACTTGTGACGCCGACGGCTGGTGTCTATCAGCCCTCTGCCTGCCTTCAACCACCGCGACCTGCTTCTCCGAGGTCGGTGACGTGGAGGCCTAACTAGAGGCCCCTTCCTGGCGACGTGGAGGCCTGACTCGAGGCCCCCGTCTTGGTGACGTGGAGGCCTGACTGGAGACCCCTTCCTGGCGACGTGGAGGCCTGATTCGAGGCCTAACTGATATTCTACTTTTTAAAAAGAAACCTGCGATACTTTCATTTTACCCCTGGTTTTCCCTGGCCTTATATTTTTATTTTAACTTGTATTAAATTAATTTTACCTTTACCTTTTTCTTTTACTTTTTCTCTTAAGCCGGGACTCCTCCAGTTCTGGTGATAGTTTTCTCCTAGACTTTACCTTTTTCCCCTCTCGGAAAATAGTAATATTACAAGCTCAATTTCGTTCCTGAAAAAAATAAATCAAAAGAAGATGAAAAAGACGGGAATAGAAAACTTTTACTTTAAATATTGTTTGTTTTTGGGTTTTTTTATAATTACCTACGTGCTAATTAGGAAAAAAAACATGAGTTCAGCAAGTGATGAAGATATAAGCTGCACTCCCGATTCAATGAAAATGGAAGCTGAAGCAGCAATTAACAATATTTTGCCTGAAAGTTCTAAAGAGAGATATTTGAAAACTTACGACGAGTTCATGAAGTGGCGAAAAGAAAAACGAGTAAAGTCTTTTAATCTTGTAATGCCGGTTTTTTTCTACTTACCTCTCACTCGAGATGTAAAGCAGAGTAGTTAGCTCGGGTGTAAGCATCAATTGCACCCTCGAACTAAATATCTCGGGCTGCAATTGATGCCTTACAGCCCTTGGCTACTAATCTACTATTAATTGCGGCGGTGTTCCAATTTATGTTAATATTATAAAGCTGAAGAGGGTGTTTGGTTGAAAGCGCTAATCTCAGGTTCTCAGGAACTACAGCTTCGTATTGAAAACATCTTTTTGTGTTCGATAACTCATTTATCGAGGAATGCTATCATAATATATCATCACGCTACTACCACGGATAGTGAAACAGTAATCATAAGTGTCAACCAATCGGGCAAATTTTCATTAAACTATTAGAGGAGCGGGATTAAATAGGTACCACGGGGCGTCAAAGTATATTACAAGGGAAGCCGCGAGCTCAGCTAGTTGTATTATTAATGTCGTATTCGTTGAATATATCGCACCGCAAGTGAATGGGTTAGAATCAATCAGATAAGGAGTAGTACCACTCATAATAAGTCGGCCGCCGACAACGTATTCGAATAGAGGATAATTAAAAACTATGTCTTCTTGGAGTAATATATCAGTTGGGGTGCCGCAGGGTGGCGTTTTATCTCCTTTACTATTCGCAGTAGTTATTAACCTCATCTCCTCTAAACTTCTTTCATCCTACCACCTTTATGCAAAAATTTATGCAATTTATGCCAAATGCACCTTTCACAAATTTACACACATACTCCACTTGCCCTAATTTCTGACGCTATTAATTTAATAAATATAGACCTGGCACACATAGCTGACTGGAGCATTAAGTATGGACTAACAGTGAATCCATCAAAGAGTCAGGTTATTATTGTAGGTAGCCCCGGGCTTATTCCGAAAATTGACTGCACAAAACTTCTTGCAATTGTTTTCAGTGGTACCGTCATTCCTTTCAGTGAAAGTAGTAAAGAACTTGGGTGTGTACTTCGATAAAAAGATGTCTTGGGATCTGCAGCTCAGAGAGGTTAGTCGTAAGATTTTCGCTTCCGGTGGCGCCCTTAGGAGATTACGTAACTTTTTGCCCATTGCCACTAAAACTGCACTAGCTCAGTCTCTACTATTGCCAATCGTCGACTACGCCGATGCCAGCTATCTAGATCTCACCGAGGAACAACTTAATAAGCTTGAGCGTCTCCAAAATTTCTGCAATAGACTCATATTTGGTTTGCGCAAATATGATCATATGTCTGAATTTCGCACGAAACTCAAGTGGCTTCCCATTAGATTTCACCGTAATGCGCATATCCTATTTCTTTTATATAATATCTTGTTTAATCCCTGTACTCCCGTCTATCTTAAAGAACGTTTCGAGTTTTTAGGTGATACGCATTCGAGATTCCTGAGGTCATCGGAGAACTTGCGCCTTAAAATGCCAATGGAATGCATTTTTGTCACAAGATTTTTGGATAAATCTTTTACAATACAGGCTATTCACTTATGGAATGCTTTGCCTGTAACTATACGACGTGCAGAGTCTCTTAGCAACTTCAAGAAATTGGTTACCAATTACTATTTATCAATGTAACTCCGCTAACACTTACTACTTTACTCACTTAGCAGTATAATATCATTGTAATATTGTACTTTACTTTTAAGTTTATGGTGTACAATAAAGAGTATACTAATCTAATAAGTACATATTATAATAGGTACTTTTTGTTTACATTATTTGTTTGCGTGGTGATGGTATCAAATACACTCCGCGGTATTCACACATACATTTGTGCCTTTAATAGTCATTTGTAGTTGCTCGCTGGTAAAAAGACATCTAAAGATGCTAATATGAAACTTTTGTATGCCAAAGAAGATGGATAATTTGCCCCTATTCAAAAGATAGGTATATGATCATGATTAGCAAACACAAAGCCTTGCTTGCAAAAATTTGCACTTTACCAAAAAAATTGTCTGTTCATGTGTGTAAATGTTTACAATAAAATACCACGAATAATTAGAGATCTTCCTATGAGAGCTTTTGGGTTCAAACTCAAAGTGTGGTTACAAGAAAGATGTTTCTACACCATACAAGAGTTTTTTTTTATATATAAAGACAGACATTCTTAATCATTTAGTAAGCTATTTTTATGTAATTTTAGTTCAACGGACCTAGATATTTAATTTATTGACATTATTTTATTATTATTTTAATCTATTACTATGATTGTTATTTTAAGTGGCTAGACAAAGACCTAGGAAATTAATTTATTGACATTATTTTATTGTTTTTATTATTATTGTTATTTTAATTGGAAATTAATTATTTACACTAGACATTATTGTTTTTAGGTGCAATTTAATGACATTGTGAAAATTGTTATTCTATTTATTATGGGTCTGTTTGACATATTTGTGTTTCATGGAACTTGTATTGTTTCCAATATTTGCATGCCAAAACCTTTGGTGAAATGCGTTGAGCTACCATAAAATATTTTATATTTTGCCTATAATTGTACCATATTTCATGCAAATTACTGAATAAAACAATACGTTGAAACAATAGTGACAATTACGTTGAAACCGTTAATTCTTTACGTGACCGGGTGGAAGGCCATATACCGAAACCTTCTCAACGATTTTCATATTGTTGAACACATCATATAAGTTGAAAATTAACAACTACAAGTTGTCTTACATTTTTTTTATACCACAGAGGTGGCAGCCCAATATACGCCCTACCTGATGGAAAGTGGTCACTGAAGCCTAAGGACGTTGCAACATACGCACTCGCGCTGCCGATCCTATAAAAACCTTCTAAGACCCCTTCTCAAAACACCATACCGTCGACGTTCTTTAATTACCAATGATGGATACTTAGAATTTTTGAGGTGCACGTTGTAACGTTACAACTTTCCGGGAGGGGAAAAAGTAAAGTTTAGGAGGAAACTGTCACCAGGACTGGAGGAGTCCTGCTTAAGTGAAAAAGTAAAAAAAAAAGGAATAGGTAACATTAATTTTATACATGTTAAAATATAAGTACGAGTATAAGGCCAGGGAAACCGGGGGTAAAGTTGAAGGTCTTGACGGTTTCTTTAAAAGAGCAGGTTATCAGCACACGTCGCTAAGAAGGGGGCCTCGAGTAGGCCTCCCGTTGCCAGGAAGGGGCCTCAAGTAAGGCCTCCACGTCGCCACCACGTCGCCGACCTCAGAGGAGTAGGTCGTGGTAGTGAGGGCCGGCAGAGGGCTGAAAGCCACGAGCCGTTGGCATCATCACAAGTCACTGCAGACCACGACGTTATTATTTCAGAGGGCCCAGCCCTCTCACTCGGCGCTATTATTTACGACTTCTTGCCAAGGCGAACACCAAAAGTAGACTGTCCTCACGGCCCCGGCTCCCTTCCTTTTATAGATTGGTTGACATTTCAAAATTTTAACAATGTGATTCTAGAACATAAAATAAGAATAAAAATTTATAACCAGGTCTAATACCTATACAACCTAACCTACTGACAGCTCTATCAATAAATTAAAAATAAAATCTAGGCTTGTCATTAACTGACATTAAAAATTACAAAATGTAAACAAACATTAAGAGAGCATAAAGAAATAAAATATAAAGGCCTAGGAATGATTCAGATAATGGTCATGCAGATAATTTGGAGAGAACGTATAATAAAACATTTAATTAAAAAAGTAAGTAAAAATTGTTACATTAAACGTAGATTACTTAATCTGACGCTAAGATGTGACATCTGTCAAAAACAACAACAAATAGGTACGAGTATATATGTTTCAAATTTGTTGTAATAATTTTTATCTGTTTTCATATCTATTCAAGCAGGTTAAATAATCACCACATCCGCATTTCAGGTGATAACAAGTGCTATTAGTGGAAGGTGCCTCCACTTTTCCAGCAGGATTACTTAATTACGCTTGTCTGCCACCTCAATGTTATAAAAAAAACAAACAAGCAACATTTAGGAAAATCAACAATATCTGTTACAATCGATAAAGTTATAATTAATTAATCTGGAATATTCTTTGTAAACAGCTTATAAAACGCCTTCCACCACAACGATGACAGTAAAAGCCCATAATGTAGCTAGTGTCAATTTATTACCTTGTTTTCTTTATACAATTTGTAAGCAGTCGTGCACATTATGGGCCCGTTATGGTAACCGTTCGTCAGACGTCGCACGCGCCATCATTTGGCTCGCGCAAAAATGTCTCACGCTGCGCAATAACGTATGCGTTTGTGCGCCTAACGAGCAGGATGGTTCAAAGAGAGCGTGTTTCACCCTAGGAGGCACCTTCCGCTAACAGTACTGTTATCAATGAAACACCTGCAACGCGGATGTGGCGATTATTTAACCTGTTTGAATCGATATGCAAACAGTTTAAAATAATCGCCACAAATTTGAAACAAATATTTGAGTGGTTCATATTTTAAGTGTTTCCTATGTACAATATGTATGGAAATAAAATATTCAACGTCACTGCTTATCCCTTCCAGTAAAGCGGCGAAAGGAGGTTGAGGAAATAGTAAGAAGTAGTTAATTTATATTTTATATACTACTCGGGACATCACGCGAAGTACAACACCGCGAAAAGTTTAAAAAATAACATAAAATATAAAGTTATTACTAAGTGGCGATTTCCTAGCTGTAGCAAAAAATAATTCTGTGGTACACAGGGTAGCAAATATTTTTTGTACCTTACTAAGAACGCTATTTTCAAAATTACAATAGTTTTTGTATATTCAATATTACATGATACTTATGACCAACCCCGACGACTTACGCTAGCCTGAATATCCGGATGTGTGGCATTTTAACAGAATCACAAAAAATACAGGATGAAGTAGACTAGAATGTTATTTCATCGATACGGTCACTTAAATACCTAACTGTCGTTAATAGTTGCCACATCCATGATCCGATGAATGTTATTACTTATTATATAACCGACACTACTTTTTATCCATCAAGAAACAGATCACGCATGAAGGCTGCAATCTCATGACGTCCGGGGCACAGCGATCAAATGGCAATAAATACGTATATCGTAGCGGAATGGCATCTTGTAACTGTTTAATTGTACAAGTTTGTTGAATGCGTCTAATATCTTGACTGCCTCTGTGGCGCGTTGGGAGTGTATCCGACTGATACGCAAGAGCCCCACCGCCCCACCACCCCACCCGGGATAAAACTTTGTGTAATGAGCATGATGGTTTATTCTGTTAACCAACGAACCAACGGCTTAACATGCCTTCCGAAGCACGGTAACGCTCGTAAATGGAAATGCCACAAAGTTGTCACCCATTTATAACCAAAATAAGCAAAGGGCTTACGTTGCTTAACGTAGTGATAACTTAACTTCACTCATCGTGTAGTCATCAGTGAAGACAACTCGATACAAGTATGTGCATCACTGAAAATCAGTGGGCATGTGAAAAATGGTGTTTTAATTAAAATCTAACTAATAAATAAAATACTTTGACCTGTCCTATGTATAGCTTATCTAGTAAGATGTAGTTCAAGCTGTATTAAGACTTCTGCTGAACCGATTTTGATGAAATATAGCGCAGTATTTAAGCTGGAAAATTAACCACAATATTCTTTTAGCAGTGCTGTGATCAACCGTCTGGATTTTGCTCCAACTTCGAACAAACAAACAAACAGACACGAAGAAAAAAAATCACAGTTTCAGACTCAGGATCCCTTAAATAGTCGTACACAATATATTTTTTAAATTTATTTTAAATGTACGTCACAGCTAATTTTACAGTTTTATAATAGTATAAATTTATTATCTATGTACCGATACCTATATGTAAGTCTGTACTGGTTAGACTTGGCTCGTGGTATACCACGCTTACCCATGGATGCTATGCCGTTCTCCTACCGACTACACAGTACCCTTTCCATGTCCGTATGGCGGAAGTCTCGGCTAAGCCCTGACAACGGGCAAGGATAACCGACATATTAGCCACCGTGGCCTAGTTCTATTGCAGGCTCACTTGCACCCTTCACCTTTAAGCGATACTCATAATTTATTTGCTCGACGAATTATTTTTTTGTGTTTACTGCTCCGTTCCCTTGGGTAGTGGCGAGATGATAACCCATAGTTTTACGAATTAAATGGACCATCTAATGCAAATCGGATTTGTAATTCCTGAGATTACCGCGTTCAACCACATTATATAGAAACTGACGTAAGCAGTTTGCTCAAAAACGGAAAAGTCAAAAGTACTCGGATACTCGTACCCAGACGTGCGTGTATGAAGCGATTAATTAATCTACAGGAAGTGAAAGAAGTGTGCATGGATCGCGATGCCTGGCGATCTGTCCTCTCTGACTACCCCGTCAGGGATACAGCGTCAAGATAGTTTAGTTATTTTTTAATATAATAAAAATATATCAATTTGTTTCTAGCACCTTTTGTTCATTAACAGCTCGAACGGTTTGTTCATGTTTACTGAGGACTAGCAGGCTTATGTAAGTAGGTTGATGACACGTCGGTGCAACGTGCAGATTTGGATTGAGTATAACACTTGATCTTTAGCTCTACAGATACGACCCAAAGTACGCTGTGTGAAGGTAATTCTAGTAGTCGACAAATATTCCTTGCTAATGAATTACTGTGGCACAATTTAATTGAAAATTGTGGGACATTTTATTCTCACAGCGCCGTCTAGCCCGTAGTAAGCTTGTGTTATGGGATCTAGACGACTGATAAACATACTTATATATTTCTAAATACACATATATTATACATAGAAAACACCCAAACTCCGAAACAAACATTTGTGGATCACACTAATATTTTATTCCGACCCGAAAATTGAACCCGGGACATCAGTCACGGCAATCGAATACACTACTACAGCGCCACCAAGGCAGTCCAATTACAGATAGAAACTATATACAATAATAAATAAATATCCATCACGCCTTATCCCCGAAGGGGTGGCAGAGGCATATTATATGCCCACTTTTCACCGTGTGGATTCCTGTCCCACGTAATAGGTGGTGAGCCCATTGCCGTGTTGAAATAGACAGACGCAGGTTGTGGCTACCTGCTGTTGAAATTTTTAAGCCGCCCATAAGGCCTTCAACCAGGCTTAACGACTGCCATTTTCTGGCAACCGGGACCAACGGCTTAACGTGCCTTCCGAAGCACGGAAACGCTCGCAAATGTAAATGCCACAAAGTGGTCACCCATCCGAGTACCAGCCATAGTGAAAGTTGCGTAACTCAGTGATCGTTTACAGAACACTGAGACCACGGGGCCACGAGCGCTTCTACTCTAACTATATGTAACTACTAAATGTGCACCAAGACGCAAGACATTAAGTCCAATCAAGCACTCGTAACTGTGACATGTGTGCGACTGGCTTTATAACAGTCGAGTCACATAAACACCCATAGGGTAACAGTAGTCAATGGATCAGTACGAACCCTTTGAATGCAGCGTCATTATTTCCTTGTCGTGTTCTGGCCAGCTACGGCGGAGTGTCGAGCGACACATAATGGAAACTCAAAGCACGTCGGTCGCACTCTGTAACCAGTGTTAGCGCACGACACCTCGTAAAACAATCCTGACTGCGATCCACAAGCTTTCTATACATCCGTGACATTTGGTCTACTAACTAACATGCTATCTACTTTCAGGAAAGACAAGTTTAAAGTAGCAATCAAATATTGTGTATTTTTATGTGTATGTCTAAGAAATTTAAAAATATGAGAGAGTTAGTGTGTATATTTTTGAAAATATAATTATCTACTAATCTTGGTCTAATCATAACCTGTTAAAAACTAAGGCTATCAGTCCTATGTTAGAGTGTCACCTCTATGTATGTGTACCACGCCATGGACCTGTCACCTTTAAGGCAAACCTAAGGAATGCTAAAAGCTCGTAAGCTAACGATCACTGCAATTACATTTTCATTTTCATTTACGAATGTTTCTTTGTTTCAAAAAGCGTCTTGAGAAATTTCAACAACAATTAGCCACAATGCCTCTATTCATTTCAACACCAATTAGCCACAATGCCTCTGTTCATTTCAACAACAATTAGCCACAATGCCTCTGTTCATTTCAACAACAATTGGCCACAATGCCTCTGTTCATTTCAACAACAATTAGCCACAATGCCTCTGTTCATTTCAACAACAATTAGCCACTATGCCTCTGTTCATTTCAACAACAATTAGCCACTATGCCTCTGTTCATTTCAACAACAATTAGCCACAATGCCTCTGTTCATTTCAACAACAATTAGCCACTATGCCTCTGTTCATTTCAACACACAAATCAATAGGCTCATCATTATCGTCGGACTAATTACAACTCGTAACAATTGGGCATAAAGCATGCCTCTGCTTTTCCATTTGGGGATAAAGGTTTGATGAAATGTATAATATGTTCTAATCTTCAAAATCTGTGCAAATCCGTTAGCTGTTACAATAAAGTGAACAATTCACAGTTGGACAAGTGAGTGCGTTGGCGACCGTTAGCAGGATTTACTGCCACCGATAGCGGCAACTAACAGACCCAAATAGGGGCGACTAGTCCCACCACAAGACGGATGGTTGCACCGTTAATGTGCCCCTTTACCGCCGCGCGTGAAATGTTACCAGCTCTCAAATAGCGCGATTTGTGTGGGAAACTGCTACTGATGGATTTTTGTGTCTTTAGTATGGCATTGATTTCTTAATCTAATGGATACGGACTATTAGCTTAACAAGATATACCGCCGCAGCTAAGGTGAACCGCTGATATTTACGAGACTCGTGTTGACGTGATGGATAGGTAAAAGTAAGATTTGTAAAGTCGCTTAGAATTCATTCATATAATTTTGTTTGTACTATTATAAACTGGCAGTAGTTTAAATGGAAAAATAGTTAAAAGCATTTGTTATATCTTAATTGTTTCTTGCACACAAAGTAACACCAAAATGTTGCTCAACTAAATACAAAACATAATATAAAGCTTAGCTAATTGAATAGGGCTCTTCGTACTGTGTGTCTTTAAACTCGTCCTGATACTTTAATTTATCGAGAAACGTTATATGAAATTCATTGAATTTATAATATTGTATTTAATAATTATGGTTGCAAATGTTTGGTTATGAATGTGAATGAAATTAATTATCGCGGTAATCTGCGTACAAACCGGCCAAGTGCAAGTCAGACTAGCGCCCGAAGGGTTCCGTACCTTTATCTTTATAACATTAGATACTACTATTACAAATCCTTTTAAAAATAACAAACAAATCACGTTTGTTGTATGGGCGTGCTCCCTGCTGTATGTATTGGCTTCGTTCTTCTTGCAGTCAGTTAATATTCTTAACAAGCCGGTCAATTATTTATTTATTTTTGGGTGTAAGTGAATATATAACTAATTTAATTAAAAATTCTGATAATATTTGGAGCTACTATCAGTTATTATTTATTTATTTTTCAGTGAGTATACAAATAAACATTCAACTGCTGTTATTAATCTCAACCCAATAACTCCAAAAATATCACATTTGTTATATTAGAGGCCCCTTTTAAATATTTATATAATTCGGTTTTTAGTACTTTTTGTTATAGCGGTAACATAAATATATTTTTTTAATTAAGTGGAAAAAGACAATTCGATTCGAGACGGGGATTGAACCTATGACCTTTGCCTAACCAGGGCAATGTTCTAGCCAACTGAACTACCCGAATCGTATCGAATCAAGTTTCAGTTTTGGTAATAATTGCTTTTAAAAATTTAAACATAAATAAATATATCATCTGTGAAAATGTCAACTAGACAGTTGAAATTAGCTAAACAGCTATCACGGTTCATGAGATACAGTTTGGTGACAGACAGGCAGACTGACAGTGGAGTCTTAGTAATAGAGTTCCGTTTTTACCCTAAAAAACGATATGGTAAACTTAGTGAATACTATTATTTAAATACTTTTGTACTGAAACTACTTGTATTAATAATCACAAACTTAATGTCTACGGTGGACTAAAGCATAAACTCGAAAGCCGAGTGCTTCAGACAACGTGCAACCACTGCAACTCAAAACTACTAAAATTTAATTATTTCCAATCATAAGTAATTTGAAAGTTCAATTTTAGCCTTGCCGATTGCCGACTTTTAAGGCGTCACTTAGAAAAAAAATAAAACCATACTTAAATACCTACAATAAAGTTAGTACTTAAGTAATATTTTCTCGTTGATCGTGCATTTGAATGCTTCTTCTACACAGCTTAAGTACTAAAATACAATCAATGGAAATATAAATCGTATCAGAACGCGTAGTGATGTGATCTAAATAGGTGTGATATCTAAATGCCTGATGTCACAATAACAACATATATGGAGACGTAGATCCGAGTGTGTAGTGTTGTACAGTATCAGATCATGTAAGCATATCATGCTCTAGAAAGCCAGTTCAGTGCACGAGCTCTCATAATAGATTAATCTTTTAATACGCCTGTAACCATTCCGCCAGTCGAGGCTAGCCAATCGAACGATATAATCCTATATCAGATTCGATATCAGCCACTTATAATAATAAATATTTTGCAAGCTTCTGAGAACTCACGAATAACTACTTAATAATTGTAGTGGTCAACGTATCTCAACATGGTGATAATAACAAACTGGTCGCAGAATTCGCTATTTTAAACGGACTTTCTCAGGATCTGGATCTCAAGATCTTGAAATAACCTTCACTTATTCAAATTCTAGCCTAGAACACTAAGAGAGTCAGTACTTAAAGGACTCATGTATCAAAACCTATTCAATATATAAATATATAAAGAAATAAATATTGTTGAACATTTTTTGTCTATCCCAAAGTTAGCTAATATAAGCTTGTGTAATGGAATCTCGACGACTGATAAACATACTTATATATTTCTAAATATATACATATTATACATAGGAAACACCAAAATTCCGAAACAAACAATTGTCGAAAATCAAAAGTCAAACGATATCTGCTTTATAGCAGCCATATAAACGTGGAGCCGAGTCTCCAAAGTCAGGTAAGTTTCTAAGGCAACTGGAAATCATAATAAGATGAAGACATATTTTGTTGTGTATCCGAACGAAAGTAACTGAATAACATCAGCTCTTTCAAGATACTTGAGGATAAACCTCAGTTCAGGGATGTTTTAAACACCTTAACCTTTGTTTATTGTCCAATTTTGGCATCACATGGGAGTAATGTTGAGAATCGCTGTCTAAGTTCAACCCACAACCATTTTTTGTGCGCTACAATCTACCTAATAACTGGTTCAGTTAGCTCACTGCTTTCTAACTCAATTATACTTTTAATGCTATAAATATTATAGTTACGAGTTGATTAATGGAGGGGAAACTGGGTGAAGATTCTTGATAAACCATTGTAATTATTATACCATTGTTTTTGATGAGGCAACGGCGGCACATTAAGAATTTAAAATATACAGGTAAAATGTGAAAATATAAATAATGAATAAAAATATGAAAAAGTAAAATAAAATAAACAAGAATTTAGCTAGCTGTTACTGTGAATGAATTATGATAACGCATAATTTGAATGCATACTGTAACGTTGTAAAACGTCACATTGAAGTGTCATTGTTAGTCTTAAGATTTAGAGAGAGAGGAGAGTAGATTGTTGACTCTTTCTCACTACTTGTCATCGTATTTATATAATTAACGTTTTGAGTAGGCAGAATGTTTTTGAATGTCTTAGCCTGTTCTTGGAACGAATGAATTAAAATAGTTCTGTCAATTGGTCAATGTCTTTTGACAGTGGTGACGGAACGTGATTCGCTTTTCTACAATCGACGAAGAAATATGTCGTCGTAAATATATTTTTAAACTTCGCTAAAAAGAAGTAATCTTTTATAAATTTTAAATGGAAGTTCACGCCTTTGACTTCTTATCAATGTTTATATCAGGATAACTATGTATTTCGGTAAGATCTTTGGATTTTTGGAACCACATTTATAACCTCGATGACAAGGTAGTATTTTGACGAAAGATAATTACGAAGTTTACGAAGCTTGCAGAGGCGTTAATGGAATATTTGCCTGCTCTTCAAGATTAATTAGTATTCCTTAAAAAAGTGGTAAGTTCTCTTTATGTGTTCAAATCACGACCAATCTCCAATTGTTTTTCCAAATCTAATGGAACTAATTTCTTTTCTTTGCAGCTGAAATTGCACTTTTTTTACATATATTAATTCTATTGTTGGATAAAATTTGCCTTGGATGCTGACAATGTGGTTACGGGCTCGTCATTCTAGTGGAGACGACACCTGTCGCGGTCTGCAGATGTGATTTTGAATCCCGTGGTAATGTAACCGCCTTCAGGTACTTAGTTTGAATTATTTTTGTGTAGATTAATCTAATAATGATGCACGACTCAATGATCAGGCCCATGTAAAGACTCAATGATTTGGCTCATGTTTGGAATCATGTTACGATATATATTTTGACTTATAAGCTGGCATTTTGCTGGGTATTCAAAATTTCACGCCTCAACCCTGAGAATAGTTAATCTTTAGCTTACTAAAACACTGGAATAAATTATACCAATAGTGATAATGTTTATAATGTATATTCAATCAATTCGCCTATAAAAATATAGAAACTTTCTTCTAGAGATGTATTCTATTATTTTTTGTTCCTGCTCTTATGATTAGAGTATCAATCTCTATCGCTGATATCCGTGTGCATAAAGTTGGTAAGACTTATCCTCCTGGCGCCTGAAACGAATTATATCTTTTGTTTGTTAGTTTGTTTGTTAGTTCATGTCTCCATAATAAGAGATCTATTATTATTTTTGGTTCATAGCCATTGTTAACATCATTTTTATTATTACAATACTTCATAAATATGATATATTTAAGGAATGCCAAGTATAAGGCCAACAATTGCCAACTTAGTTCATAGTTGACAAATACAAATCAGGTTTTAATAATTAAAATAATAGGGATTGAATAATCGATCGTCGCGTAACCACAGAAGAGGGATGCAATCGAACACACGAACGTTATTCTTCCACGTAAAGTGTTGCAGACTAAACATTCGTGTGTCGTGTGCTGAGGCCAGTCTAGCATTTGCAAGATATTTCATAAACCCGTCTAGTATTTCTGCCCAAATGCCAAGGTCAGATGTGGCTAGACAGCTAATTGTATGATGTACCGTGGGCACCACGTTGCGAGTCACTTTCCCAGGGATCGCAGTCGGCTAATTGGACCAGTTATGGCAAATGATGTAACTCCGCACCAATCTGTATGGGTATGCTAATCAACTCGAATGTTCTTCAGAATATGTTCTCATAGGCATTAAATACACTAATTACTTCAAATTAGAAGGTTAATGAATTGTTTATTGCGTTGATGTGTGTCAATGTGTTGTATGACATTAGGTTGGAGTGATGACGACTTAACATTTAATCGTTGTTTACCATTAGTTCAAAATTACTCGTAGTACAATATTATACTAAAGAAGGGGAGGGAAGGAGGCGCCATTATACACCATTGATTAGCAAAATGCTAGCATTCAACAGTCAAGGATTGCCATTAGGCACCTAACCTAAGTATACCTTTTAGAGAAGGAGTTTTTAACAATGCCTTTTTAATGGACCTACGTATCAAAATTCCAATTTCAAGCTACATTTATTGGGTGGTTTGAGCTATATGTAGACAAATTAGTCACTCACCATTTATATAGATGATGTATATATTAACTATCTACCAGTGAGGGTCGTGTGTTGTATCACATGACATAGTATGACATGTATTCGGTAAAAAGCTGTTATCTGTGGGCGTTACAAACAGATACTTATATTTTATTATTTCTATAAAAGGCTTAACGAAGCGCTTGTAGCCTCGCTAGCAATTTTGCAACATTTTGTCCACTCAAAGGTTACCTGTGAGAAATTGCTCTTAGCGATAAGGCCGCCATTTGTAAATTGTTCAAATATTCATTTATTGTATTTTAATTCATATTGGCGTACAAGCAAGTTTTACTTACTAACTTACTAGCTCAGTGTTTTGTAAACGATCAAATCTACACGCATCTTTCGATGCAGTATTATTGGGAGAGGTGACTATTTCTATTTACGAGCGTGCTTCACATTTGATAGGCAGAACAAAATACAAGTGGTGTCCGTGGGCGTAACTATAGCACTACTCTGTCTACTCTTTCGGTAAGATGACATGATTTGTATGCACGTATTAGTTAAATACGTTTCTTAACTCTTCAGAATTCCATGCTTCAAATATTCTTTCTTAAAAACAGTAATAAGTAATTGACAAAAATACCTACATATCTCTACTACCACCTACCAATAAATTCGCTCCCTCCACAAAAGGAGTGCACCTATAAATAACTAGAAGTTCTGCATCATCAGAGTGGACAGCCGCTCATTACTCCACAATTACAGCCTCCCAATAATTGCCCACTCCCGCGCCGAGAAGCAGTGCTCGCGTACAAATTACACATAATTACACATCCGTAATATTTACTCTCCAGTTATATTATAATGTTACCACAAAAAGGTCAAAAAGGTCAGTTAATCCTTGACATTTTTACAATTTCGTCTACTTCCTTGTCACAATACAGTACATACTTTTTATTCCCTGCTTCAAATAAAGAAGGTTTTCCCTCGAATGATAGCAGTAGTCGAGTTCACTTTGTGAATATACTAAAAACCCATCCCTTCCTATCGATTCAATAGCACAAAATTTTAAATAAATAAATAAATAAATATCCATCACGCCTTTTCCCCGAAGGGGTGGCAGAGGCATATTATATGCCCACTTTTCACCGTGTGGATTCCTGTCCCACGTAATGGGTGGTGAGCCCATTGCCGTGTTGAAATAGACAGACGCAGGATGTGACTACCTGCTGTTGAAATTTTTTAGGCCGCCCATAAGGCATTCAACCAGGCTTAACGACTGCCATTTTACTGGCAACCGGGACCAACGGCTTAACGTGCCTTCCGAAGCACGGAAACGCTCGCAAATGTAAATGCCACAAAGTGGTCACCCATCCGAGGACCAGCCATAGTGAAAGTTGCGTAACTCAGTGATCGTTTACAGAACACTGAGACCGCGGGGCCACGAGCGCTTCCACACAATTTTCCACAAAATTTTAAATCAATATAATTAGAATAATAAAGGCATTTTTCTCTTCTCTCCTAAACGAGAATCAAATAGTTTGATGACCTCCACGCACGCCATTATTCTCTTTCTGTAGTTTTATAGCTTAAGTCAGTTGAAGTCCAATAAATCAATTTATTTATATTTCTGTTATAATAATTGCCAAATGTATGTAGCGTTCAAAATCTCTCCAAGACATTCAATCGACCAATAATTTAATTTAACATAATTATAGAAGACACGTATACTAACTAATCCTTGTTTTGTGCGAATACCCAAACAGTCCAGTGGCTTTGACAACAAAAGTGAACGGAGACAATAGTTCTAACCATTTGATTATTGTATGTAGCTTGCATTATACAGAGCTAAGATAAAGAGTATTTATATTCTTTATCTTAGATACAGAGAGTTCCAGAGTACACTGAAAAGTTTATGACAGCGCAGTGTTAAAGAATTAATCCTATTAATATTATAAACGCGAAAGTTTGTAAGTAGGAATAGATGTTTGTTACTGTTTCACGCACAATCAACTGAATGGATTTTAATGAAACTTTACAATAACATAGCTTACACATCAGAATAACACATAGGCTACTTTTTATCCCGGGAACAAACTCCTGTGTGAAACGGAAGCGGGAAAACTTCACCATACGTGCGGAGCCGCGGGCGTAAACTGGTACTTCATAACTACCCTACCTGTACACCATCGCATTTTAAAAAAGCTCACTTTAATATTATATAAATGAGAACTATTACACTAAGTAAAAAGTCAAATATACGGACATTTTTTTTATACCACTGAGGTGGCAGACAAGCAACAACCTGATGGAAAGTGGTCACCGTAGCCTACGGATAAGCATTTAACTCGCCAAAATGACGCCGCCCGCTTCAAGGAATGCCATCTAATGAATAGAGGGCCATTCTCACAGTCCACAAGACTACTGACAGCCGTTCCAGGTTTCAATGAAACTGAAAATTTTGCTACGAATGTGGATGAATAGCATTTTCCTTTTGAATCAGTTCTGGCACCAAATTTTTTCCACTGTTACAGAGAGGCTTATCTTTGCCGGCAGGTGTAGTTCCTGATCAAAAAGGATAGGGGCATTGATAGAAAACCTCTTCAAATACTCGCCGTGCTAGATTCGGTAAAATGTAGTTCAAGATAAATAATAATAATATAATGGAAATTGTATTCATAGACCAATTTCATTTCATTAAATATACTATGAAGCCGACCAACATCGCGGTGCTCCAGTAAACCTCACCTGCAAGTTGCACCTTTGAATTAACGGTTGAGGCATCGACGTAGGATCATGTAAAGAGGCTGCGAGGGAGGTCGCACGGCAGTTGCTTCCTACAATGACGTAAAGTAAAGCGTATTAATAAATTATTATGCAGCTGCGGCTACGGATACAATCGGGAAGTTGTGGATGTGTCAAAATGTCAAAAACATTTCAATATTCAGATAAGTTTACATGGCTCTTCAAAAGAAGGAAAAGTTCGAACCTCGCGTTGTACTGCAAGCACGCTCCATTAGTATTCAGCACGCGCACTACCTTCCTCCTATCTACTTTTTGTCAACCCCTTGGCTAATACCTCTGCAATATCACATGAAAGTATAATTTGTCAACAAACTTACCCACAAATATAGAGCTACAGACCGGCAACTATTTGCAGTCCAACCATCTCTGTTTTATAAACTGATAATAGCTAGGTAGGTTATTTTATCCAATAAAGTACAAAAAAGTTAGGTAAAGTACTTACCTAACCTCTGAAAAGTGTCAGTTCTTTTGTATAACTGAAATGAAATGAAAAATCTTTATTCATGTAGGTCACAAAGTAACACTTATGAACGTAAAGATTACTGTTTCTACATTTACTGTCAGATTCACAAAGCAATATGTAGAGCCAGAGAAAGAACCTGGCAATAAAACTCATGGCCACTCTTTTCTAACCGCCAGTAATTACATTAGTTTGATTTATATGATATTTGACCAATTATACAGTAATGAATTCATACAAAAAAAAGAACAAAATCGATGTTGTGTTCATTAAAATTACACTTACATAGTTCCTTTAAATTTATGTGAGAACAGTCGACTAAACTTAGTTTGCCTTAAATTTTAATAATTAAGAGATATAAAAGCTGGTACGGGTAGTTGACAATAGGGCAAAGATCTAGCACATTTGGACTTTACTTACTCTGCTAAGATATTGTAATTTTGGTTATTAATGTAGTGCCATTCAGTTACGTTAATGCTGTGAAAGTTATAGGTTAGATTGAAATTTTCGAAAACTGTAAAATTTTCAAAAATATTATTGTTTCTAAAAGGACGATATTCTTAAAACATCTGTTATAAAATGCAAAGTTATATTTTATAATAAATTTGCTATCATAATATAATCTCAACAAATCAATTGATCAACATCAAGTTTCAGTTCTACCACAGCCTTATGTCACATCGTCACGCGACATTTGTGAAAGCGGTAATCTCTTGAAACGAATCTGTGTGCGCCGGCGCATGCCTGGAATACTTGTCACTTAATTTATTAATATCTGTTGTTGTTCGACAAAAAAGTGAAGTCATAAATTGTAGATTAGAATCAATTGTAATTAAACACTCAATATTTACGGTTGGCAACGCCACGGAACATTGTTACAAGCTAAAGTATGCATGAGTCACGGTTAACAATAAATAAATAAATAAATGTATTATAGGATATTTTTAAAGTGTTATCTAGTCTTAATTAAGATATAGGCTTGTGCTATGGAATCTAGACAATGCTACATAGAAAATACTCAAATTCTGAATCAAACATTTTCGTGCTATGTTCGAATCCAATACCTCAGCGACGGGCTGTCACATACACAACCTCTGTGCCACCAAAGTAACAACATGAGACTTACAAAGATAAAACCAGATTAGCTACCGCAGAGATCTATTAATCTATATAATTAAGCAATGACTCAAGCGGTAAGTCGTGGATGGGTGATCGCTATTTAGATATCGGAGCTCCGTCGTCGTGTCTTCGATAACTCGTCGCAATATCACGACAAGTTTAAAAGACTTGCATATTAACTGACTCCCTTTTATAGCGTAAAATATGTCTTAAATAACTCGCTCGATTAGTTTAAGAAATAGCTTATTAACGGAAATTCTGTCCGTGTGCTCGTTCTGTGTGAAAGTATTGTCACTTTGACCAGGTTTGAAGGGCACAGCTTTACGCGGGGGCTAACGGGAAATGTGACCATGTACTGCAATGTCTACAATTGCAATGATGGTATTTCACTGATATCGATAGTCAAGTCGGTAACATACGAAACACAGCGTATTGGTGGGCTCGCTATCGACAATATGGACGATCGAGAAACATGTATGTATTCTGTGCCATCTATTGTTCAACACAAGGTCTTTGAATACACGAAAGGTATAAAAATAAGGTCAACTTAATCTCAAAAGTGTCAAATAAAGAATGATTTACACAAAATATTTGTATCCATGCTTCGGAACGTTAACGTGCCATTTCAAAGGCATGTCCATATGCTGTCTTCCACCTCAGTGTTATAAATATATATAAAGTGCCATTGATTTAAAAGGTAAGAAGTCAAGTATAAATTTAAATTTAAGTGACTATTTTTACAGAGTTTAAGAGGTTATTATTAAATGCGAATATGACTTTATCCAGATGTGCCAAAAGCAAAATACTCTATCTCTGTCCTCTTTACTGAGGTGCATAATAGTCTTTATCCCGTAAGCTACTCGTAAATATGTCTGACAAATAGACAAAAATAAAATTGTGTAATAAAAAAAAAATCTCCGTTTCTCTGTACATGTAGTGTATACTAATATTATAAAGTTGAAGAGTTTGTTTGGTTGAAGGCTACTTACTGGTTTGATTTGAAAAATTCTTTTTGTGTTGGTTATAGGCTTTATGTCATCACGCTGCTATTCTGGAGAGCGGAGCAGTAGTTATAAATGTCGACAAATCGACCAAATCTTGTAGAATTTATAAGCGGCGGTTTCGAACTCTCGTAGCAGAAAGATCAAAGTATGTCACGGGTGAAGCCATGAAGGTCACCTAGTTAATTATAAAGTGAACTTCCATTACCACAATCACACAATGTACTCGTATTATAGTGGTACAGCGAAGAGAATGAGGTAGACGACTTTACTTTAATATAAAAAAATAAAATAAATATCCATCACGCCTTATCCCCGAAGGGGTGGCAGAGGCATATTATATGCCCACTTTTCACCGTATGGATTCCTGTCCCACGTAATAGGTGGTGAGCCCATTGCCGTGTTGAAATAGACAGACGCAGGTTGTGACTAACTGCTGTTGAAATTTACTTTAATATAAATTTAAGAAAGCGAATGGTAAAATGTTTGATACGCCTCGGACAACCCCTTCGGGGATAAAGGTGAGACTATATACAATATGTTAAGAAAACCCTGTCCGATCCATGAAGGTATTGGTAGGTATCGAGATGTGATTTAATTCCTGTAATCCTTTTTGGAAATTACCCCAAAAAATTACCCCAAATAAAATAACTTAAAAATTAATATAATGTTGTAGCTTACATGGCAACACAGGGAAAGGGCTATTCGGAAATGCAAGGTCAAAAGGTCAGCTTTCGAAATGACCTGCCGGCGGTTTCTTTTGATATCACAAACACTAGTAGCCGCATGCCAACAAAGGTGTAGTCAGTTTTTGTAAATTTGCTATATTTTTAGGAAATTGGACTAATTCTGATACTAAAAACACGCATTTAAAAAAATTATAACTATTTCATACTTATAAATAGTAATTTTTAATTCTATTTTTGGTAATGTTATTGAAGTGCCTATGTGCCCCTTTCGGGTCAGACAGGGTTTTCTTAACACATTATATGTGTGTTATTGTGTAGCCAGTGCAGTCCCAGAATCTCTCAGTAATGCTTCACAAAAGCCAGGTGCGAGGTGCGGCTTCAAACTCCCGACAAAGTTGCGTCTTCCCATCTCATCTGCAAGTATAAGCCGGCATCAAAAGCACTCCGCTACATTTCCATTCATGGTAAATTAGCATCACAACTATTTCTTTAAACATAAAATTTAACATAATAGTTATTAGCGGATATATTAACCCCGGTTTGTGTGTCCTGTGTCGGACACTCTTGAAGTGCTAGGCGGGGCTGGGAGTGATAAAGTATACAAGATCAGGTTAAACTAGACTTTAATACCGGTGATAGCCTAGTGGCTAAGGTATCGAGTTTTGCTATTTGAAGTCCAGAGTTCAATCCTCGGCCATTGCTCTACTAAAACTTAGTTCCGTAAGTCACAATTCTGATGATACACAAGTTAACGAAACTTTTGTAAATGATGTCCATGGACCATTTCAAAGCGCCTTCTCCCTTTTTATTAACTTTTTCGCCTGTCTTATCTTGTCTATACCTATGTTACTTCCTCTTCAAAGAACAATTTTAAAATACACCTTCTCTCTTAAAATATTTTTAAAACTGTGTATGTTCTTGGTTTCTTTAAATGTAACTTAACTAACTATTTTCACGCTGTATCCATGACGAGGGCCATCAGAGGGCCATCAGAGGGCCATCAGAGAGGACAGACCGCGAGGCTTCGTGATCCTTGCAGACTTCTTTGCTTCCTGAAGATTCAATAATCGTTTCACACATGCACAGTTACATTTGACCTTTCCGATTTTGAGGAATCTGCCCACGTGGTCCTCATATTAGAAGCGCTCCTGGCCTCGCGGTCTCAGTGTTCTGTAAACGATCACTGAGTTACGCAACTTACACTATGGCTGGTCCTCGGATGGGTGACCACTTTGTGGCATTTACATTTGCGAGCGTTTCCGTGCTTCGGAAGGCACGTTAAGCCGTTGGTCCCGGTTGCCAGTAAAATGGCAGTCGTTAAGGCCTTATGGGCGGCTTGAAAATTTCAACAGCAGGTAGCCACAACCTGCGTCTGTCTATTTCAACACGGCAATGGGCTCACCACCTATTACGTGGGACAGGAATCCACACGGTGAAAAGTGGGCATATAATATGCCTCTGCCACCCCTTCGGGGATAAGGCGTGATGGATATTTATTTATTTATCTGGTTCTCATATGTACGTCTTGGTCTATCCTGACTCCTTCTACCCTCGACTTTCGCACAATATATATTTATTTGTTTTAAACTGACAAGAGTTGAACACATAATTTTGTATATAACGGGATTTCACACGACACTAATATTATATAAAAGGGTTAGAATACCTTTTGTTCCTCGACTTTTCGACTGGGTTGCATCCGTCGTGGTCCCGAGTCGCGCGTAATTCCGTTCTATACAAATACATTATATATTCTTCGTCAATTGTTCCTCACTCATTCTTTGGACGTGTCCAAACTAACGGGGCATGCCCATTTGCAGCTTAACGCTGGCACTTTAATTCCAACCTGCCATGCGTATCACTTCGTAAAGTTTGATCAGCCAACGTTACGCCGCACAAATTTTTCATGTTAGTGAATTCATGTATCTTTTGACATACCCAAATTTCACTACCGAAAAGCAAAGTTGGCACAAGCACTTCGTTGTAAATAGTACTTTAAATGTTATGGTAGATTATTGGAAAGTTTGCAAGCCATATAAAATATGCTTTTATTAAAAATATTGCCACGCTGGGCAAAATTTTAATTTCATATTCATGACGGCTGCTATGCAGGTTATCAAATAAGTGCATATTATTTTTAAGAAAGTAAAAGAGTTAGCCATTTGGATTTATAAAGATTAACCGACAACTATTAGTACTTATTTTGAAGTCTATATATAACACGGACACATCCTCTATTGACGTCCTCGCTTATTTCGTAGACGTGTTGTACCTGGTACAATTTGTGAGCAATCCATTTCATCAACACAATCCATTTCGAAGACCGTCCAAATGAGGACCAAACTTCATATTATTATTAATGTTTCATAAACTTTCTTCATTCATAGCCGACTTTATAATAAGAAAAGTTCTAAATGACATAGTGTATAGAGTGACTGAGCCGCCTGAGCCGCCCACTTAAGCTCTAAATACGGCACAAATGGCAGAGCCCCGCGGCGACTTTACGAGCACGACGTCATAATCGTCACTTGAGACTACAAATTGAAAAACATCTCTAATATTATGCATAAAACGAACCGTTGGTTTTATTAATTACTGTAGGTACGATTTTAAACTATATATTGAATTTCTTTTAGTTAGAGATCTAAGATATGTTAATACATCGGTGAGGTCTATAAATTGTTAAAGAACTACAATTATAACGACCCCCGGCTGTGTGCCGATGATATTGATATTAGAAGTATAATTTTCCTAACATATGTTGTATATTTTTTAAATATCATTTGTATTTAGTAAAAATAGCAATAGACACAATCACAATAGTATTAATATTATAATAATGGCATTTTACAAGATAGCGTAATATTCTTCAATGAAAGCTGTAGAAAATATAATCTACATAAGAAGTTAGAATCAATTAAATAAATCTTAATTATTATAATACAAACGATAGTCTCGCGTCCGGTAGTTTCCTGATATTATGTAATAGTAATATTTAAAATATGTAAAAGTATCAATAATAATCAAAACTATTTTAAAGTTAATCTAAACTTGTCAAGTTACTAAGATTCCCAAACAAACAAATCGGTCTTTTCAGTATTTGTCTCTTTAAATATTATACTGGCGAAATGCATCCACCGCCGAGCTGCCGACGGCGCCGACTTAATACTGTTAGCCATTAATGTAGAGTACACATGCCATCCTCTAGGCACGTACTTTCTGGACATGCATGCTGACCTTTATAAATTTTCAGTTTGTTCTTCTTCTGGACGTTATAAATTTGAGAGTTAAGGACTATACACTGTATTAGTAGTTAAACTTGAACAGTGTGATCGTAGCAACTAGAAGTTTTAGATGTTATACACTCTAGTTTTTTTCATAAAGAACCTTTAATCTGTGGAAACAGGTACGAAATTCTCTGTTTAAACTTTGTGTTAAGTCAGTTACATCTATAAATAAGTATGTAACTTTGTTCTAGGAGTAAGAAAATGCATAAAACAGCCCAGTAGAGATAGTTGTACCTGTACGAGGAGCTCGGTTCACTCCAACACTACGATTTATTATTATTACATTTCAATATTCAAATAAAACACCGAACGTCTATCTAACTCCGTATTTATCACCGTTTCTCGAGAACGCCGACCGCTTCTCAGGCAATATCAGTGTACGGTGCGCGTGCGCCGCTCTGGCAGCGAAGCACAGCCCCGTCATTCAGCCACGTCACGACTTCCGCACACGCTGGAAAATACTGTACAATTGATTAGCCCTCGCGAGATTGTAAAGATGGAGCACACTGAGCTCACTGGTGAATCTACTAGTATACATAAATAAAGCTACAATACTTAATTGAGTAAATTTTAGCTGATTCGATACCATTTCACAGGCTAACTTTGTTCCAGGGCCTCCTCTTTAGTTTTCAGTTCTGTCTTGAGGCAATAATTTTCAAAACTCCCTTTTTATGGATTTCTATATCATAATGTGTCATAACTATCTTTGTGCTTTAGAGCTTAATCCCAAATCAATTTGGACTATGTGTTTATGAATCATTAAAACAGATACTTGAATCTATTTCACACAAATTTTCAGGTAACCTCTTCAATTTACTGGCTAGGCTGACACGCATAGAGTGTTAAAATAATCAGATATTACTGAGTATGTATGTACACTGGTATTCAGCGTTATCAGATAGCTCTGATCGGTGGTCGATGTCTGCGTGTACGCAATCGTGGGTATATCCGCTATATTTGCAAGACGGTAAGGGCACCAGAACCTATCAGTTTTAATGGCATCATTCCGTCTTTAGTAGCGACATCCAAAATATTCCCTAGCACTTGTAAATGTTTCATTATTGCAAGTATTACCTTATTATAGAAGCATTTGTGCCAACTGAGTCCAGAAAAAGGGATATGTGGTAATTGTAATTATTTATATCCAAGGAACAGTATTTTTAAGCAATGAAAAAACAAACTTTTTCTAAGCATTTGTATAAATATAGAATATATATAGAATTTATAGGTATTTATTAAATTACCTACAAATTCTTTTAAAAATATAGTAACTTACTTAATCGTGGCGAACAAAGTACACTATTAGTATTATTATTTCGAGTACTTGGCACTAAACTCGACTGATCCCACATCCGTCCGCATAGGCGGTGATTTGGTCGAACGCACGGACCAGGTTAAATACCTGGGATCTGTTTTTCACACGTCCAGTGACATCGATTGCGATGTCAAGTCACGCATTGCTGCCGCGTGGGCCAAATGGCGGGAGATGACCGGTGTCATTTGTGACCCTAAAATGCCGATCCGGTTGAAGGGACAGGTCTACAAAACCATTATTAGACCTGTCCTTTTACATGGCAGTGAGACGTGGCCGATATTGGAGCGACACAAGCAGGAGCTGCGTGTCACGGAAATGAAGATACTGCGGTGGATGTGTGGGGTCACGCGGATGGACCGCGTGAGAAACTCTCGCATCCGCGGCAGCCTTCACGTCCGTGACATTGCAGACAAGTTGCAAGAGTGTCGCCTTCGTTTGTATGGTCACGTCTTGCGGCAACCGCCGGGCTACGTAGGTAACAAATGTCTGGCCATGTCAGCCCCGCCGGGTCCCGGTAAGAGGGGAAGACCCAAGAAGTGCTGGCTTGACGTCGTAAGGGATGACATGCATGCTAATGGTCTCACTACAGGAGATGCCGAAGACCGTGTGAAGTGGAGGAGAAAATGTAGGAAAGCGGACCCCGGGCATCGCGAGACGCAACTGGGACAGACGCTCGGATGATGATGATGAGTTTACAGAAAACAAATAACTGCCTCGGTGGCACAGTGTTAGTGTATGCGACTGCCGCGATTGAGGTACCGGGTTCGATTTCCGGGTCGTAAAAATATTTGTGTTTTCCACAAATGTTTGTTTTGGAGTTTAGGTGTTTTCAATATGTATGTATTTAGACGCCGTCTGGCCCAAAGTAAGCTAATATAAGCTTGTGTTATGGGATCTAGACGACTGATAAACATTCTTATATATGTTTATCAGTCGTCTAGATCCCATAACACAAGCTTATATTAGCTTACTTTGGGCCAGACGGCGGTGTGTAAATAAAAATGTCCCACCATATTTATTTATTTATTATTATATTTGGGTTTACAACATTGATGCAAACATATATGTAATTGTAATGATATTAGTTAAACGTAGCGTCATTATAACTGATAGTGCCGGCCCGCAGCAGAGCGCCATCAGGGTGTACACCGAGATCTAGTTCAGAACTTTTGTTCAAAATATCCGATTGATTAAAACCTGAAGTAACTATTATATAAAAAAAAACTCTCAGAATAGACAGAACATAAACAAGACACACAAAAAATTAGTCATAAATACTCTTACGCCACGGAAAATTTAACGAATTGTTTTCACCTATTTAATTTTCAAATAATTTACTTTTTAAACGCTAGCTTGGTATAAGCGTTTGGTCCCAATTTGTACAATGTTATTCAACAGTAAGTATCGCTCGCGACTTTGGTACAGGAAGCTTTTATATTTACACAAAAGAATGGCAACCTGAACAAAAAATTAATACGCTTTTGAACCATTTCGTTTTGCGTTTGCGCATGTACATCGTTTCAATGCGCAAACCACTAATGGTGCGGTCTTGCGGACCGTCAGACTGCTATAACGTAAAGCCGTGTGCATACTAGGATTTTCAGTGTGCAGATCAGAGATGTTACACCTAGTTCGGTAAAGTTCCAAAAGAAGTTACAATGTTTTGGAACCTGTATCGAAATTAATCAGAACATAATTTGAAGGATTTGGATAAAGAAAATACCGCCTCTTCGTTCTTTTGCAAACTGGGAGACCTGGAGGCAACTAGGTGTTCATCTTGCAGAATAAAAAGAGAAACACCACGTTGATAGTATAAATAAGCAATAACCCAACTACCTCGCCATTATTCGATGTACTTATAGTACAACTTGTCTTTTATCTTATTGCTTCTTTTACATTTTTAGCATTAGTAGATAAATTCTCTACGTCACATTCTCTTACGATTGATAGACTGGTGAGATGTGGGTACATTCCACATATCATCACTATAAGGAATGGATTTGTAAGTTGCTGTACAAATCCGAAAAGTGGACGGGTAATTATTAAAAATGAAGCAAAAATATTAAAGTCGGCTATAAATGCATTATTTCAATAATAAACATTATTTCAATAATAAACATTCAAGTCCTAGGACTTATTTTCACATCCTGCTTTGTCTTTTCAGTTTGTCTGTTATATTGTGAAAGGAAATGAAAAAATCAATAGATCTGTTAGAAAGAGAGAGAATGGAAAATATAGAATATATTTGTAAACTTGAAAGAAAATTTCAGAAACTATCTCAGTCGACACGCAGTTCAACTATCTTGGTCAGAAATATCTCACAACGCGAAAATGAGACCACAGAGGATCTCAATAAAGTAGTCACAAAGATTGGTAATGTACTGTACGAAATCTATCGAGTACCAACAAAAGAGGGAGGCAAGAAAAACATAGTGGTTGAATTTACGAAGGTCCAAACAAGATTAGACATCATTTCCTCAGCACGAAGATTTAATAAACCACGTAACCAAGACGAAAAGTTAAATTCAAACCTAATCGGATTACCGGGTGAATACAATCCTTCTATATTGAGGAATATCTATCTCCTTCAGGAAGAAGGCTATATTTCTTGGCCCATCAGTTTGCTAAGCAGGACCAGTTTCGATTTTGCTGGATATCAAATTCTAAAATATTCCTACGTAAGGCAACTGACACGAAACTTGTCCTAATAGCATCTGAAAAATGCCTGGAACTTCTCAAAGAAAACAAGGAGCACCATAACCATAAACTGTCGCATTATGTGTTACCGTATGTATTAAGGCGCTCATGGTTGTGTGTTCACACATCATCACACACGAATATCCCGAGTGTTACAGATATCATTGCTGACTGTTAGTAATAGTTGTTATTTCCCGCATGCCATTTTGTACCTACACACACATATCTTCTCGCACGACATACTTATAGACCCAAAAATAGTAAACTTCATAACTGCCTGCATTACTACAAATATAGATTTCGATTATGAGGAAACACTTGCTATGGGACACGTACATGTCATAACGTTTGTTCTTTTGCTAGATAAAAAATATATATGCATATAACTACTTATAAAATAAGGGAAATTATACTGCTTATAAATTACAAAATAATACACATAATAATATACAAACTATATCTACACAAAATTCACACAAGAACATAGCAAACCTATTGAAGCGAATGAAGCCCTAGAGATACACATTACACCACACCAACAATCATTGCACTGTGCGTATCCACACCATGCGTTTAAAAATATAAAAAAAATGGATAGTGCATTAACAACTTTGAAGGAATATTAGAAGTGTGTATAGGAACATACATGACCTGCAGGTTTCTCTGAGTCTCTTCGAGTATGACGTAGACTTAATCGTTCTCACAGAATGCCATAGATACCGATACCGATAAACCTATCCCACAACTTGAAAATTACCACACTTTCTCCACCTCAAAACACTTAAACAAGTGTGATGGTGTAGACATTGACTTGAAAAACACACTTAGTGCGAACTCAAAAGAAATAATGCTGAGGCATGCGTCGTGCCTACAAATTAAGATATTTGATTCCGTTATCCTGGGTATATATCGCTCACCGTCAAACACCTCTGCGGACCCATTTATACAATCCCTTGAGAAGCATATCGACTCCATAAAAAGATGTAAAAACATTATAATAATGGGCGACATTAATATTATAAACAGACCAAACGAGAAATCTCATGAGCGTTCAATTAGGCTTGTATTCTTGAATATGCTGGCATCTCACGGTCTTTTACTAGGACATTCCTTACCAACCAAACTTGATAGATGCTTGGACCATGTCATTCTGTATTTAAATAGAAACAAAGTCTCTGCGTCAATTTCAGTGCTAAATACAACTATCACAGACCATGCCATGATATTTTAGGAAATTAGATTTGAAAAAAAATCAATGTAAACGTCAAAAAACTATCCAAATCATTGACTATGGAAAGGCCTTAAAATCCCTGAAATAACCAATCTTCAGGATCTACAGTATATCCAAAATCCCGATTCCTTAGTTTCTCAATTATTAAATAAGTTAAAGTGTTGTCTCGATAACAATACCATTACAAGGACAGTTCCTAAAAACAAACGTCCAATTAAACCCTGGATTACATCAGGTATTCTGCGGTGTATACAGAATAGGAATACCATGCAAAGACGGCTACGTTTAGACCCAGAAAATTTAATTCTCAAAATTCCATATAAAAGATATAGAAACTACTGCAATAAGATAATTAAGAAACATAAAAGAAATGACGATAAAGATCAAATCAATAATAATATAAATTGTCCAAAAATGCTATGAAACAATAAATAATATTGCAAACAAGAGACCCAACAAAATCGCAAACTATGAGCTCCTAAATTCACGTTCATCACCTACTGAAGCGGTTAATTATCTGAATACTTATTTCTAGAATATTGGAAAATCGCTAGCTGAAACTGCATATGAAAATCCTACACCTATTTAAACAATATCCCCCAACCTATCTCAATGCTGTCTTCCTTTGTGCTCCTTGAAACAGACCCGCAGGAAGTTCACTATATCCTTATGAGCCTAAAATCGGAAAGTGCCCCCGGGTGGGACAACATCTCAACCAAGTTCCTAAAAATGGAGTTATATTCAGATCAGAGAGCGGATGCGCGCAGTGTGCGTAAAGAGTGCTCGGCGAACGGTTCGCACCTCTGAAAAAGGCTGTCTAAATACAGCTGAAACCGGTCGGTCTATTACTGGTCGTAAAAACGTGAGTAATCCCGTTTACTTATTTATAATGTGTAATAATAACGTTCGTTATCTAGTTTCTTCCCTTCTTTATTAAAACAAGCGCTATAATAATAATTTTATAATAGAAGCACTCGCGGCCCCGCGGTTTCAGTGGTCTGTAAACGATCACTGAGTTACGCAACTTTCACTATGGCTGGTCCTTGGATGGGTGACCACTTTGTGGCATTTATATTTGCGAGCGTTTCCGTGCTGGAAGGCACGTTAAACCGTTGGTTCCGGATGCCAGTAAAATGGCAGTCGTTAACCCTGGTTGAAGGCCTTATGGGCGGCTTGAACCTTCAACAGCAGGTCGCCACAACCTGCGTCTGTCTATTTAAACACGGCAATGGGCTCACCACCTATTATGTGGGACAGGAATCCACACGGTGAAAAGTGGGCATATAATATGCCTCTGCCACCCCTTCGGGGATAAGGCGTGATGGATATTTATTTATTTATTTATTAAAACAAGCTATAGTAACACCAGTATACAAGGGAGGGGACAGAGATGAGGTGTCAAACTATAGACCTATTTCAGTACTGCCATCTATCGCAAAAATTTTTGAAAAAATAATCAATAATCGGTTAACAGATTACCTACAAAAAACTATAAAATTCTTTCTGAGTCTCAGTTCGGCTTTCAGCGTGGCCTTTCTACAGAAGATGCTGTCCTAGCTTTGACCTCCCATATTGTGAAAAACGTAGGCATGGGTATGAAGTGCCTAACTGTCTTTCTGGACCTACGGCGTTAGACACCGTCTCTGTTCCTATTCTGCTGCGTCAGTTAGAGAGGATTGGTGTTAGAGGAGTACCGCTGTCTCTTCTGAGGGACTACTTACACGGTCGTACGCAACGAGTTAAGATTGGAGAACACCTAAGCGCGGAAACCTGTGTTAATTTCACAAGGTAGTACTTTATCACCGACTCTGTTCCTGATCTACATAAACGTTCTATGTAACATTAACCTGGAAAAAGGTCGTATATTTTCGTTTGCAGATGACACGGCCATTGTATTCACGGGTGGGACTTGGGTTTCGTTTCGAGCAACTGCGGAGAGGGGATTAGCAAGAGTTGCAACCTGGCTGAAGTCACACCTATTATCGGTTAACACCAAGAAGACAAATTACATAACCTTTACGAATTACAGCTCCTCTCAGCCCGGACCCATGTTCCAGCTCAAGATTCACAGATACAGTCCTCCACATAACAGCCCATGCACTTGCAGCATAATCTCTAAAGTACAGCATACAAAATACCTGGGTGTTATGGTGGATCAACGACTTTCTTGGCATATTCACACGGACATGGTTATGACACGCCTGCAAAAACTTACCTGGCTATTCAAAACATTAAGACATATCACCACTAAGCCCTTACTATCTCAGATATATATCTCATTAGCTCAATCAGTCCTGACGTACTGCATACCTATTTGGGGCGGGGCTTCTAAGACACAGTTCCTTGACCTCGAAAGAGCTCATCGATCCCTACTTAAGGTTATGTATTTTAAACCGTATAGATTCCCGACTGAAAGCCTTTAATAATAATAAAACTTTATTCATTTAGGTCACAAAGTAACACTTATGAACGTCAAGAATATTGCTTCTATATTTACTGCCAGATTCGCAAAGCAATAGGTAGAGCCTGAGGAAGAACCTGGCAATAAAACTCATGGCCACTCTTTTATAAACGCCAGTAATTACATTAGTTTGATTAACATGATATTTCTTTACTCAGCGTACAGTCTCTTAACTGTCAAGAAGTTGTATATTTTGCACGCTACCCTAAAGTTGCACAAAAAACTACCTTACGACCCACACGTGCTGAAAAAGAGACGGAAACTTGTGGTCTCGCATACCAATACTGTAAAAACACGAAACGCCCAACGACAGTTCACTTGGCTATCATCGTACTTATATAATCAACTTAATTACCATTTACATTTTTACCCTTTAACGTCCCGTAATTGCAGGCTATCGGTAACAAAATGGCTGTTAGATAAGAGTTACGAACAGGTTGAGACTCTTCTGATTCCTATCTCGTAACATATGCACAACAAAATATAATATAAATAAATATATTTTATTCTTACACACACACACACACACACACACACACACACGCATGCATGCATACGTTTGTTTACTTTGATAATAATATATTTAAATAGAAAACCACTGTAATTGTAAACCATATATAGAATGTAAAGAATGGAAGTCTCCTAGCACAAGTATATATTACACTTAAAAGGATGCCTCCCCTAGTATAGTACATGTACAAACTAACGTAATTGTCTCATTTCAATCAACATATTATTACTGGTATTTTATTGTAAAAGCGTCTCTGTGTCCGCGTCTTAAGAATTTTAGTTTTTAAAATGTGTAATGAAGACAGTGAGACCGCACATTAGACTGCGCCTGCGCCGAGGAATCGGTTATGAGGCGGAAATTGAACAACTGCACACTACTATGTAGAATTTTAAGATTTCGATCGCAGAGGCTTCAGACAGTCTGTATACGGCGTTGTTTTTAGTTATGACTCAAGTAAAGTAAAACTTTTGTCTTCATAGAGTAATATCTTTCATCATATTAGTGAATTTCCAGTTGCTCCTAAACCCAATTGAAGCTTAGGGTCCATTTTTATGTGACTGCTAGGAGCACCTATCGCTTGGTTTTTGATTTTCGGCATTGTTGAGAGCGTCTGACCTCAGGTTACATAGGCCCCGGAGATCTTGGCCTTATACCCTTACAATTCTTAAACTAATGTTTAATTTTCATTACGTATTCACCCAAAACAATATTGATGAATAATAAATATATTAATCACAACAAAAACAATGAATTTTGCATCCTGCCTGCCCACTAATGAAGACGCAGGGGAAAATACCATCAAGAATGATTATTTCAAACAGTGCTTTACAAGCGTGCGTTCCTCGATAAATCTCACGGCATGGTGGTGCGGAGCGTGTAAACACAGCTCAGGCGCAGCTATCGCGTGAGATCTGCGATACGCTCGCCATTCCTACCTATGTTTCCTGAGTTCTTGATAACTTGTATTCCGTATAGTTCCTTACCTAACGCTAACATAATGTTAGCACATGAATGTACAAGTGTAGGTGAGGATAACAGGGTTGAGCTTTTCCACTATGGTAAGGTACCTGAACATTATATTAATAAAATTACGTGTGATTCACTCATCTATCATCGCCTACCCGAAAAAATTGAATTTTTTAGGGTTAACAACCCATATAGTGTAAACACCCACTAAGAAAGGATATTTCAAAATTCCACCCCTAAGGGGGTAAAATAGTTCGTCATTTTCAAAGTTAAAGACATGAAATTAAATATACCTATTTTTAATTACAAATAAACAGACATGTGTTCGTGGTTTTGAAAATTTTACATTTAAAAGCGTAAAATAGAGTTTGTCTTTTATTTATAAAATTTGTGGGTACATATCAACGTCCGGTCGAAGTTCTTCGACCAACAAACTTAACATTTTTAGGGTTAGCTACCTTTATAAAGTCATAGATTCCCACTAGAAAAGGATTTTGTTGAAATTCCAACCCTAAAGGGGTAAAATATGAGACAAACTTTTGTATGAAAGATCGTCATTTTGAAAGTTAGAAACATATAATTTCTATCTACTAATATTTATCAATCAAATAACAACTGGAAGTCACATGTACTCTAAATTCAAATACAAATATTTCTAGAGCATCTGATTCTATATGAAGAGACTAGTGTCATTTTGTCGAGACTTAACTTCTCTTATACATAAACATATCCAGCACATGTATTGTTTGAAATGTTAGTTAATAGTACTCAAGATCTCATGGTTTACTGCCGTAGGTGCACCAGACCACTTGTCAAATTGTCAGCGTATATTTTGCTTGTTATAACATCGTAATGCATCAAATTAGACATGAGCGGCGCGTCGTACTCTGTCCACCAGTCCATCCATCATACAGTAGTTGATAGCTGTAACTCAACTTGTTTCACCAACTCTCTATCGGATAACGATCTCAGATAACTAATTTACTACCGGTTACTTGACGGTAGTCTATAGTTCACGAGAGGTGTACATTATAATACACAAAATAAAAACGAAATGTGGTTATAATTCAAGCGGTTTCGGTGCGGTTCCCAAGAGACTTGCACCACTGCAATGTTGTATGTTAACTTTTTTGTATTATATCGTTGGTTTAGTTTAGTAGAATCATAAGAAAAACCAATCAGTCCCACAGTGAAATCTGGAGGGCTACGTATAGAAAATTGTTCTAGAAGTTAGAAATCTAGCTGTGAAAAATTTGTACTCAAAATTATTTCATCAACTACAGATTATTTTATTACATAGTAAAAAAATATAATAAAATTAGTGTTTGTCTTTTGTATAGTACAACACACCTCATCATCTTAACGATAGTCCCGGTTGCATCGGAATTGAATTTTCAAAAACAAGGGAGCCGTGCAGGATCACTGTGAAATAAAATTAATGTACCACTAAATGCAATGATTGTACTGCATTAAATAATATAAATAAAAATAATAAAAATATCTTTATTTTGCATAGACCATTTTAACGGTGCTTACAAAATGTCATACACTATTTAAAATATTTAAAGCGACCACCGTTTCGGAACGCGGCCCACCTGAGAAGAACCGGCAAGAAACTTAAGAAGGCTTTTTTTTTTTGATGGCCTATTTACAATTTAATATTATTTCACTTTGCCAGCAGATCATTTCCAGGCGTCCCTGTCCTGCAAATAGTCTGTAACGGAGTAAAAACCTTTTTCACAAAGCTTGTTTTTAATAAACTTTTTAAATTTATTTAAAGGTAAATTTCTCAGGTCACAGGGAAGCTTGTTGTAAAAGCGTATACAGTTACCCTGGAAAGAATCGCCAATCTTATGTAGTCGACTGTGGTGGACTGAAAGATTATTTTTATTTCTAGTGTTTATATTATATTTATCACAGAGTTTAGAAAACTGTGATAGATTTTTCTGGACATACATAAGATTGGCAAAAATGTATTGTGATGGTACGGTTAGAATATTTACTTCTTTGATTTTTTCTCGGAGAGAAACTCTGGGGCCCAAATTATAAATAGCGCGTACAGCCCGCTTTTGTAGAACAAAAATATTATTTAAATCTGCAGCACTCCCCCAAAGGAGAATACCGTAAGACATAATACTATGAAAATAGCTGAAGTAAACCATTCTAGCCGTATCCACATCTGTTAGAGTCCTGATCTTTTTTACAGCGTATGCAGCCGAACTTAATCTAGAGGCTGTCTTTTCTATGTGTGGGCCCCACTGCAAATTGGCATCAATAGTTATACCTAGGAACACAGTTGACAAACTCTAACACTTGTCCATTCAGTTGAACATTGGCCGCAACTTGTTTTACATTTGGTAGAGTAAATTTTATACATTTAGTTTTATTTTCATTAAGGCAAAGATTATTTGAGCTGAACCAATGAACTACTCTTGCAATTGCATTGTTTACATAGTCATAGTTATCTAATTGTCTTTTAATTTTAAAAATTAATGAGGTGTCATCTGCAAACAAAACAATCCTATTCCTGTCCCCTACATAAAATGGTAAATCATTAATATAAATGAGGAACAAGAATGGCCCAAGTATCGAGCCTTGCGGCACATCCATTGTAACCATGGATCCTACAGAACGTGTACCATTAATATCGACCCTCTGTATTCTATTGTTCAAATATGAAGACGACATTGGTAGAAGCCTTCAAGTTTGCGATATAGCAAACATAATGCACCACCTGCGATATAAGATATGTGTATGTGTCATCATAACTAAATATGTGGCGGGGTAACAAGTATCTGGTCGCTGCCTCCACTGAGTCCCAGTAGGAGAGTTAGGTAAACGAAGTCCTGACTTGACGTAGATTCACCCCAGGCAGCAAGGGCTTCGGTAGACGACGCTCAGTTCGTTAATATTTACTAAACAAAAGTCACTCTAAGTTACTCAGCTGCAGCTTGCTAGTACTTAGTTAAGAAAATACAACTTAATCGATTTTTCATGGGAGTTTTCAGAGCATCGTCTGTGTGTATGTCAACAAACAATATATAATAGTTAGATGCCTTCCTGCGTTTAAATAGGTACCTATGTATTCATTGAGTGCATATTTACATGGTTATGCCGACCAAGTGTACATATCTACACAGTTCTCTAAGTAATGCACAAAAATCAATGAGCAGTACATCAGTATTCAATTATGCTTTATTTTATCAACCCTACTCTCCAATACACCACCCACGGCGCATCACGAAAGAACTAAACACATCAACTATTACTCAAAAAACTTTAAAACCAACACGCTATCAATTATCTAGTAATAACAAACCTTCCCCTCGACTTTCGAGCCAACAAATAGAGCCTTCGAGAGGTGTTATTGTAAGGGGTGACGTCGCGATCCACTAACCATGTTCCGTGTAAATGATTGGGAAGGATCAACAGCACACTCAATAGTCCGGAGACTGTATGAGTTGACCAAGCAATAGGGTTGGCAATAAAACATATATGAATGAATTTTAAAAAACAAATCTTTACAATTACTCTATTAGCATTTAGGATCCTAGGTTGGATTTCTAAGAACATAAATCTTATTGATATTGATGTTGTAAAAATGTCGATGTCCTAAAAAGCATGTAAGTTCTAAGCTCTAAGCTCAAACCAAACGTACAAAATAAAACGAAGTATCGTTGCTTCTGTTATTAATTTAAGTCAAGAAATGACAAATTACAATAATTTTAAAAACTCTAAAGCTAAAAATAGTTTATAATGTTAGTCTATTTGTCAATACACTTTTAAAGTCATACTCCTACGAGACAGCCCTTGTAGTGCGCGCAACCAGCGTGGGTGCACTCTTACTTCGATGTTTGCTCCTAATACAGTTCTAAACAAGCCGACGCCCATCAACTATGTACTTTATTGAGCTGAGGTTGAAACAGATCTGCCCCTCCCCTCCCCTCCCCTCCCCTCCTCTTGAAGAAGTCACTGTTTGTTTACACCGTCTCTCAAATACAAACATATGTTTTTACACATTTAGATAAAGTAAAACCTCATTTAACATGAATAAAACTGTTACTTTTTATGTAAAATAAATATTGAGCAAATAGGTACTTACAAAGTTCACACTGTGACACGTGTAACATGTTTAGATGAGTTTTTGATGTTCGTGACAAAATAGTTAAGTGTCATGTAGTTAGTTAACAAAAGGCTGACGATGATGCGATGATAATGGCAAAATATTGTTTAGAAAAGTATGAACTGACTATTATGTTGAATGAAATGTATAGTTTATCCTCGTGTTTTAATCTTTAACTATATATTATGTGTTACTGGTACCAGACAGTATTATATATTGTATGAAGGAGAAGATGCATTTAATATAACCCTGCAATGGTAGGTGACTATTACATATAAAGTAAGTAAATGCAATTTCAATATAAAAGGTAGATCTCTATCTCTGGCACTTTTCCAATTACCCATAAGATCGTCAACTTGGCTTAACGGCTACAATTGCTTCAAGTGCCAACCGAAGCCTAGAAACACTCGTTAATGGAAATGCCACTAACTGGCGCCCATCTCAGGCCATATCGTCATCACACTACATTATACGTCACCTCACTACGACACATAGCAATTATTATGCACGTAGGCTATCATAACACAAGTTTTTCTGCAATTTAATTGAAATTACTAGCTGCCGTTACCAAGTTAGCTTCGAAAAGTAAACTTCACGGCTAGGTTTGAACTGAACTGAACGGAAAACTGGACATCGTTTCTAGCATAATTTACCTAATGGCAACAGCAAGTGTAAGCGATACACAGAAAGGTATGTAGGTAGGTACTCCAACAGCGGGAGCATTGGAATTTGCGCACTAAACATAGAATCATTAATTTTGATTCATGTTACAACATTTACTAGCAACATACACAGACATACTGTTTAAACAAAATCATACATCACTTGTTTGGTACAAGTACGATTGGGCAACTCACCGACCGACACACAGATACAGTTAACCAATAAAATATCCAAAAACAAGAGATATAATTACCAGTTCCCTGCTGTCCATAGATCACGAAAATCTACCGATCGCTAGCTACCAGTCTGTTACCAAAACAAATATAAATAATTTGTGTACAAGCTCTATCAATTAGCGGCAGCATTCCTACATTACTGCCCACCATATAACATACAAATTATGATAGTACAATCACACACCTCATCGCGACATTGTCGACAAATTATAGGATTAAGAAATGGATACTATACAATTTCCACGCACAGTGATTTGTAGTCAAACATATCATTTTTAATGCAGCTTTTAGAAATAATAAAAACTTTAATGGGCGTCTGGGCCTTGGATTGAGGTAACTAAAACTAACGCCAGAAATTTAAGACAAATTAACAGTTGTAATGGTTAAAATTTATTTAGAAGATCTGACTCTTTTAGTAGCTAAATAGTAAAAAGATGACTATTTATAGACGGATACAATTGCTTCATTTCAATTTTGTTGCCGCAGTATTTCGTATCTCAATAAAACAGGTCAACTTTGGTGAAGCGTTTAGTTGCGAAGCTGCTTTAATATAATGATTTCTTTGACACTTATGCATATTTATTGGATTAACGAAAATAAATGTGTTTTAAATATAAAATCCTTAGCTTTAATGAATACTTTTTTTTTTCGGAAATATATCACACTGTCAAACAGTCAGTAATAACAATATTACTATGTTATTAATATTTTTCATTTAAATAACTTTCTTGTTTATTCCCGTCGCTTATAAATTCTACAAAAATGTATAAAAAATTGCCCGATTTGTGGACATTTATGATCTCTGCTCTTCAGATTAGTAGCGTGATGCCATATAGCCTATCTATAGCCTTCTTCGATAAATGGGCTATCCAATACAAGTTTTTTTAATCCGACCAGTATTTTCTGAGATTGGCGCATTCAACCAATAAAACAAACTCTTCAGCTTTTTATATTAGTATAGATTAAGAAATTCAATCCTCCTTGTGACGTGCTAGTATATTTAGTATATTTCCTATAATTTCTCGTCGTTTTTAAGTTTGTTCTAAACTTGGTAGATACAAGGGCGTGAGGCACAATTAGAAAACCGTCGGTTTACACACCTGCACTGCTCCATTAACGGTAGAGTTTTACGAATAGTGTCTAGATATCTTACTGACTTAGATACCTCGACTACTCCTATATCTAGCTACAACGACTAAATATAAGGACATAAACTAGTCTGCACTACAACATAAGAAATATTGTATATATGGCTATAACTCTTAGCGGAAACTATATAAAATAGTTAATCAATGTATAATTTGCAACAAACGCGATATTCCGTCAAAAGCATTCCGTTACGGGCTATGGGCTGCGCTCGCGCATCGCGTGCTGCGCTAAAGGCTGCCACTTAGCATACGACATGTTGATTATAGCACACACGTGTTATTACACGAAGACTAGTAATCGATCTACTATTGTTATACGCCTAGAATATTATAGACGCCGTTGTTCTGAGAAAATATAATAACAGCTAAATGCTCTTCGTAAAGCACATACCCTAAGTTATTGAATATCGAGAGTCTTATTAGCGCTTGTATTGAAGTCGTTTGAACCGTCTTTAAAGTTTTATGTATAGTTGTAATATGATCTATTTAAGTTATATATAACTTATCAGCCTTGTCTAATGAATGGTGCCTGTTATATTATATCCATGCACTCATACATTTCATATTTGTTTATAATACAGCTTACACACAATTTTTATAAATTTTAAGTAAGATAGTTGTTTTTAAAAATCGTGTACGCAATGTTTACGATAGTGACTATGTCCGATAATGTCAGGATGTTCACCCTCACCCTCACACTTTGCGTCCGGAGCGCTCGCACACGGTTAGGTCCGATAGAGGCTTTATTCCGCGTACGCTTAGATTGTAGAATGAACAACGAAATGATGCCTGGGCTTTCCCGAACGTCTATATAGTGTGGGGTTCTACAAAAGCGGTCTTAGAAGGTTTTTATAGGGTCGGCAGCGCGAATGCTGCACCTCTGGTATTGCAAACGTCCATAGGCTACGGTGACCACTTACCATCAGATGTGCCGTATTCTAATCTGCCACCTCACTGCTATAATAAAAATCTTTTTTAGGATGGCTTGAAATATTTTAACAGCAGGTAGCTACAACCTGCGTCTATCTATTTCAACACGGCAATGGACCTATTACTTGGGACAGAAATACACATAGTGAAAAGCGTGCATATAATATGCCTCTGCCACCCCTTCGAGGATAAGGCGTGATAGATACATAAATATAACATTATAAACAATTCCTGCTGAATAAGTAGTAGTGGAACACTTAACGAACAACAGCAGTGTCGTGGTATAGTTCAGTGATGACGTCGCCATCGGGTCGCATCCGCGCGTCTAGCGTGTGCGAGGGCTCTTATCTTGTAGTAGATAATTGGGGACCATACTTTCTCCACTACAGCGTTGTACAATTAAAACGAGATAAATAAATATTGTAAGTGAAGCAACAATGAAATATGGCGGATAGCCATCGGGAACGTGTTGTAATAATTTAGTTTTTTTTAAATGTTGTTGTACACGTTCACATAACAACTGTATTCCTATGACGTACGGGAGCTCTGCTCTGGCTCAAGTCTTTTTGTATGATGTTCATTGTAGATTCTCATCTGTCCGTTTCAGCATGACTATCAGTGACGGTGACCGCTTTGAAACGGAAGAAAACTTTTTAAGGAGTAAAGCTGTGTCTATTATTTTTGAATATTGTCCTTTATTTAGTCTTATTCTTTTAATGTCAATGCACACCTATACGGTGTTGTACGTAATATACAAAACAATGTAAAGTAACCTCTAAAGAAAAAGTGACGTCTTAAAAACTGTATAAAATATACTAATATTATAAAGCTGAAAAGTTTGTTTGGTTAAACGCGCTAATCTCAGGTACTAAAAAAACTATTTGTGTTAGACGACTCATTTATCGAGAGAGTCTATAGGCTATATATCATCATGCTACAACCTTGAAGGGCGGATCTGTAGTCATTAATGTCGAAAATCGGGCAAATTTGTATGCATTATTGTTGAATTTATAAGCGACGGGATTAAATAGGTACGACGGGAGATCGTAGTATGTTACAAACGAAGCCGGGGGCGTCACCTATTTTGTTATATTTAAACTCAACTCGTAGCTCTCAATACAGGAGATATTGTGTTGGCTTGACAAGCCACACACAATATTTGTATTATTTGACAAGTTCAAGACCAACGATGTCGGTATAACTTAATTTGATGGAATGATAAAGAATAAATAAATTCTTGTAAAATTTACGATATATCAGACTGATCAATTCAAATCCAAAAATGTGGCTTTGTGACGGTTTATAAATTGTTGTTGATCCTCCCGTGCCAAAGTAATCAATTTACTTGTAAATGATTAGTATCTGCGCTATAAAAGATATAATATCGAAAGACTAGCTGCCCCGCGCAACTTCGTTGACGCCACCAAAAATGTGATAAATGAAGAATCGCTCGACCGATTTTGTGCAAACTTCACATAAACCATCTACTAAATAGTCCGAACAAAGCCTAAATATTTGGTTTGGATAGGTGAGCCGGTTTTTGAGTTATAAAATTACAACGAAAAGTGGCATTTATTATTATATATTAGATTTTGATATAAACAACGGCACGGTACCGGCCAGACTATCTAATTTGCCTAATACCTATTATAAGTTTTAAATTATTGTTAATTTGTAAAAATGAATTTGGCGGACAAAGGCCTTTTTATATAACCATGTGGAAATCCTAATGGAGCTTGTGACGAAGTGGGCAAGTCAGTCTCTTACCGTCTAGCGGAGAAATTTTAATGAAATTTTTGAAAAATTTATGAAATTGAAATTTTATTCCGGTACGTAAGGGAAGCAATTATGAGTTATTTGATTTCAAACTCAGCAGGTTCAAACTTGTGGTCTAAAGAATGCATCTAAACGCATAAAAAAATAACTTCATTGAAAAATAATAAATATAATAAATTACTACCGGCCTGATAAGGGGCCGCCGTCGCCTCCTTCGCCAGCGAGGTGATGGCGGCAAAAAGAGAGGAGCTGCGGGTTCGGGAGCGAGCAAGACGCACGCTCCCGTCCCGCCGACAATCGCGAGGGCGGCGCCGGGTGGAGTCCCGACTCGCTGCAGATTAGTTAATAGCCGTGGGCGGAAGGTCGGGGGACCCCGTTCACAATGGCCTTCAGGTGGCTGGCACCCGTCGTGTTCCGGGGCGCCTTCAAGTGCCCGCTCGATCGCTCTCCACCCCTCTCTGTTCTCACAGGGACGTTTGGGGACGGCTCGAAGCGGGCACAAACTAATCTCCTCCGGGAGATCGTGGGGGGCAGCACATCTGCCCCCCCCCCCCGAGAAGAGCCTCATCTTGGGTCATTCCCTTAGCCAGGTCGCAGTGAATAGCCCTCAGGCCTAACCTGCGACCCGGTTGGGAAGAAGGTGGAACACGGTGGGGTTTAGTGGGTAGGACGGCTCCCAAAGGGATGGGAGTCCCACACACCATCCGTGCTGCCCCCGAAGCAGGGATGACGGCGCGTAAATGCAATACCCGCGACAAAAAATAAAAAGAAACCAGCCTGATAAGGCTACTTTGAAATTTTTCGCGAAACGAGTACATACTCGCAAGTTTTTTTTTATTTTTTATTTGCGGGGAATGCATTTACCACCGTCATCCCTGCGGGGGCAGTAAGGACGGTGTGTGGGGCTCCCGGCCCGTGAGAGAGAGACCGTCCTACCCACTAAACCCCGCGGTGTTCCGCCTCACCTTAAACCGACTCGCAGGGTAGGCCTGAGGTTAAATCACTGCGAGCCGGCCAGGCGCACCCCAGAATGGAGGGGTCCGTCTCGGGGCGGTCGATAAGCGACCACCCCGGAGCTCCCTAAGGAGCTGAAGAACTAGCCCGCACCTCTACCGCTCTCGAGCGCTCCTCTGTAAGCAGAGGAGGTGAGAGCGGCCTACGGGCGTGCGCAAAAAGTGCGCACTCCCTGGAACACAGTAAGGATGCCCGTCGCCAAGTGGCCAGCTAGGCGGGGTCCCCCAACCTTCCGCCCACGGCCAGACACTATTCGGGGGCGCGCATGATTTGTTTACGACGACGCCCCCGAACACGACGGCGGGGCGGGAGCGTCTGTCCCATACGCTCCCGTACCCGCAATTCCTCGCACATACTCGTGAGTAACTGGCAGCCGACAAACCTCGCAACAGAAAATAATTTTAAAATAACGTTAGATTTTTCTGCAACCTATCTCAAACTAAATTTATATGCATAATTAAGTAAACAGCTAGCATATAACACATTTTATTCGATGACAAAGTTGTTTGGTTATTGAAGACGACATGATTGATGCTCATGAATAAGCAAACAAAAGCTGTTCTGGCTCTCTTCACGCGTGTTTATCATTATTTGACTATTATATTACTAAAATTGAGCAGGTCCGTTGACAATCACACTTGTAGCCACTAAACAGAAACTATAAATCAACACCCACGAGCATGCTTTTAGAGTTATGGACATTCTATAAATAGATTAATTTATTTGATATGCAAAGGTGGATAATAACGTGTAAAATAAATAAATAGGTACTGATAAGCAGTTTATAGCACTAAAGTGGACTAGTGGGACAATGAACTCAATCGTCATGCCCGTCAAGTTCCTCAATCAGCTCCCAATACTGCATCCAATGATTCCACTTTGGGAAGGCTGCCATTGATATTGTTTGAAGCGATTGTCCGTTGATCAACAAGTGCACACATCTATGCTGCTGATTGTTTATCAACAATGTGTACAATATATTGTTCAGACACATATCTTACTATAGCTTCTTCTACAGAACGCGTTGCGAAACATGGGCAATACCCAGCAGACGAGTTTTCTTACCATGACCTTCTATTCCTTTCATTTAAAACTCGTCCTCATAAGGCTAAACCTAAAATCCTTTTGCAGCGTAATTTTTGTTGAATGGACGGTAGTCCATTATCTGTTTTAGCACTCTGGTCTAAAGTGCTTGAACGCCTTGTCAAAAATCAATTAAGTTCCTTTGTCTGCAAAAATAATCTCCTGAATCCCTTCCAGTCTGGGTTCCATCCCAGTCATAGCACAACCACGGCTTTAGTAAATATCACTGAGTATATCAGGGCCTGTATGGAGTGTGGAAAGTTAACTGTACTATGTTTATTAGATTTCAGTAATGTCTTTAATACAGTACATTTTGATGTTCTACTCTGTATACTCAGCACTCTTGGCTTATCTCCAGCGGTAACTGATTGGTTTCCTAGTTACCTGTGCGGCCGCCGACAACGCATTCGTGTTTGGAGGACCATGTTTCTAGTTGGTGTAATCGGTGAGTCGGAGTGCACCAGAGTGGCGTTCGTTCTTCTCTTCTATTCAATATTTTTATAAATTCAATCTCAAATGAACTTACTTATTCCAATCACCTTTATGCAGATGATCTCCAGATTTAAACGCAATCGCCTTTGGATCAAATATTGGAGGCGGTGGATAATATCAATGAGGAATTGTCTCGTATTGCTTCTTGGAGTAGATCTTATGGACTTCGAGTAAACTCATCCAAATCGCAGGTGATTATAATTGGTGATCCTAAGACAACGTCAAGAAATGTTTGGTCACAGGTTCCACAAATAATTTTTGATGGTTCTAAAATTCCCATTAGAAATTGTTTGAATAATTTAGGAATAATAAGAGACTCGAATTTATCCTGAAGCACACAACTCCATAAGACGGTAGAGGGTAGTTGTACGTAAACATTGAAAAAATTTTGTTGTGTAATATTTTTAATTTTAAAATTAATTACATTGCATATATTCATAATTAGATGATACATACGGATAGTTGAACACCCAAACTGCCGCATACAACTATTTCCTTTCAAATAACTCTTTAAAATCAAATTATAACTGCTTCACTGTACTATCATATCTATAAGGATGGATACAATGCAGACTATTGATGTCTTGGCTGTCAGTATAAACAGTAGGATGAATGAGTTTGAAGCACAGCTCCTGAAATCTCCAAATACACCTGTAAGTGTTTCAAGTTTGAGCAACGAATTTTTAGGTTTTAGAGCATTTGTCACTCACTCTTTGAGAATGCTGCAGCAACAGATGGAGGCACTGTCACTTATGGTGGACAACATAGAAATGCAGAGACGTAGGAAAATACTGCTTTTGCATGGTGTTGAGGAAGTGAAGGATGAAGATCCTAGTGACACAGTTGTCAGCAGCATAAAGAAGCACTGCAGCATCCCAGACATTTGCTCCAGCAACATCAAGCGTTGTCAGCTGTTAGGGCGAGCTACTTCCAACAAAAAGCCGCGGCCCATACTCGTTAAGTTTCATAATACATCAATACGTGATAAGCTCTGGTATTCAAAGTCCAAACTGAAAGGTACTGGGGTCACAATTACTGAGTTTTTAACGAAGATGAGGCATGATGTGTTTATGGCGGCCCGTGATAAATTTGGAGTCACTAGGAGCTGGACTAAAGATGGCATTATCTACGTTCTGGGAACTGATGATGTTCGGCACAGAGTGGTATGCCAGGCCGATCTAAATAAAATTTGTGACTTGCCTTCAAAAGCCACGGCTCCTACATCCAAGGTCGCGGGTACTAGAAGCACCACGACGAAGCAGCCCAGACGAACTGCAGTGGTAAAAAAGTGAAGTTATTTACATTATCTTAAATTTTATCATGGTTTTAAGCGGTCCAAGTTGATCTTCATAATCTTTTATTTTACAGTCGTAGTTCAAATTTTGATGAATCTTTCACAAACTGTTCTTATTTATTGTCTATTCGTTTTATTTATACTTTATTTTAATAATTGTATGTTTAATAGAATCTTTGGCTTATAGTCAATAATTATTTCATAGCAAGACAAGACCAAAACACAAAGGATGCGTATGCGTTGATTAGCCACAGACCAAACAGATTACTGTGCTTTTTTTTTCATAATTATTTTATGGCCTGGTTACGGGGAAGTTTTAGCCAAATGTTATATTTACATTTTTTTTTTCTTATGTCTTTCATTATGACGCGTTGACACAGCTTTTGTGTCCGGGAAGCCACCGCTCCCGCACGTGGGGCGGGATGGATGCACTAGTTTTAGAGAATGGTATGCACCAAGCGTCCGCACTTGTCACTCTTCCTGCTGAAGGTCCTGTGAATTTAATATGTTGTTAGTTGCCTTTGCCTAGCCTTCGCCTTACTAATGTTGGCTCCAAAAGTCCGAATTCATTATTTGCGTATGACTTTTATATAATTTTTATTACTGTTTTGTTTTATGTGGCTACTGACCTATCGTGCTTTGGTTTTGTTTGTGTAACTGTCTCACCTTTTGTGTCCTTTTAGACACCAAACATGACCGAATGTAAACTGTGTAATTAAAAAATGTTGTAGACTGTCGAAAAGGTAAACTGGACTGCTAAATTGTGGTTGAATCGTAGTTTAACACCATTTCATGGATTATTTACTTTATATTTAATTTGTATGGCCAAAAAAGTGCAGGCCGCTTCTCGAGACATGCCGCACTAAACGATATCATTCGCCGGTCTCTTGCCACTGTCAACGTGCCAAGTCTACTTGAGCCGACTGGTATTGCAAGAGACGATGGCAAGAGACCGGACGGTATGAGTTTGATTCCATGGAAGATGGGCCGGGTGCTGGTATGGGATGCAACCTGTTCAGACACGCTGGCCCCTTCCCATCTACATGGAACCAACAACAGAGCTGGTGCGGCTTGTGAAGCGGCTGAAAAAGCTAAAGCATGCAAATACAGGAGTCTAGGCTCCGAATATGATTTTGTCCCATTCGGTGTCGAGACCCTTGGTCCGTGGGGTCCTAGGGCTACAAGGCTTTTTAAAGAAATAGCAAAAAGGTTAGTCGACATCACAGGAGACCGAAGAGCTGGCAGCTACCTCGGCCAAAGAATTAGTTTAGCTATTCAAAGGGGGAACGCTGCCAGTATCTTCGGAACCTTGCCTAAAGGGACTCCTTATATTAATATATTTTAAATTTTCATATTTTAAGGTTATTTAATAATTTGTTGTAAATAAAGGTATTTTGTATGGTTTTTTTTTTAATTTATTTATTTGTAAACTCGCAACCGGCAGATGGGTTTTTGCTACCCAATAATTTTAATACGTTTAGTACACAATTTAATATTCTTTATTTATTGTTTATTATTTATAGTATTCATATTTATTTATTTACCCACTTTAGTATATTTATACACATTATAATGTCGTTTTTGGACTGCAGTATTAGTAGTGATGATTATTTTTCTGCAGACAGTAACTCCAGTTTTCAAATGGTGCCTTCACTTGCGGATTTTCTTTCGAGTCAGTTCTCTGAAGTTGCGGGCAATTTCAATGTTGTTCATATAAATGCCCAAAGTATTCCGGCTCACTTTACAAATATGCTGGCGTCTTTTGACTGTACACATATTCATGCCATACTCGTCTCAGAAACATGGTTAAAGCCATGTTTACCTTCATCTGCTTACGTGTTGCCTGGGTTCAGCCTCATTCGTAACGATCGCGGTCCGGATGGTTATGGTGGTGTGGCTATTTACCTACGTTCACATATCTCTTATACCGTTGTTAGTTCTTCTCCACAACCACCTCTACCACAGGCCGGTGAGCATCTGTTCCTTGAGGTTGAACTTTCCTATAACAAGGTTCTTCTTGGTGTATATTATGGTCCTTCTTCCCATGTAAATTATTTCTCTTCTTTAGAACTCCTTCTAGATAATTTTATTCCAAACTACGACCACACAATTCTCATGGGTGATTTCAACACTTGTCTTCTGAAAGGTGACTCTCGATGTACTACTCTCCAATCTATCATCCAGTCCTGTAATATGTCCATTCTCCCTTCTGGTACCACCCATCACTTTCCTAACTGTCGTCCTTCGCTTCTTGACCTGAAAATTGTTTCTTCTCAAAATAGAATTGCTAAACATGGCCAGCGTAGTGCTGATGAGTTTTCCTATCACGACCTAATTTTTCTTTCCTATCGTCTTCGTCTACCTAAACCCAAGCCAAAAATCCTGCTGCGACGCAACTTTAGTAACATGGATCTCGATGCCCTGCGCAAGGACGCCCATGACGTTGACTGGAGTTCTTTACTTCAATCAAACTGTATTGACACAAAGGTAAAGTTACTCACTTCAAATATAATATCACTTTATGATAAACATGCTCCAGCTAGAAGAATCAAAGTAAAACATTTACCCGCACCGTGGCTAACATCAAATATCAAAACATTTATTTCCAAAAAGCACAAGCGAAGTCAAAGTATAAGAGATGTCCTACAGCTATAAATTGGGAAAAGTACGTACTGATCAGGAATCAATGCAGCAAGGTGTGTAGGAATGCTCAACGCCAACATATCCACAGCTCTGTTGACAATGGAGACCCAGCAAAGGTCTGGAAGTTTCTGAGGTCATTGGGAGTTGGGAAACCTCGTGAAGAGACCATTACAAAAAAATTTGATTTAAATTTACTCAATCATCATTTTTCTGCTTCGTCAAATTTTGATGGGCCAACAAAAGAAACTACACTTAACAATCTTTCAACTGTTTCCCCTCCCGACTGTTCTCCGTTTTTGTTTAGTCAATTTACTGCTTGTGATGTTGAGAAGAGTATAATGTCGATCTGTTCTAATGCGGTAGGTTCTGACTGTTTAAGCCGTAATATGATTCTTCCTATTATAGATGAAATTCTTCCTGTAATCTGTTTGTTAAAAATCTGTTTGTTAAAAATTTCGTTGACCGCCCCTTTACTGTAACAGAAATTTGGTTATGGAATAAATTACCAGTGGACATAAGACAAGCCAAGACATTACCAAGTTCAAATTGGTTAATAATCTTTATTTATGATAAAGAGTCAAAAATCCTCTGCTAGTTTATTTTGCTGTATGTGCACGTAAGTCTATATTATATAATTAAATATATGCCTATATATGTATATATTTATGTGTTATAGATGTATATTAAATGTATGTAATGATTCTTATTATGTATTATTTTTAAAATTATATTTCTCTTCGTTTTGATTCATTTAATTGAACGCCAACAACTAGTTAGTAGGAGTGACTGTACTAATACCAACATATTTTTTACATCCAAAGGTTACATGGAAGAAATTTCATTAAGCGCTAAGGCCGCGCCCACTGTACTACATAATTTGTAACAATATATCACACTGTGATTATTTATGTTTTCTTGCTGTACAATAAAGTATAAAACAAATAAATAATTAAACTCAATTTGGTTCTTAATCTCTATTAATACATTGCCAGCATACATTTAGTGCTCTATTTAAGAATCGTCACTTTGCAGGTCTACAAAGACGTTTTTATTTAATGGACTACTCGGAACAGATTTTAATTGCACTTGAAATAAAAAGTGCGTCAAATTTTACCCATTGCATCGGTTGTGATTAACAAGATAAAAAGAAATTCAATCCACTTAGTATTATTCCGGGCACATGTCTATTCCAAGAATTTCATAAAAGCGACGAGCTTGGACATAGAGACTTGTGTTAACATCACAGAAACTTGAAATCTGACAGCAATCAAAATACATAATGGTGTAGGTATTTTAATAGCCGTGTCACATCAAGCCGATTACAAAAACTAATTCAAGCGTTTGCATTGCTTGTAACCAACAAGTCAATATATTGAAAGCAAGAAGCTCATTCGGTTTTATAATATGAGCAAAGCTTCGTATTATCGATACAGAATAAAATGAGGTTGACTCAAAGTTCAAGGGCCACTGGAGTGATCTGCATAATCCGAATATTTAGACCTCTCGTGTCGCGGTGCGTTCGATATCATCTCGTAATTGACTTAATAAAATATGCTCTCGAATAATAAATAAATAAATGTATGTATAAAAAATAAATAAACGGATAAAAAAGGAATGTTATTGGCATGATGTATAGAGGGAATTAACGATGAAGCGGTTTAAGTATCGGTACAGTTGCATACTCAAGCGTTTGCATAATTCTGTTATTTATAATAATATACGACTATAACGCGTTGGTTGCCACCATCATAATATTTATACCAAAATATTTATGTGGATACGTACTAAATTATTTTTCTGTTAACAGTAATCGATGCCAATTGAGAATATATTGAAATGGTTTACAACATCGTAACCCATTCTTTATTATTCAAATTTATTCAATAGACTACTGTTATATTGTAAACAAGTGGATGCCTGCGACTTCACGTTTCTAAAATAAGCTATTCCACATTCTGTGTGAGTGGCTCTTCAACTTAGAGATGAGATAAAATGTTTTCCTAGAAAAAAACCTAGTTATTAAAATTAGCTCTAAAATTAATCGCCGGATTTCGCGTCAATCTGGAACAAAAATATAATTAAACCAACATACACTAAGAAAACAAAATAAAATATTTCGGGCACAAGTTGAGCTATCGGGACTTTACGCTAAAGCTGCAGTTAATGTCTGCTACTCTACATATTTTTATAAATTATTTTTTTATTCTGATGGAGTGCATAGATTTTTTTTTGGTTGAATTATTGCACGGTATGTTTATTAAATGGAGATCGTGAATTTGCTCGTGTATCGTGTATAGCAAGTACTCATTGTGCTCGTCTGTACATACTTTGTTTGCCGTTTTGCATAAATCATTTGAAATCTTATTAAGAAAATATTTCCATTAGCCTGTTGAAACCTTATATGAATGTCTACTGGGTAAATTATTGACTTTAAGTCATTCAGATGCTGTGTTCACTTGGAGGTTTAGTGGTGATGTAGTCATTTTCATCATCATCGACGAAGGAACATTCCCAGTTGCGTTAGGGATGATCTCTGATCGGACCGCAAATTAGAATTTAATGCCAATACGTATCCTTTCTATTGGTCTTCAGCATCCCTGAAGATCATGAAATTTTGTTTTAATGTTTATGAATCACGCCTTATCATAGTTTTTGGCTGTTAGCTGGAAGATTTTCTGCGCTTTTACGGATTTGGAGAAAGCATTTGATAACGTTGTGAGAGAAACTCTGTAGGACTTGCTATGGGTTTTGTGTGGACGGCTCGCTAATGCGGACAATACAGTCGCTTTATAAGAACTGTAGCGCTTCCGTGCGAGAGAGATGTGTCACCTCTTTTCGACGTTTGTAGAGGCGTCAAACAGGGTTGTGTCATGTCCGCCTGGCTATTAATACTGTATCTAAACAGTAGCCAGCAGCATTTGAAAGATTGTGATATGAGTGTGAATTTGGGTGACTAACAGTAAATTGTGTGTAGTACGCTGATAATGCGGTGCTCATGGCCTAATCAGAAGACTACCTTCAGGCATTAGTCACTAATATGAAAGAGGAGAGGGAAAGTAAAGGTTTTCGCTTAAATACAAGTAAAACTAAGATTCTACAATTTAAAAGACATGACGTAAGAATTAAATGCGAGATTTGGGTTAAACAGGAACGTCTAGAGCAAGTGAATGAAATTGTTTATTTAGCGCGGATGTAAGATGTGCTTCGGATGTACAACGGCGAGTAACTGCCGGAAACAAGTTAACGGTGCTTTGTCTCAATTACTAAAGCGACAAGGCATCGTAAAAGAAGCAAGATATGCGATTCATAACGCAGTGCTAGTGCCAACGTTGCTTTTCGGTGGCGAATCCTGAGTATGTCAGAAGATGCATGAAAGTAAGTTGAATGCTGTGGAGATGCGATCACTTCGAATATTGTGCGACGTAACCTTGGCCGACCGAAAACGTAACTAAGTTGGACAAACGATGGTTTGGACACGTCCAACAAGCAGACTTGCTTAATAATCCCAATATCACCTATTCTCTGTCGTAAGAGATGTGAACTTTTGTTACTTCGTAGGTTTAAATCTCAGAGAACGGAGCGATTAAACTTCTAAAAACCTAGATTTAAAATAATAAAAATATTAATGTAACTGACTATTTCAACTACACTTCAGACCTACAGATGCAGCTCCATTACAAAGTACACTCAGTGTACCTCTAGGAGTACTGACAGAGTGTAGTAATACAGAACAATAAAAATTAAAGAACTGTTTGGATATAGGAAAATCATAAATATGTAAACTTAGTTTTAGTTAGTTAGTAAGTCAATAAGATAAATTTAAGTTACTTATAAAGGTTTAAGAGCGAATCGCCTACAAACTGCAATAGCCGTTTGGCGAGTTAAAATTATGTGCAAAAATTGTAACTTAAATTGATTAAATAATAAAAAAAAACAACAGTAATTAATGAAATTTGACAAATTATTCATCTCATATACTATCTTATTGTTAGCTCGGCACTTCATCGGAAATGACGCATGTCCTAGAAAAAGTGCTGATGTACATCGACGATATTAGTTAGTAAAGCAAATGTTCGGGGTTTGGGGTTTCTTAACTAGCGCAATTTTATTGACATCTTCGATCGAAATTGAGGTTTATCGCACCTCTGAGGAATATTAAATGTTCTACTTTTTACCAGCGATATATTCACTTACCAACCATCATGATGATTAAAGGTGTCCGTAACCTTGACCACAGAGCGCGATGCAGTCTCTGTTCAATGCATTCGGCGCACCTGCTGTGCGTGCGCAAGCCGCGCAATGTTTTATTTAAATTAGGCAACACGATTAACGGCAGAGGGCCAGTGACTCTTGCGCGAGTCTATTTACATTAATGCACTATTTAACTGTTAGATTTTACATAAAATTGGCTTTGTTTAGCATGAAATGTTTTTTTTTATTGATTGACTCGCAGCCTGACTCTTTTCTTTCCATATGATTTGTTGTGTAATTGATGTACGATTAAGAATTGGACTGCAATGATCTCCCAACTCCTAGTGACAAGTGTGTAGTAAGAAGACAGTCCGTTGTCCGAGAGGTTTGCCAACTGATTCAACTTCCATATTTTTGTTTGGTCCAACTAGATTAAACTTTTGACACTGACACCATATAAAGAACACAAGTATTTTATTATTGCCCTTAGCACAAACGTCTGTAAGATACCATAGGAGAGATACTATCCGTTATTAGATCGTGTGGGTGCGATTCAGGGTGCGATAGGATTTTCTGAGCTAAAGTCAGCCGCGCCTGCAAGTGGTGCGCACCTGCTTACTAACGAACGAGATCATAGCGAAGAAGGAAAACTTATGACGAAACCCCCGTTTATTGCCCGTATCACGGGTTGATATGGGGAAATAATAATTGCCCGGGCACGCTTGCTACAAGGAATTCTCTTCACAAAATAAAATCGATAGAGACCTAAGTACAGTAGTACGTGCTGTTATTATAAGAACAAGATAATCGAGAAAGCGGATGCTGGAAATTAAGACCACTAATACAAATTCTAGCAATGAAACAAAAACACTCAAGCCAGAAACAAACAAAACAAATGCATAAAACTTAACGAGCGATGTATGAACATTATATCATCGTTGGTGATTTACCACGCTCGTTAGCTAACGCAGCGATAGAACCTTCCAGCTACTGTACCGCTCCCACCTACTAACCAATTATGGCAGCCTTAATTGACAAACTACTCAGATTTACAACAGTTCATCACCTCTGTTCTCTGCCGCACAATCAACACTTGGAATTTCCGACCAATCAATCTTCATGAAAACACTCGTTTCTTTCGGTCGAGCTAAATTGCTACTGTTAACAGTGGTCCGCAACCTCTTCATTTGTCACTTTTCTGACGTTTTAGTCAACGACAGACTGACTTTCTTCACTTCTTCGATTACAGTATATTTCTAGGTCTAAGCTTTTGTTTTGTTTTTCAACTTTGTATTTTTTCTCGCATCACTTCAGCCGATAGACCTTGTAACATCTAAAATTATTTATATAGCTTACCTGTAATACCTGGGGCTTGTACTCGATTGCTAACGCCAGATGGCGTTAAGGCTAAATTCTTGCGGTCCATGACTCTCTTAGGAGCCCCAAATCTGACACCCGACAACGCTGCAATAATGCAGGTTATCAGAGTCATGATGGAATACTGTACGGTTTTCTTTAAAGCAGCAAGTCTATTGACCGCCTAAGATCTCCAGGGAATTCCTTTCTAGGTTATCTTCACTTTGCTGGCTGCATACAGTCATGGTAGAGCCTCACGGTCGGTCGGTGGATGGGATTTCGAGTCCGGCATGCCACTATCACGACTAGGACCGGTGGGATGAATTTTCTCCCTACTGTCAGTATCAGATTACTAAAAATTTTCATGATCAATGATACCTCAGGTTTACTGTCTTCTTCTTCATCTTTGCATAATTCCCAGTTAATTTTTAACCCTTTGCTTTGCTAGCAAAATCAAGGTAGGGTAAAATCAAACTGCTCGTAGCGGCCAAAAAAGACTGACCCGGGGTCAGCTGCATTGTTTTGGCATTTTAATTTCCGGCATTTTTGGGAGCGACTGCCGCCTGACCTCCCGACCCTACAAGGGCGACTGCGCCTGTTTCGTCCGTTGATAAGCAGTTGAAGTCGTTTGGGCCCCGGAGATCATGGTGAGGCCCCTTACACCAATATTCAATAATACCTCAGGTTTACAGTAACAAAATATTTATTTTCAATTATTTATATTACGAGTTATAAATGGGCGAGTTTATTGCCACTTTATGACCATATACCTTAATAAGACCCATAAATATTAAATAATAACAACACTAGTAGGTACCATATATTAAATATTGCACCTCTCTATCAAAGGTCACATACCGTTGAATTAAATTATTCAGCTATATAAATCTGCTTTACATTACTTTTATATATGTCCGTACTGTACTGGAGTCGTTAAATCCGACAGATTTAAATGACATTCGAAGTAAGTACCGTGACCCCTACTATGACCTCTATTATGACCTCTAATATGACAGACACAAGCCGATTCGTTCTGCTTTTAGTAAACCAAAACTACTAGACAGATTTTTTTTAACCTTCCCAATATCCATTCTTTTACAGTTATTACATACATACATACTTACATATTGTCACGCCTTTATCCCCGAAGGGGTAGGCAGAGGCATATTAAACGCCCACATTTCACCATATGCATTTTTGTCCCACGTAACAGGTGGTGAACACATTGCCGTGTTGAAATGGACAGGCGCAGGCTGCGACGACCTGCTGTTGAAATTTTGAAGCCCCCCCATAAGGCCTTTAACTTAGCTTAACGACTAACTAACAAATATTGTGAAATAAACCTAAACAGTAAAATCTCATATTGTGGGAATACAGAACTGTAAAAATTTGTGTAAAAATTTGAAACATAAAATTTGAGAGGTACATGATATCAAAATCACTACCAAACAAGCATAACAAATCACATATCGGATATATAATATATATATATATATATATATATATATATATATATATATATATATATATATATATATATATATAGGTAATATTGTACATAAATACATAAATATAATATCGAATTTCAATATATTTATATATCACAATATATTAGGTTTGTTGGAAACAGCTATACTTACACTCAGATTTTATACCTATAATCTAAGCTTACCCTATTTTTTATTTATTTAATATCTTGTTAACAGTGTATTCTGATTTTTGATTTTTTATACATTTCTTACTGATATTTATTATTAGGAATAAAAATGATGACCCGTAGTGCAGTGTCCCGTGACTTGCAACATAAGTTCAACCTTACTATAAAGGAACTGGACCTTTGCAAAAATCTCAACAAACAGTTGCTAGAGGAACTGCGGGATGATAGTGAAAAAGAAATATTAAATATAATTGAGAAAAACAGCCAACTCAAACAAGAGTTGGCTGAGCTACATACACAGGTCATGGAGCTCACACTTCAGCGGGATCACCTCCAGTCAACAGTGATGGGTCCAGAAGAGTGCAGTGACACACATTAACGTCCTCTGAAACGTATTAGCGTTCTAGAGTGCGAGCTGAGTGATGCTCATAACTCGATCACTCTTAGGGAAAATCTGAAATCAGTTGATCAGGCTGCCCTTTCCAACAGTCTTTATGATGAGCTTGTGAAAGGAAGATCAGAGCAAGATCTAAATCGTCCTAATGACCCCTTCACCTCGCACCTGATAGACAACTCGGCATTGAATATTTCTATTACAGCAATAGCTGAAACTGGTGAACAGTTATTATCAACTAACACCAACACATCAATAAGATTAGTAAGTAGTAGCAGGAATAAATTAAAAAAATACATAAAACTCAATAAATTTATTTCCAAATCACAAAAACACATCAAAAAGCTTAGAATAGGAACAAACAAATATCTTAGGACTTGTAAATCAAATATACAATTAAAAAAACTAATAGAAACAAGTAAAGAATAGTTAAAGCCAAACAGAGCAATATGAAATGGATATACATCAATTACAGACAGAAATTATGTGTTTAAATGATTCCTTAGAGTCAATAACTTTAAAATACAAAACATCACAGAAAGAAATTGGCGAGTACATTAAGGCATTAAATAGCTTGGTAGAGTCTCGTCGAAGCAATGAACAAAGATTCTATCTACTTGAAAAATTATATAGTCAAACACCTAACTGTGAAAAATCACTACCATGTTCTTCATTGTCAATATCATCCTAGGCCAAGTCAAATTCTTCAATGGTCGACTTTGTGGGCAGTATATGTGACAATATTATAAACACAAATAACACTTGCTGTAATAGCCCTGTAACAAAAATTACACAATCTTTAAACGTTGGAAAGACTGTTGTTTATTGTGATGAAATAGGCAAGAGTTTAGGTTATCATTTAGTTCAACATCTGGGTAATTCGGTCATGACCCTTTCATTTCCTGGGGCATCCTACTCTCAAATAATTAATAAGGTATTAACCAGTACACATTGCCCACAAACAACAATAGTGATACTTATTGGCAGAAGAGATAATTTAAACACTAAAACTATCATAAAGTTTTATGAACAGTTGTAAAAATTGCAAGTTAAACAGGTTATACTGTCTACACTGCCGTATAGCAAATCTTTTACACAAATTGAAAACAACATTAGATACAATATGAATAGAAAGTTACATCCCTTGACCACATATTGTAGGAATATATAATTATTTGACTGTAATCCTTTATTACAGAATTATTACTCTTTGACATTAGATAGTTATTTACTATCAAAGTTTTTACGACGTCAGATAGCTGTATTGTTATCAAAATTTTTATTGAATCAAGCCAAACTATTGGCTAAACTTGCTCCTTTTGGGCATAATTTTGACATAATAACTTGGGATAATATCCCAAAAAACTAGCTTGTAAGACAACAGATAAAAAATCTGGCCATGGTTATGGGTCTTTTGAGCCCACCATTTTTAAAGACACGGAAAATAATATTGGTTGTGTTAATTCTGAGTATATTAACAATATTTCTTGTAGTTTAAACTTGGTTCACCAAAATATTGAAGGCATATCTAAAAAACGAAGAAGCCCTCGAAAAAAGAAGCGCTCGTGGCCCCGCGGTCTCAATGTTCTGTAAAGGATCACTGAGTTACGCAACTTTCACTATGGCTGGTCCTCGGATGGGTGACCACTTTGTGGCATTTACGTTTGCGAGCGTTTCCGTGCTTCGGAAGGCACGTTAAGCCGTTGGTCCCGGTTGCCAGTAAAATGGCAGTCCATAAGCCTGGTTGAATGCCTTATGGGCGGCATGAAAAATTTCAACAGTAGGTAGCCACAACCTGAGTCTGTCTATTTCAACACGGCAATGGGCTCACCACCTATTACGTGGGACAGAAATCCACACGGTGAAAAGTGGGCATATAATATGCCTATGCCACCCCTTCGGGGATAAGGCGTGATGGATATTTATTTATTTATTTATATCTGAAAAACTACAACAAATAGAACTTTTTATAAAGGAACACAATGTTCACATTTTTTGTATTACAGAACATTGGTTAAAAAGTCATGAACTATTGTTCAACAATGAATTCTATTCACTAAGCAGTGCGTTCACAAGAAAGAAAGCTTCGTGGTGGCTCTCTTATATTCGTTTCTAATAATTTAAAATGAAAGAACGTAAAGATGTTGTGGCCCTTTCTATTGAGCGTACTGCAGAATTTTCCTGTATTGAGCTTGTGCAACTCATTGTCCTCTGTGTCTACAGTCCTCCAGATAGGGATTATAATTTATTAGAAACTGTAATGGAAAATGCATTGAAGCGTTTGTTCACTAGTAGAAAACATGTAGTGGTGTGTGGGGATTTTAATGTTGACATACTTGTGCAGTCTTCGAGATGTATAAGGTTTTTAAATTTGTTTAAATCTTTCGGCTTACAAAAATTATTTTGTGAGCCAACTATAATCACCTCACATTCTGGAAAATGTATATATTCTGCAACTGTGCATCAACAACAAGGGAGATACTAAGTAACTTTCCATCAGATCATCTTGGTCAAAAAGCAGCCTTTCCTATTAATGTCACTTCTAAAGGGAATAAAATTGTATGTAGGCCAATGAATGCGTATCGACTTAAACAATTTAATGTTAATGTTTCAGCAAAAGTCACTAATATTGACTTTTATCAGGAAGATCCAAACGGTTTATATGACTCCTTATTTAATACAATTGAAGCTGAGTACAATAACATATTTAAATCAAAAACATTTTATAAAAACAAAAGCTTGCAATTTTGTACGAACTATAAGGTAAGTTGTACGAACTATATGGTATGAAGCAATTTAATTTTGATCCTGCCTTAATTCAATATGTTAAAATTTATTCTAAAACCTTCAAAAAGGCCTGTGCTGCTGCCAAGTCGTTACATATAAGTAATAAAATTAAAGAGTCAAAAAATAAGATAAAAATGACTTGGAATGTAATCAAAACTGAAACCGGTGGATCACTACCTCGTGATAATAACATTGAGTTAAATATGAATTACAAAGTGATTAATAATAAATTAGATGTAGCACAAACTTTTGACAACTATTTTATAGATTTGCCCGCGAAAACAACTAGCTCCTTAAATTCTTGTCCAATAAAAGCTCAACGTCTGCTTGGGGGCAGCGTGGATCAGTATAGTGTCTTATTTAGCTTTAAATATGTAATCCCCAACGATATCATTAAAGTATTCAAGTCACTTAACTCAAAAAAAACAGTTGACTTGGGGTATTTCTGTAAAATCGATACAGTCTATTATTGTTAATATATCAACACATCTAGCTGAAATATTTAATAAGTGTGTTGATAAAGGAGTGTTTCCGGATTTAATGAAACACAGTAAAGTAATACCTCTATTTAAATCTGAATCCAAAACCGACCCTGGTAATTTCAGACCAATTTCAATATTACCTGCCACTAGCAAATTTTTTAAAAAAATTATGTTGCAACAATTACAAGCTCATTTTAATTCAAATATGCTATTACATAAAGAGCAGTATTGGTTCACTAGGGGCCGTTCTACCATTCATGCAGGTGTGACACTTCTAAATCCTATATATGGCACCTGGGAGAATAGACAAGATGCTATTGGTGTATTCTGCGATCTCTCCAAAGTATTTGATTGCGTTGACCATAAAACACTATTGCTAAAACTATTTTATTATGGATTAAAAGACTCTGCACTGAACCTTGTTGCCTTCTACCTAAACGATCGAATACAACATGTTGATGTCAATGGAATTAGCTCCTCTGGAGCATCTGTAGCTATGGGCGTACCGCAGGGATCAATTCTAGGTCCGTTTCTATTTTATATTAACGATCTGCGATTCTATATACAGAACTTGTGCGACATTGTTCTATTTGCTGGTGATACGTCACTTATTTTTAAAGTTGATCGCACGCTTACTGATTTTAACGGCGTAAATAGTTCACTTGCCCAAGTTGTAGATTGGTTTACGACCAATAATTTGCTACTAAACGCTAAGAAGACAAAATGTATCAGATTCAGCATGCCTAATGTCAGGAATTGCGGTACAAATATAACATTGAACGGTGATACCCGTAATCTTGTAGAATCAACTGTATTTTTGGGGATCACTTTAGATAGCATACTGCAGTGGAACGCCCAAATAACGTGTCTTGCAGGTAAACTTAGCACGGCAGCCTTTGCCGTGGGAAAAGTCAGGCAGCTCACTGATGTGGAAACTGCCTGGCTAGTATACTTTAGTTATTTTCATAGTGTCATGTCTTACGGCATTTTGCTGTGGGGCAAAGCAGCTAATATACAAGTAATTTTTGTACTCCAGAAGAGAGCTATACGTGCAATATATAAATTGAGTGCTAGAGTGCATCTTAGAGATAAATTTAAAGAAATTGGCATTTTAACGGTTGCATCACAGTATATATTTGCAAATATCATGTCAGTTAAACAAAACATACATTTATACGATAGACACAGTGACATACATTCTATAAATACTAGAAATAAGCATAAATTAATTGGAACGCATCTTCGTTTACAAAAGATTCATGACTCTTTTGCAGGAATTGGAGTACGCCTATATAATAAAATTCCTTTAGACATTATGAACCTGCCGTTACATAAATTTAAGGCGGAAATTAAGACGCACCTCTTTAAAATGTCTTATTACAGAATTAATGATTATTAAAATGATAAAAATAAATGGAAATGAGATGCTTGCTCTTCGCTCGAGCTATTTAGGATTCGAATTAATCTTGTGTTATTTTTTACTTGTCTTGTATCTGCATATGTATATGTTGTATTTTTACATTTCTACATTGTGAATAATTTGAAACGTCAGACAACTAAAGGCTTCTAAATTGGCTGCGTTTAGTTCCGGTAATAACTAATATAAAAATATGTAATTTGAATTTATTATTGTGTGAGCACCAAGTAGACTTGTTTATTATTTTGAAATTGACATGATAGTTGCTGTGCAGTTTTTGGGTATGTCATGCTCGCCTAAGTGTCCTGGCAGTGGTGGCGTATGTATCGGGTCGCCTTATTCCCTATAATACGGTTGAGTAGGGCGATGACTGATATATACGTCATACCCGTGAACGGGTGGGTGTTGGGACTGGTCAGCTCATAGCTGTAATAGCAATTATTACAAATAATATTATTTAAATTTAAGGCAAACTAAGTTTAGTTGACTGTTCTCACATAAATCCCAAGGAACAATGTAAGTGTAATTTTAATGTTGTAAGCCACACCTACATTAGAAGAGCATCCATTGACTTTCTTGCTAGATTCTTCTTAAAGTGTAGGCTGCCCTTAGAACTGGCAACTAGAATAGCTCTAATTTTGATATGATTTTAAATATAACATTGATTTTGTTTTTGTTTTGTATAAATTCATTACTATATTATTGTTCAAACATCATGTCATCATCAAACTAATGTAATTACTGGTGGTTAAAAAAGAGTGGCCATGAGTTTTATTGCCAGTTTCTTCCTCAGGCTCTACCTATTGCTTTGCGAATCTGGCAGTAAATGTAAATGTAGAAGCAATAATCTTGACGTTCATAAGTGTTACTTTGTGACCTATATGATGTAACGATACTATTTTCCGGGAGGGGAATAAGTAAAGTTTAGGAGGAAACTGTCACCAGGACTGGAGGAGTCCTGGCTTAAAAAGGAAAAGTAAAAGAAAAGGGAGAAAAGGTAAAGTTGATTTAATATAATATAAAAATGTTAAGAAAATAAAACCAAGGAAAACCGGGAGTGAATTAAAGTCTTGTTTCTTCAAGAACAACCGCTAAGATGGTGCCTCGAGTAGGCCTCCACGTCGCTAGGAAGGGGGGCCTCTAGTAGGCCTCCACGTCGCTGAGAAGGGGGCCTCAAATCCCCTCAAGGCCTCCACGTCACCGACCTCGGAGAAAACTGGTCGCGAACTCAGGCAGGTAGAGGGCTGAAACTGACGAGCGGTCGGCGTCTTTCACAGAGCCGGTTAAGAACACAACACTGCAGACCATCACTTCAGTATTTCTGGAGAGCACAACCCTCACACTCAGCACTTATTCCCAGCACCTCCTCTCAAGGTTAGCACCAAAAGTAGACTGAACTGACGGCCCCGGCTTTCTTCTTTTACCAGAGCATTTCAAAATTTAAACAATATTAGAATACAAATTTAGAATTTAAATTTATAACAAGGTCTAATATCTATACAACCTAACCTACTGACAGCTCTAACAATAAATTAAAAATAAAATCTAGGCTTGTCATTAACTGACATTAAAAATTACAAAAGGTAAACAAACATTAAGAGAGCATAAAAACTCTTGAATTATCAAGGCCTATGAATGCTACAGATAATGGTCATGCAGATAATTTGAAAGAATGAATAATGAAACATTTAATCAAAAAAAGTAAGTAAAAAATGATACATTACATTTCCCCTACAACCCCGGAAAATTTTTGATTGTAATGAAAAAAATTTGTTTATAAGAAAGAAGGCATTGACCAGCTAAAATTAACCTATATGACTATTTACAGTGGTACAGAAAGTTTTACAAAAGATAAAAATTACGTTTCCCCGATAACCCTAGAAAATTAACAACTGAGAAAATTTCGATGTTGTAATAGAAAAACCTTGCTCTTTCATACACCTTTCATCAACCCACATTTCATACTCCCTCAATCATACATCACTAACATACTTAGGGAATATGGTTCACATTCTATGACACATACTCCACAAGGAAAAAAAAAATTTTTTTTAATTACGATGGCTTATTTATTTAAATTAGGTGTCGTAATCCGCACCTTTTTTAAAACCCATTAAAATTAAAAGAAATATTTACAAAGCTTTCCCAGCTTAAGAAAATCAGTCAAGGTTTGAAAGCATAATTGCTTAAGAAAAGCCTTTAAGTTTCAAGTAGTTCAAGTATTAAAAATAAAGCTTTCCAGCTTAAGAAAAGTAGTCAAGGTTAAAAGCAAAATTGCCTTTTCAAGAAACTAAGTTCAAGTATTAAAAACGATACACAATGGCTTATTTAAAGAGTTGTGTACCGCTCTGCAAAGAAAAAAGAAAAAAAACAAAAAGGAAAAATGCCAAAAGTGTTTGGAGAAAGTAAACCTTGTGAAGTATTTACAATGAACTTAATGTTAAATGATAAGTAAAAAATATATTTAGTGACATCAAGGAAAAAAAACCGTTGAAACATTAAAGTTTAAAAAAAATAAGATTAATCAATTTTATATAAAAACACAGCAGATATAAAACTAAACTTTAAAATCTAAAACGTGCCATTTTCCTCTTAAGCCGCTCCAAAATGAAAAATAGTGGTGACAGTTTCTCTTATGTTTCAGATCAAAATCAAAGCATGAAAAGCGAAAAGTTCAACGTGCTAATCTCCCAGAAGGATTAGATAAATTTTATAAAATTTGTAAATTTTGTAAAGATTTTAAAATATTAAACGAGTTTATTACCACATGTTACCATGGTAACAATGTTGCCGTAGTAACAAATCAAACTAAATGAATTAATGTTTAAAGTATTGATTTATGTTAAGTTTTGTATAAACAACCACAGGATATTGTCCTGCAGCCGTCGTGAAGTGTCCCAGCCCCCAACTAGTAAGAGACCACGAATGGTTTTAAGAACACTCACTAGCGAAGACTGGGTACGATTACCAGAGGGTAACCGCAGAGGTGTGCAAGTGTGTGGGATGCAGTATAATGATGTATTAGTAGAGAGTTATAATGTGCCTAGGTGATAACGACCATAGGATATTGTCCTTAGTACGTCGTAGAGAATCCAAACCCCAACTTGTAAGTGACCACGAATGGTTTAAGAACACTTTCAAGCGAAGAATGGATGACAATTACCATTGGGTAACCGCCGTGGTGTGCAAGTGTGTGGGATGCAGTATAGTGATGTATAAGTAGAGTGTAAAGAAGTATTGTAAAGGTTGAGGTGGATGAGGTGATGAAAATATAAGCTTACCAAATAAAAATCTCTTGAGCAAGTTTGTTTTAGAATTTAGAGAACCTGAAAATAATTAAAAAGGGGGGGGTTAATAAGAAGTTGGGCGCCAAACTGTAACGATACTATTTTCCGCGAGGGGAAAAAGTAAAGTTTAGGAGGAAACTGTCACCAGGACTGGAGGAGTCCTGGCTTAAAAAGGAAAAGTAAAAGAAAAGGGAGAAAAGGTAAAGTTGATTTAATATAATATAAAAATGTTAAGAAAATAAAACCAACGAAAACCGGGAGTAAATTAAAGTCTTGTTTCTTCAAGAACAACCGCTAAGATGGGGCCTCGAGTAGGCCTCCACGTCGCTAGGAAGGGGGGCCTCTAGTAGGCCTCCACGTCGCTGAGAAGGGGGCCTCAAATCCCCTCAAGGCCTCCACGTCACCGACCTCAGAGAAAACTGGTCGCGAACTCAGGCAGGTAGAGGGCTGAAACTGACGAGCGGTCGGCGTCTTTCACAGAGCCGGTTAAGAACACACAACACTGCAGACCATCACTTCAGTATTTCTGGAGAGCACAACCCTCACACTCAGCACTTATTCCCAGCACCTCCTCTCAAGGTTAGCACCAAAAGTAGACTGATCTGACGGCCCCGGCTTTCTTCTTTTACCAGAGCATTTCAAAATTTAAACAATATTAGAATACAAATTTAGAATTTAAATTTATAACAAGGTCTAATATCTATACAACCTAACCTACTGGCAGCTCTAACAATAAATTAAAAATAAAATCTAGGCTTGTCATTAACTGACATTAAAAATTACAAAAGGTAAACAAACATTAAGAGAGCATAAAAACTCTTGAATTATCAAGGCCTATGAATGCTACAGATAATGGTCATGCAGATAATTTGAAAGAATGAATAATGAAACATTTAATCAAAAAAAGTAAGTAAAAAATGATACATTACAATGAATAAAGATTGTTCATTCATTCACTGCCATTTTTTTGGCAACCGGGACCAACGGCTTAACGTGCCTTCTGAAGCACGACTTTTTTCTTGTACAGTTATTGGCAAAAAAAAAACCTAGGTCTTAACTTAAACTAGATCGTATTTCAATCCTTTCTAGTTAACACAGAAATGGAGATATTCGTGATAATACGTGAGGGTGGCAGAGTCCTCTAACAAATAGCTACATTTACGTAACATCCCCAGGTTCGAAGATTAACCAAATAAATTGCCAACCATGGCTCCTTTATCTCTTAGTCTTGGTTTGTGAGCACATTAATCTCATTTTCTGTTGCATTTGGACGTTTAACTTGGACTAATTCATAATGTGTAACTAGTGAAACCAATGTGTGACCAAGTGAAATTTGGGTAATACAGACACATCGTCCATAAAAATGAAATATTTTTCGTCTTATAAAGTACTCACGCTACTCCCCAAACTTACAACTTTTACCTTTGAAAAGTCCTATCCGTCCAGAGTTTTGTTAGAAAGAAGGCAATGAAGGACAAAGAAAGAAACGCACTTTCACATTCAAAATGTATATGAAGTGTGGACATGGTGTCGATCTAGCACTTTCATTACCATATTGTTTACTAGTAACACACAAACTGTGATAATTTATTAGGTTAGCTATTTATTCAAAGGCTAAGTTCACAGCGATGTCCCTAAATACTTGATGCAAATATAATGTTGAGTATTCATAGATTTAACAAGTACCTCAGCGTGAAGTCCCGTCTCAGTAATCGCTTTTTCTAAACTCATAAAATTACATTATAGAAAAGTTTACTTTGTGCTCCAGAGGTCAATAATATTTTACTATTGGCCAGTTACCAATTCCATGTTTCAGTAATGTATGGTAATTTGTCGATAGTGTGAGTTACCGACACCCACACTCAATCAGCGAGTGTGTAAGAGTGTTGGTGTGTTCCGACTTAGACTTGTAACATGCGAGGTTTTATGTAAAAGATGATAGTTATTGTGCACGTTTAACCTTTGTCTATCCATTCTCTTGGTCAGTGGTTAAGATAACGTCTGAAGATTTGTGTACGGACTACCTGTCAGTGTTATCAAATATTTAATTAGGTACAATTGTAACTTAACTAACCAACTGTTAAAGTTGCTTTAATGAGTGCTTTACTTTCTTTATTTATATTATTTACGTAATGTAAAATACGATGAAAAGCGCGCCAGTGATATAATTGTCAAGAACGTCTCTCAGAAACGTGCATTTCAGAGTCATACCTAATTTATAAAATTAAGTTACTTGTGTCTAAAACAAGAGTTTCGGATGAATACTAACAATTTTAATTATAAATACATCGAGCCGTGTAAAATTCCTATGATTAAGTTGCTCTTCAAAATCCTGCTTTCAACTTGTCTGTGCAAATATATTGCTTACATAAGTCAGGAAATATGATCTCGGTAATTATATCCTCGACAGAAACCGGAGCCCCAACAGCGGTGGACGCAGGGGCCATTTCATTAACCCTCGCTAACAGATACCATCGTTTAATTGGCCAGCGCCAACGCTTATTAATTGCACTTCCTAGTAGACCGCGTGGCAGGTTATTCGGCTGGTGAAAAATCATTAAGATTGCGATCATATTGAAGGGTTATGTTTACAAGTACCTATCACTGAATACAGGCGACTTAAGAGATTGGGCGTCTCATGGCTTTGATTTTTAGGTAGATATCTAGCTAATATGTGTAGGAAATGTTCTGACTGGTTTAATTTCCAAGATTTAAAGAAAGGTAACTCCAGGATTACTGGCAGTCAAGTCACCTGAATTTGACCTCAGATACAGCGCTTGTCCATTTTAACACAGCAATGAGCTCACCACAGCTTACGTGGGCCAAAACTTCATACGGTGCAATGTGTACCTATAGTCTACCTTTGCCTACCCTTTCGGGGATAAAGTCGTGAAATTATGTGTGTACCTATGTTTACCATAAGAATTGCTCTCAATTTAATGAAATCGTTTAAAACTACAAGCAAATTTCAGTACACACTAGATTATTAGCTAAATAACCTAATTATTTGAGCTACAGTACAAAATGTTTGAGTTGGAACACTTGAAATCCAATTTAGTATTACATTATACTGAACTCAAAGTTTCGTAAACGCATTCCAACAATTTGCCCGCACCTTATCTGGGCTACAATCGCGAGTCCGCCTGTATTCGTACGGAGCTGCGTCCATGTTTGTAGTCAGTCGTTGTGCAACGGACAGACAAACAATAGCAGTGAATATGAACGTATTGGAAAGTGTTCTTATCTCTATTGATCTCATCGGGCGTCGAAAAGACCAACTCGCTAATGTAGCAATTATACGTAAAAGCACACAGCTTTTAAAGATGCAAATCAACCAATACTTTTCGAGGGCAATATAACACAACATTTAAAGCCGTTTGTGAATCTTATGAAATACGGCGCTCGTGGCCCCGCGGTCTCAGTGTTCTGTAAACGATCACTGAGTTACGCAACTTTCACTATGGCTGGTCCTCGGATGGGTGACCACTTTGTGGCATTTACATTTGCGAGCGTTTCCGTGCTTCGGAAGGCACGTTAAGCCGTTGGTCCCGGTTGCCAGTAAAATGGCAGTCGTTAAGCCTGGTTGAAGGCCTTATGGGCGGCTTGAAAAATTTCAACAGCAGGTAGCCACAACCTGTGTCTGTCTATTTCAACACGGCAATGGGCTCACCACCTGTTACATGGGACAGGAATCCACACGGTGAAAAGTGGGCATTTAATATGCCTCTGCCACCCCTTCGGGGATAAGGCGTGATGGAGATATATATATGAAATACGGCACAAAATATATATTTTACTATGTGAATGTCTAGTATTCCCTCAAGATACGTCATATCATATAAGGTGTGACCATGGCTATATTAATAGTAAAGTTAGAATAAAATAAGATTGTCAACTCAACCCAAACAGGCTCAAGTCAACCTCACGTTCAAACAGTGCACCTGCTAAACACCAGACGCGACTCTACCGCCGCCTGAAAATAGGTTGGAAAGTCGGACCACAGTTGTTTTTGTTAAACACATACATACACCTTTTCCTGAAGAAGTGGATATAGGTTTACTATACATCCACTATTCATCAGGTGTATTTTAAAACAAGTGATAAGCCCATTACTGCGCTGCATTGGAGTTTTTAATCTGCCCATGACGGTACTATTTGTCTTAATGGCTACTATGTTAATGCTAATAGCAACCGGTACCCATTGTTATTATATTAGTTAGGGCCTATTATTGTACTTGATTACCAGTACCACACTGGCGCTAATAGGTATACCGGCCGGCTATCTTACCGGCGGGTATCTTAGGTTTAGTACAAGTATTAAACCCTACAGTTTATCGTATATATTATTGTAAAGTATAATTTCTTTATAAGTAAGAAATAACAATTAGCTGTGACTGCGCACTACCCACGCGGCTATTATCCCATACTTATAGACTTCAGCCACCTAACCGCGTGGTATAATATTAATGTTTAATTAGACAAGTATGCGTAACACAAACTAGTCATGTTATTGTAGCGCGCATGACACGACTTTCCAATAATGTTTTGTTTTCAAAAAAATTTAACCTCTCTATACAAACTTAGGCAGCCGGCCGGTGGGATGGTGCTGGCAAGGCAACGAGCCGACCGCGGTGGTCGGTGGTCGACTAAGTAGGAGCTTTTTAGTAATTAAATATTCCACGACGTTTCTTTATGTTTGATAATAAAGATAAGTGACTCACGTTTGAATATCTGAGACGCGATAAATTAAATGAATTAAGCAATTATGTCCAAATGTGTCGTGAGATAGAGTTTCCAAAGTTCTTCATAGGTTGCAACAGTTTTACAGAGTCGCCCCGTTTGTACAGGAGCCCTTTAGATATGTGATGGGCGTCTGACTGCGCTGGATCTGAAATAAATGATGGGCTCGCTTACACATTTCTCTCAAAAAACGAAACGAAGAATTTCAATTCAAATACTAATTTTATTTTGGCAAATCAAAAGATTTGCTAGAATAAAATTTGTCACGGATTATTAGTTATGCAGATTCACTAGTTAGCGTGTATTTATTATCAGACACGAGAGACGTAAGAGACTAACATATTTAGGTAATGATAATATAAATATATAATGTTAATTTGTCTTTATTGTAAAAATTGTGGCCTTTTCTTAAATAGCACGGAGATCTAAAGTAAAACTATATATGTAAAAAGTGTCTAAATGTATATTATAAAATATATAAAAAAGGTGTAGTAAAAGATATTATAAACGTATAATATTTTGACGGCCTCTGTGGCGCGTTGGGAGTGTTTCCGACTGCCACGCAATAGGTACCGGGTTCGATTCCCGGGTCGGAACAAAAATTTGTGTGATCCACAAATGTGTGTTTCGGAGTTTGGGTGTTTCCTATGTATAAAATGTATGTATTTAGAAATATATAAGTATGTTTATCAGTTATCTAGATCCCATAACACAAGCTAATATTAACTTACTTTGGGCTAGATGGCGCTGTGTGAAAAATGTCCCACAATATTTATTATTATTAATATCCTCACAATACTTTTTTTTACCAAAAACTAAACTAAACTATCTTCACGCTGTATCCCTGACGGGGTAGTCAGAGAGGACAGATCGCCAGGCTTCACGATCCATGCATACTTCTTTCGCTTCTTCGAGATTCATCAATCGCTTCATACACGCACGTCTGGGTAACCGAGTACTTTCTTTTTACCCTGGTCGTTATATGTATTGTCGCCACTATCACTCTCACATTGAAATTATCACCCGGCTATCCGTGTCTTGCTGGTGAGCATATGATCTGCTCTTTATTCCGGGGAACCATCAAACTGATCAAATATGTATGTATTTGTGCTCATACGTCGATGTAATTATAATCATTTACCAGTGAAAATTGCGTCTAAATCACAAGTGCTTTATATATTTACTTAGAAATCTCACTGTGCCTCAATTCCCAAGCAAATAACGTGAATAAACAAACACAAAACATCATTATTTATGCGTCGCCGATTACACAGAGTGATCAGTAGAGCCCCATTACGACCGGTAGAGTTCACTAGAGCTATTAAGATTGCGCCCGCTTAAGGAGAAGCTGCGCGTACGACAATGTAGAGTTGCAAAGCTTTAGATAATGGTTGAATTATGTGCAGCGAGATATCGTACTAATATTATAAACGTGAAAGTTTGTAAGTATGGATGTTTGTCACTCTTTCACGCAATATGTACTGAATGGATTTTGATGAAACTTTACAATAATATAGCTTACATATCAGAATAACACATAGGCTACTTTTTATTCCGAAAACAGGTTCCTGTGGAAAACGGGAACTGGAAATATTCACCACGCGTGCGAAGCCGCGGGCGTTAACTAGTTCACTATATAAGTGACTTTAGTTTCGAGACAAAACCATTTTCTGCGATTTCACGAATTCACCTCGCATCAACCTGTCAAGTAATACTGGTAGGAATTGGTGTATAGTGTTCTGTAAACGAACATCGCGTTAAGCATCTTTGGGTGTCTCAAATGGATGACAATTTTGTGATTTCATTTACGAGCATTTCCGTTCGTCGGTAACGGTAAAATGTTGACGTATAGCATGTCTCAGCCTACTCCTTCAGGATAAAGGCGTAAGTGATAAGTAAGTTGCTAAGACTACTTCAAAGGTATGATTAAGTGGTAGGTAATTATACAAGTATATTTCAACTGCTTAGCGCTTAATAGTAGCACGCACCTAGCTATCAAATAAGGTATCAACAGTGGTCCATACAATTCAATGGTGAACTTTTACGCACCTGCCCTTACCGATGTCTTGGCGAGACTTAGATAAACATTGTTCGTTTGAGCACAAACTACTGAAGTGATAAATATTTCTCAGCACATTTAAGGTAAGTAAGTAACACCTCGCATTTGGAATAGCCCAGGGCCTCTACTGTCATCATTTCGTATTAGTTTAAATAACTATCTTCACGCTGTATCCCTGACGGGGTAGTCAGAGAGGCCGGATCGCTTCTCGATCCATGCATACTTTTTTCGCTTCCTGCAGATTAATTAATCGCTTCATACATGCATGACTTAGGGCCGTATTCCAGAACGTTCTTCAATACTCAAGAAACACTTGAGAGTAGTGTTTATAAGGCCAAAACTAGCCTCAAGCGTCGATTGAGTATTAAGAAACGTTCTAGAATACGGCCCTAAGTATCCGAGTACTTTTACCCTTTTCCGTTTTTGAGCAATCTGCTCACATGGTCTTTGTATGTAAGTCTGGGTATACCCTACTCCTTCTACCCTATACTTTCGCACAATATATATTCTTCGTCAATCGTTCCTCACAATTTGTAATTAAACAATCGTAAATTGTAATTATTAATTCAACCATTTTTCAATGTAATTTAATAATTTACATAAATAGAAGGTAAGAAAATATCTACCTAATATTTACTTATAGAAAGCACACACCGATCTCAGTGAAGCCCCTAGCATCCAATATAAGCTTGTACTACGGGATGTAAATAACCCATAAACGATGTTATATGTGTTGCCCCACACACACAGTCCCGAACACTACCAGAGCCACAGACGACGCGGAGGGAGGTAATGAATGAGAACATAGACACAAGAATAAAGTTTCACACCAACATTATTCGTAATAACAACATCGCCGACAATGACGAATATTTCATCTCAATCAAGCGCATCCCACACGCCACCACCATCTCAAACGTCAAATTACTCAAGTCGTAAGCAAATTCAAGTGTTCCCCACGAAAACAAGCTAACGTGATTACGTAGTACACATAAATTGTCGCACTGCTCTACCCGGGTGGGCCGCCGGTCCTACTCACGAGTTTCTTACTAACAGCGAATTGAACACAAGAAACAAATGCAACAACATGCATACAAATTATAGAAAAACATTTAGTATCGGATCTCGGAAGTATCGATTTAAGTAATCGAATCAATAAGTTGATCCCATGCGTGCCATCGATGCTATATCGTCGTAGGGGTTCCGAACTAGTCAAGATTTAAATGTGTTGTTCGTATGTAAACTCGTCGCGTTTAACGGTATATGACTGTTTAAGCTTGTAGACAATCAATTTGTGAGGGCATAGATTATCAACACTGCCGCAGAGTTCCAATATCACTGACTTATTTATCAGTCACGCCTTTATCCTCGAAAGGGTGGCAGGGGCATATTATACGCCTACTTTTCACCGTGTACGTCTCTGTCCCACGTATGAGGTAGTTAGCCCATTGTGGGTACAGTACGTTTGGTTTGAATAAATCAAACACAAGAGAAGAAGAACACTAAAAACTAACATTACCACCTATTCTAATCGCAGCCATGTCCCAAGGCGAAACAGCAAGAAACTTGGGCTTTTTACAGACTATTTACGAAAACACAACTATTGAAATTTTGTAAAAACATATAGCTTAAGTAGTCTCGTATAGCCAGCAAATCATTTCCCTGTCCTGCAAAAGAGAAATCCAATAGCACAGATATTTTGTATGAGGATACATAGGCAAATAAGCTGTGAGTCCCACAATATTTAAACAAGAAACAATTCTACTACGAATGACAGAGAAACTAGAAAGTATTTACATAATATCGTCTCGAAAAAATAGTCAAACAAAACAATGCAATGAAACTTAAAAACAATTTAAGCCCGAAGGTTGCGCCTAAAACGCTGATATTCTTTATACTTATAGGGTTCCGTTCGGACTTGTTGATAAAGTTGATCATTACTTAAAACTCTGTAGTGGCCTGTGTACAAATAATAAGCAACCTTTACTTTGGTAACAAATGAATAGTGTTTTATCAAATGAGATCGGCTAAAACACATCCGGCATGAAGCACTCTCACTGACTCACGCCTGAACTTTTGTCGCTTCAGATAAACATCTTCATTTCTACACCTAACATCATTTGAGCTGTCTACGAACGAACGTCCGATGATAATGGCCGCTTTACTGATAACCCCATGTTTTCTAACAACGCACAATGAATACAAAGAAACATTACTTTGCGATCGTTATCGCGGTCCGGCGTTCGATGTCCAATCGAACAATCTGGCCCATGGATGGGCAACATAATTACCGGTACACGCGGCTATTGACAACAATGGTCAATCACTACACGACCTGCGAACTTTGGGGTATTAATACATTGATGGGGAGAGCGGGTAGTGAGTAAAGGGCGCCAAGTTGAGTATAAGGTTGAACGATATTTGACTTTAGGCAAACGTTGCAAAATCATCTGGAATGAAAAATCAATTCTTCTATGCAACATTATTAGATGAAACCACTAAACTTGCACTGTTCCTTTACTTCCATAGATTCCTTAACTAAAACAATTAATGAATAATTATTAAAAACTAATAAAAATAATTAAAAACTAAAACAATGAAATAAATAAATGAAATAAAGTTTTCTATGGTTCTTCAAACTAATATTAAATTCAGTAAAATCTGTGAAACCAAATCACAGAAACGCTTGTAAATGGATTTTGCCAATATACGGTCACTCTTCAAAACATCTGAGCATGGTCATACACCTATATTATAGGGATTAATCTCCATTGTGTTTTTCTCAAACGAAGATATATGTATGTATGTTTTATTTTAAAAGCGTTTATTATAATAAACGCTAATAAGTGACTTATGACAATATGACCAATGCAATGCTAACCAGCGGGTATTAAGCCATGCTACAGAACTCGCTACCTTCGCCACACAGAACGCAACTTTTCCTCTAATAACATCTAAGCAATGCACTTTGGTAAGGCACATTACACACTAATGTAGTTAATAATGAGTACCACACATCTGTCAGTGCGGTACGTACCACATCTGAGAGTTCGGGTAGTGGCCCTAGTGGGCGCTGTTGGTCGGACAAGGTGTGGACCATCATGTGAGCAATACTACATCTTAGGTTATAAATATTAGCCGAGGATGTTATAGCCTTTCTTCATTTTACAGATTGTTCGCAGTTTCAATCAGGATTATAAACAGCTGTTAATCAAAGTTTTAGCCACTAGATTAGTCCTATATAATGCTAATTTTTCTCTGCTAAAATTACTTGAAACATCATCTGACATAGAACCCTTTAGACCCTTAAGTCACCCACTGTATAGGTGAACCGCAAATAGTCCGATTGACACATTCCCCCTAAGGACAAAACGTCCTAATACGTCTCAAACTAATATCTTTCTATGATGACAGACAAAAGTCTACGTCATCAATCCAAAAGCGAAGTGGTCCTTCCACTCTCACGTGTGTTTGTTCGTGTGTCCCAATATTTGTACAGTCGCACTATAAACACGCTGCAAACCTCACTCGACACTAGGCTCTACTCGCTGTGTCAATAATTAATATTCAATTACTCGCGTTGATCTCTACTAGCGAGTTGAGTTGTGTTTCATAGAGTACTGGTTAACTGGGCAAGTTTATAAGCGACAGTTAAGTTTGGCTCTAGTTATGTGTTTAGGTGAAACTAGTTACATAATTGTGTTTGTTATACTCTTCAAGTTTCGGGTTTGTAATAACTACGTACTGGTCATAATCTGTTATGTGTTACCTATATAAGGGCTTGTGTGGTGTTGACATGTTTTTTTATGTTTACCTTAAAAAGGTGTTGTGTTGTTTATTTACGTAATTGCTTTAATCAACCTTAGTTGCAAATTGGCGATCTTGTTTTGACCAGCGCGAGGTATTATAGAGGGGTGATGTTAGGCGTTGCCGGAAATACAAAATTTACTTAAAACTAAATAGGCTTTGTAAAACTTGGTTCTACTACAGACATCTTTGGCATATACTGCGTGTCCCAGAACGTCAGAACTTTTGTAGTAATTGAAAATATGGAAAAGTGTGGACAATTTTAAATCTAGACGTCACAGTATGACAGCCAAACAGTAGTTCCCTATATTATGTTATAAGTTATTAAATAATAACCCACTACTATAATATTATAATAGTAGATTTTACAACAAGTGCACAAAACGAACCAATTTTTATCCGAGACTTTTAGCAGATAGTAATGTCGAGCATAAAATGGTATTGTGGACGAGTTATAAACTCCGCTTTTCACTTCGATTGCGAGGAAATAAAACAGTAGTATAACATAACATTTCTTTAATTAAAATTCAAAGTAAAATTAGTACAGTTTTAAATACTAAAGAGATAATTGTTTTTCCCGGCATGTCTTAAAAAACACATAAGGCAAATAAATTATAGTAAATATAATACATTAACAAGTTCTATCTATGAACTTCTTATTGTGTTTGGCTGTATGGCTTATTTTCTTTGCCTTAATATAGATACATTTATTTATGTATGAGCAGATACGATAATGCACTTGTGCACAAAATTCGATTTTGTGCAGCCTATATTGCAATAATAATAAAAAATATTATAATGATGATGATGACTACTAGGTCCATGCATATAAAATAAATGAATTGAAATACAGCAAATGTAGTTTAAATTACCTTAACGTACATCTAATCATGAATGGAAAACTTACATTATCTCATTACGGAGACTTGTAACTAACAAACCAACAAACAATAGATATAACTCGGTTCAGGCGCCAGGAGGATAAGTCCTACCAACTTTATGCACACGGATATCGGCGATAGAGATTGAGCTTTTAATCATAAGAGCAGGAACCAAAAATAATAGAATTCATCTCTAGAAAAAGGTTTCTATATTCTTATAGGTGAACTGATTGAATACACATTATCACTATTGGTATAACCTATTCAAGTGATTTAGTCAGCTAAGGATTAACTATTCACAGGGTTGAGGCGTGAAATTTAGAACGTGAAATCCAGCGTAAGTGCCAGATTATGATTCAGATTATGAGTCGTAACATGAGTCAAAGCATAAGTCGGGCATCATAATTAGATTAATCTACACAAAAAAAAACAAATTGATTTTGGTACCTAGGCGTGGGTTACTAAATTACTACGGGGTTCAAATTCTCATCTGCAGACCGCGACAGGTGCCGTCTCCACGAGACTGACGAGCCAGTAGCCACAGGTCTCAAACAATTCACCAGATGGTCAGCAGTTATGGTAAATTTTATCCAGGCAATAATTTTTTTAAACAAAAGTGCATTTTCAGCTGCAAAGAAAAGAATTAGTTCCATTAGATTTGGAAAACAATTGGAATTAAATTTGTTCGTGATTCGAACACATAAAGAAAACTTACCACTTTTTTAAAGAAAAACCAATAAATCTTGCAACGCAGGCAACGCCGCTCTAAACATCGTAACAAGCTGTAAGCAAGTGAAAAATCTTTCGTCAAACCACATAATTTCCTCAAGGTTAAATACGTGCCCTCTAAGATTCAAATTTCTTACCGAAATACATAGTTATTTTGATATATCCATTTATAATAATTCACAGGCGTGAACTTCCATAAACAATTTATAAGGGATTACTCCTTTTTAGAGAAGTTTAAAAAAAAAATTAACAATCGACATCCTTTGTCGACGATGTAGGCAGGTGAATGCCTGTTCCGTCACCACCCAAGGGTTTATCGAGGCGCTGAGCTGAGATCAGACCACTACCTAGTCATAACTAGGATTAGGGGTCTGTTCGCGGGTTGGCGTCATCGTTCATCGAGTGTTCTGAAAGTAAGCCGACTTATAGCATCAAAAGCTGGAAGCTGCAGTATGCATCCATTAGGGATAAATATAAAGAAAGGGTAACCGAAAAGCTTGGCGATGTCAATGTTAGTAGTGTGAATGTGGAAGTGTATGGCAGAACCTTAGGGTTAGTATGGTAAATGCCGCTGTGGAAGTGTGTGGAGAAACGAGAAGAGGCAGTAGTAATAAGCGTGACGCATGGTGGAATGAGGAAGTGAAAGAAGCAGTTCGAATGAAGAAGAAAGCATGGCTTATAGCCTCGCGGAATGATTTTAATATGAAAGAGAGATACAAGCTGCAAAAAGTTAACACGAAGGCACTGATAGAAGAAGCTCGTGAAAGGTGCAGAATGAAAGCGGATAAAAGTTTGTCGTCCAATTACCGGGACAATGCCAAGCTCTTCTGGAATTGGTAGGCAAGAGACTCGGAGTTGTTCGGCAATCTGCAGTATGAATAAAGTGCTTAGTGTTAACAATGCGGTGGGAGTGCATCCGACTGCTACGCAAGAGGTCATGGGTTCGATTCCCACCCAGGATAAAACTTTGTGTGATGAGCACGATGATTTATTCTGTGTCTGGGTGTTATTTATCTATAATATGTATGTAGAAATATATAAGTATGTTTATCAGTTATCTAGATCCCATAACACAAGCTAATATTAGCTTACTTTGGGCTAGATCGCGCTTTGTGAAAAGTTGCCCCACAATATTTATTTATTTATTTAATGACGTCCTAACAGACCAAACTGACGTCCTGCACATCGGAAAGTGGAGCTCAATTCGTTGCTCCGGATCCCGATGTCATTGAAGTCATTAGTATGAAAGAAATTGAACAAGCGATAATAAGTATGAAATGTGGTAAGGCTGCGGAAAAAGACAGTTATAATAAGTATGGTGGGTCGGGCGTCTGGGACACACTATGTCTGTTATGCAACTTGTGCTGGCGGACGGGTGAGGTCCCAGATGACTGGCGAATAGCAGTTGTAGTACCTATTTACAAAGGGAAAGGCTCGCGCCTAAACTGCTCCAGCTACAGGGCGATCAGCTTGGTCAGCTTAGCTAGTAAGGTGTATGCGGAGATTTTAACGGCAAGAATGCAAGAAAAGTCTGAAAGGTATTTATGGGAGGCTCAATGCGGATGCCGACGTGGAAGAGGTCTCATGGATCAAGTGTTTTCTCTCCGCATGATCGCGGAGAAGTTTCTGGCTATTAGCCAGAGGGTTTTCTGCGCTTTTGTGGATCTGGAGAAAGCATTTGATAACGTTGTGAGGGAAACTCTGTGGGATTTGCTGCCCGGATATGGTGTGGACTGCTCGCTGCTGCGGGCAATACAGTCGCTTTATAAGGACTGTAAGGCTTGCGTGCGAGTAGGGGGGGATGTGTCACCTCTTTTTGATGTCTGTACAGGCGTCAAACAGGGTTGTGTCATGTCCGCCTGGCTGTTCATAGTGTATCTGGACAGTTGCCTGCAGAAGTTGAAAGATTGTGATATAGGTGTGAATTTGGGTGACTTTTCAGTAAACTGTCTGCTGTACGCTGATGATGCGGTGCTCATGGCCTCATCAGAAGCCGACCTTCAGGCATTAGTCACTAATATGACAGAGGAGTGTGAAAGTAAGGGTCTTCGCTTGAATGCAAGTAAAACTAAGGTTCTAGTATTTGAAAGAGATGACGTAAGAACCAAATGCGAGATTAGGGTAAACCAGGAACGAATAGAGCAAGTGAATGAAATTGTGTATTTAGTATATAGTATATGTATTTAGCGCGAATGGAAGATGTGATTCGGATGTAGAACGGCGAGTAGCTGCCGGAAACAGAGTTAACGGTGCTTTGTCTCAATTAGTAAAGCGACAAAGCATCGTAAAAGAAGCACGACTGGCGATTCATAAAGCAGTGCTAGTGCCAACTTTGCTTTACGGTAGCGAAACCTGGGTGTGTCAGCAGATGCATGAAAGTAAATTGAATGCTGTGGAGATGCGATCACTTCGAAAATTGTGCGGCGGTACTTTGGCCGACCGAATACGTCACGAAGCGATACGCAATATGGCAGGTTTGACTGAAAGTGTCAGCGTTAAGCTGGAAAAGGGCCTGCTCCGTTGGTTTGGACACATCCAACGAATGAGTGAGGAACGATTGACGAAGAATATATATTGTGCGAAAGTAGAAGGTAGAAGAAATCAGGGTAGGCCGAGACTTACCTATGAAGACCACGTGAGCAGATTGCTCAAAAACGGAAAGGTCAAAAGTATTCGGATACCCAGACGTGCGTGTATGAAGCGATTGATGAATCCTGAAGAAGCGAAAGAAGTATGCATGGATCGCGAAGCCTGGCGATCTGTCCTCTCTGACTACCCCGTCAGGGATACAGCGTGAAGATAGTTAGTTACTTATGAAATTGCCGTTTTGTATGAAACAATTAAACGATTTTTTTCATGTACTTATTATTTGTATTATTCGAAGTAATCACCCATGCAATCAATGCATCTTTGCCTACGCAGTGGCAGTTTATTGATGACCTACTTAAGGAAATCAGCTGGACGGGAGGCAACAATTCTTCAAAGGCATTTTGTACTGCCTCTCGGGTATTGAATTTTTTTCCCGCCAAGAAGTTATCCAAATTCTGGAAAAAGTAGTAGTCTGTAGGCACCCGCCCTACTCATCAGACCTTGCGTCTGATGAGTAGGGCGGGTGATGGAGAGCATCCAACCCCAGTTCTTGCAACTTGGAGACCGTCTGCTGTGCAGTATTTTTTTAAGAATAATGCACTTTACCTGAGATTTGGCGCCAATTCTGGAACATGACACAAGGGTGCCGTATTTTATTTTCCAAAAATAGTGTATAATAGGTACGTAATTTTGTGTTTAATATTTGTGGATGATACATAGAGTGTTCGAAAATGTGCATGAGTTATGAAAAGTGAAATGTTGCAGTGAACAGCGGTGTTCTATGTGTTAGTGCCAAATCTCCATAGAAAGCCTTGGTAAATGGTCCACTGCTTTACTAGGGCAAAGACCATGACCAGACTGAGGACTTGACGTCGACAATGGACTAGACTTGACTTAATGATATGAAAATATAAATACTGAAGACAAGCTGTATGGACCAAGTTTCCTATGCCTGCCCAAGATGGGCGAAGACAACTAAAAAAATCACGACCAATATAATAAAAAAAAACTATGATCCCACTCGTGATTTAATAACAATTAAAAAACCACAGTAGATAATAGGTATCTTTATTTAATTTTATTTTATTTTAAGGTTTTTGGAAAACTTACAGCTAACAAAATACAATTATTATATAAGTAACATAATGAAGGCCAATTAAAAGTTTTCACTAATAACATTAATATTATTTTAGAAAAGTCAGAAAAATGCCACAGACTCAATCCATACACACCTAATACAACCACAAATGTATTCATTCAACAAAATACTGATTACATAAGACTTTCTTTACTTTAGAATCCGAAACATTTCTATATTTTTTGAATTTTGTATGATATTTTGATTTTTCCTTGATTATCTTAATTAATGAGGTATTAAACCAGATAGGATATTTTGAATTTAAGGTTACAGTTTTTGATGGTATATAAGTGTTACGCAACTCATTAATAACCTCATAAAAAATATACTACGGCATCATGGAGGGTTCTAGAGTTTAGCTCATAGTCCCAATTCTTATGTGCCTAATTGCGGTGAGATTAGATCCATATTATGAGTAAGTGTATTGAAAAGGTATATTTATAAAAACGTGACTTTGCGGTAAAAATACTTACGTGTAGTCGATGTCGATCGACTATATAGTTTTAGTTTAATAAAATTATATCAGTCTACATCGGTATAAACTACTCTTTAGAGATGAGATCGCGAAATTTTGATTAGACGATATAAAAGTTAAATTTAATAAGAAAATTGTAAAATAATAGCTTAGACTTGAGATTACGATAATTATTATTATTGCACGATAATGTATTTTTTTTATTAAATTTTGACAATGCTTTATATCAAACTAGGTGATCCCCACGGCTTCGCCCGCAGCATACTTCGAACTCCCATCGCACCTATTTAATACCGCAGCACATAAATTCTTAAAAAAAAATGCCTGATTTGTCAACATGCATGGTTACTGCTCCGCTCTCCGGGGTAGTAAGGTCATGATATATAACCTATAGCCTTGCTCGATAAATGGGATATCCAAGATCCAGCACAAAAAGATTTTTTCAAATTCGACTTGTAGTTCCAGAGATTAGCGCTTTCAACCAAACAAACAAACAAACCAACTTTATATATTAAATATAGATTTCAGATCCGATATAGCATTATCGATCTGTTATAATTTTGGTATATACCATAGACTACTGATATTTTGATACCCAAATACCAGCTGCCGACTTGTGTGCAGTACGCGGTTGCTTACTTACGTACTAGTTAGTAAGTACAACATGTATCCGTCGTCAAATGTCGCTTGTTAGCGTAGGCGCACAGCGGCGGGATGGATTGCAACAGTGAAATGGAGGGCTCAATTCCCAACATCGTTTAACATGTCAAAGCTTGTAAAGCGATCGACTGTTACACATCCATATATCTTGGCCCGATGCGCCCGCGCAGGTTACCTTAGGGTTGAAAGAAATCGTTGGAAATCGTAATTTACTTTACTGTACGATTTATCTGATGCTAATATCAACCCAGTATCCCTGCACTCAGTGTCAAGGTCAAGTCTTTGTACTTATACCTAATTTTATTTAATACAGGCAATTATATTCTTTGTCTTTTACACTATCTTACCACCCCGTAGGTACACAAGCATGCGTAAAGCATTGTTAACTTATTCAATTGTGACAAAATAGGGTTAGGTGCCTACAATGCTTTTTTTTTGGATGTTCACATTCTATAAATATTATGTAAGTACGAAATATAATGGGCATATCGATAATTATTCATTATTTGTATCACGGGTGTAGCCAAGGGGGGGGGGGGGGGGGGTGTGTGTTTATGGGGTTCAACTCCCCTCAAAATGTTAACGATATTAACAATCATCATCATCCGAGCGTCTGTCTGAGTTGTGTTCACGGCGCCCGGGGTCTGCTTTCCTATTTCTTCTCCTCCACTTCGCACGGTCATCGGTAACTCTAGTAGTTCCTCCACACAACCACCACAATATTTTCATTGCCCCGACACGCACTACTTGCTTGTGTGGCTCTTACAAAAGACCAAAGGTGTTATAGACCTGTCCCTTCTGACAGGCATTTTTGGGTCCCAAATTACACCAGGCATCTTCTGCAACTTGACTTACGCAGCAGCAATGTGTGTCTTGACGTCCAATTGATATCACTGGTCGTAATTCAGATCCCACGTATTTAACCTGGTCCGTGCGCTTGACTGAGTCTGCGGGTACGAAACTTGCGACGGCCGGAGCGACGGCGGAGCGGGCGGTGCGGAGCGGGGCGAAGAGATAGCGGTGTCTTGCGTGCGTACGAAACAAACTTCCGCGCAGTTGCGCTCACGTAGTGTTGTGATAAACATTAATTCACGTCGAAGAGAACTATTGGAGCCCAGTCTCCTAATGAGAGAATTTTTATTACCTAGAGATGGTGTTCATCCAATAAATCAACGACGACGCAGTTTGGGAGAATGAAATATGAATGAAACTCGCCGATATCGCAGAAACAACCACGCGAGAAATCTAGCAATAAATGTAAGGGAAAAATTTAAAGAGTATTTTGTAAATAACAATTTGTAACATGAAAATTACACTTACTTTCAACATTCCCGAAATGGCGTTCTATTTCTTCCCAACGTTTTATTATAACTCTTTTGTTTTTATGGTGTACGTTTTTACTGTCCCATATAGCCGGTTTTGATAAAATAAAAGATATTAACTCTTCGTTGTCAATTTCCATAATTTCCATATTATTACTGTGATAAAATGCAACACTATGCACCCGCGCGAGCGGCGAAACCAAACTAGTTAGTTCTCGCCGCTCCGCGCCGCCACCGCTCTACCGCCGCGCGCCGCCCGCGCATCGCTCGATCGCGCCGCTCCGCCGTCGGCGTCGCCCGTTTCGTACACAGCGCTTAATGTTTTTAATGCATTTGATTACAACGCCGTCGCGCCGCCCTGCCGTCGCTCCGGCCGTCGCAAGTTTCGTACCCGCAGACTGAATCGTCGCCTATGCCGACGGATGTGGAATCTGTAGAGTTTAGTACCAAGTAGGTACTCGGTCTTGGCTACAATAAGTAACCATTGCTGCTTCTGCATCTGATTCTGAACTGAACAAAAACGGGCTAAGCACCAATGGGGTACACCAGCATATCGAAACGATTTTGAAGTTTCGATTAAAATAAAACTTTTCGGACCCCAAATCTATTTGGAGCGCAGTAGGTCAGAAATAATGCTTCATCATTAAGGCCCTTTCGGCGCGGAAATTAAAATTTTGAGATACTGGGTCAAGTACTTGATCACTTCCGATATTAAACCTGTTTATCACACTAACATCTTTAATACACTCTTACTGTTCGTTATGAAGAAGTCTAACTCATTCCTTATCACCTTTTCGGGGCTTTTTTTTTCTCTTTAATACCACTGATGTGGCAGAAAAGCATACGGCTCACCTGATAGAAATTGGTCACCGTAGCCTATGGACGTTAGCAACACCCGCACTGCGCGAAAGTGCAGAACTCGCGCTGCCAACATTTATAAACTTTCATCATCAAACCGATACCGCCCTCGAAAGAATGCCTTCCATTACCTTTCCGAAAGTAGATCGCTACCGTAATCGAGAACAGCGGAAGTGCCGTGTACTGGGGCTCGTTTCTTGTTTGTTCATGTGTGTTAGTCAGAGGGTCACTCGCAGGTGAGGTTGGCTTAGACCCCGAAGACGTAGGTAGGGCCCTTCTCGCATCTAAAATCTGCTTTAGAATGCTTATTGTGCGATCTATACAAAATTTTACACATTATTACAAGTATTATAAAGCCCCCCCCCCCCCCCATATCCAAATAAATACATGTTTGAAACGAATAATGTATCTGCAAGCAGCAAATGAAGTATGCAAGGATCGTGATGCCTGGGAAACTGTCCTGATTCTCCATCAGAGATACAGCGTGAAGATAATTAGCTTATCTAAGGTGAGGATGAAAACATTACATTACAAAATATTACACTTCAATAAACAAATAATACTAACTAACTAACTATCTTCACACTGTATCCCTGACGGGGTAGTCAGAGAGGACAGATCGCCAGGCTTCGCGATCCATGCATACTTCTTTCGCTTCTTCGAGATTCATCAATCGCTTCATACACGCACGTCTGGGTATCGGAGTACTTTTGACCTTTCCGTTTTTGAGCAATCTGCTCACGTGGTCTTCATATGTAAGTCTCGGCCTACCCTGACCTCTTCTACCTTCTGCTTTCGCACAATATATATTCTTCGTCAATCGTTCCTCACTCATTCGTTTGACGTGTCCAAACCAACGGAGCACGCCCTTTTCCAGCTTAACGCTGACACTTTCATTCAAACCTGCCATATTGCGTATCACTTCGTTACGTATTCGGTCGGCCAAGGTAACGCCGCACAATTTTCGAAGTAATCGTATCTCCATAGCATTTAATTTACTTTCATGCATCCGCTGACAAACCCAGGTTTCGCTACCGTAAAGCAAAGTTGGCACTAGCACTGCGTTATGAATCGCCAGTCGTGCTTCTTTTACGATGCTTTGTCGCTTTACTAATTGGGACAAAGCACCGTTAACTCTGTTTCCGGCAGCTACTCGTCTTTCTACATCCGAATCACATCTTCCATCGGCGCTAAACATACTCCCTAAATACACAATTTCATTCACTTGCTCTAGACGTTCCTGGTTTACCCTAATCTCGCATTTAGTTCTTACGTCATCTCTTTCAAATACTAGAACCTTACTCTTACTTGCATTCAAGCGAAGACCCTTACTTTCACACTCCTCTTTCATTTCATTCAGCTGACCTTCAGGCATTAGTGACTAATGCCTGAAGGTCGGCTTCTGATGAGGCCATGAGCACCGCATCATCAGCGTACAGCAGACAGTTTACTGAAAAGTCACCCAAATTCACACCTATATCACAATCTTTCAACTTCTGCAGGCAACTGTCCAGATACACTATGAACAGCCAGGCGGACATGACACAACCCTGTTTGGCGCCTGTACAGACATCAAAAAGAGGTGACACATCCCCCCCTACTCGCACGCAAGCCTTACAGTCCTTATAAAGTCGCGACTGTATTGTCCGCAGCAGCGAGCCGTCCACACCATATCCGGGCAGCAAATCCCACAGAGTTTCCCTCACAACGTTATCAAATGCTTTCTCCAGATCCACAAAAGCGCAGAAAACCCTCTGGCTAGTAGCCAGAAACTTCTCCGCGATCATGCGAAGAGAAAGCACTTGATCCATGCAACCTCTTCCACGTCGGAATCCGCATTGAGCCTCCCATAAATACCTTTCAGACTTTTCTTGCATTCTTGCCGTTATAATCTTCGCATACACCTTACTAGCTAAGCTGACCAAGCTGATCGCCCTGTAGCTGGAGCAGTTTAGGCGCGAGCCTTTTCCTTTGTAAATAGGTACTACAACTGCTATTCGCCAGTCATCTGGGACCTCACCCGTCCGCCAGCACAAGTTGCAAAACAGACATAGAGTGTCCCAGACGCGCGACCCACCGTACTTGATCATCTCAGCAGTAACTCTGTCTTTTCCCTCAGCCTTACCACATTTCATACTTCAATGACATCGGGATCCGGAGCATCGAAGTGAGCTCCACTTCCCGATGTGGCATCTCTGTCTTTTCTTGCATACATCTTTCCATAATATTCACTCCATCTCTGCTGGACGTCAGTTTGGTCTGTTAGGACGTCATTGTTAACACTAAGCACTTTTTTCATACTGCAGATTGCCGAACAACTCCGGGTCTTGCCTACCTCTTTCCAGAAGGGCCTGGCATTATCCCGGAAATTGGACGACAACCTTTCATCCGCTTTCATTCTGCACCTTTCACGAGCTTCTTCTATCAGTGCCTTCGTGTTAACTTTTTGCAGCTTGTATCTCTCTTTCATATTAAAATCATTCCGCGAGGCTAAGTAGTCTAACCATGCTTTCTTCTTCATTCGAACTGCTTCTTTCACTTTTCATTCCACCATGCGTCACGCTTATTACTACTGCCTCTTCTCGTATCTTCACACACTTCCACAGCGGCATTTACCATACTATCCCTAAGCTTCTGCCATACACTTTCCACATTCTCACTATCCTAGTTATTACTAGTAGTGGTCTGATCCTAGTGCAGCGCCTCGATAAACCCTTGTGTCCATCACCTGTTTACGGAGCCGACTATCCATTAGGAATAGATCTATCATGCTTCTCTTTGACTTACATCTCCTCGTATACATATGAATTTGTTTGTGGTTGAACATTGTGTTCGCCACAAACAAATCCTTTTCCTTACAGAATGCCAGTATAAGCTTGCCAGCGTCATTCACCCTTTTATCCCCATACTTCCCGAGTACCGACTCAAAACCATCGCGAGCGGTACCCACCCATCCGTTCAAGTCTCCACATACTATAAGTTTTTCATTTCCTTCTATCACATTTAGAGCTTCTCTCATACTCTCTCAGAAGTCCTCTAGCTCACTCGATTTCGACGAAGATACTGGCGCGTAAGCAGCTACCAGGAAAATCATAACATCCATCAACTCATTCATCTTATCTGCCATTCCTCCCCTAACATTCCACGCAGCTACCCTGCACTCCGTCCTCCACTTCCCGCCGTGTCGGGCCGCGCGTGTAGGGTGGCGGTCCCCTACGCCGCTCTGGCGCACACTTTTCGCACCAGCGGGGACGAACTGGTGCGCGTCGCCTCGGGGGCACGCCCTAGCATCATTCGCCCTGGTGGCTGTCGTGTTGGAGTAGAATTGCAGCCGTAACTGGCAGGGATGGCGACGTGCACGCTTCTACTCTTCATCCCCAAACAAATAATAGTACATTATACACAAGTGCGTTATGATGATTATAACGCAAGAGGCGGTATAACAGCCCGAGCAGTAGACAAGGCCGTAAAATAGCCGAGTGAGTTTTAATAACTCGTCTATTCTTCATTATTGGAAGTTGACATTTTAGATAAATACAAAGAAACAAAATTAGAGAAAATGGCACGCACATTATTTTCTGCCGTAGCTGCGTACGCAAAAGCTAATAAGGCCTAATATTTGAAATACTAATTAATTTGTTTTTTTCTTAATAACAATAATTACTGTTAATTTGAAGACAAAACTAAATAATGGGATGAAAATAAACGTTTATTTGTTATATTTTAAGTAATAGGGTTCCTTTATTTATAAATATATTTACATTTGTCAGTTTCCGTGATAAAACTTTGCTGATTAAAAAAAAAACAAATAGTGCGGTTATAGCATATGCTATACTATAACCTAATAGTGAATATACTATACTCTAATAGTGAAGTTATATAACTTCACTATTAGAGTCTATAACGCACGCCTGTTTGATGAGCAGCTTTATGTATCTAAAACCGGAGAAATAAGATCCACATTATGAGCAAGTGTATCGAAAATTAAATAAACTAGCACATTATATTGTGCAAACCCTAGCAGCGTTGCACTCAATTAGATAGTGGCTTCATCAATAAATGTAGTTATAAATTGCACGGAGCGGCCACGCCACAGGCGCCCCCTGGTGGTGGCGGACCCCTGCCGCTCCACCAGCCGCAATGAGAGACCCCATCACTCAGGGCATCGTGCTTCTTGCAAGGCATCGACATTTAACAACCTAGCCATAATTGAGGCACGCGTTTTTATTGTTCAATATTGCAGGCCAATAGTTACTAGTGTGGGTAGAGAACACCCTTATGCATAGATGATCCACACTCAATAAACGAGTGAATCGATCTATTACTGTCAAATATAAGACTGAATGATCCATTACATGGCTCTAATCCATATTAAGGTACCTACGTATTTTTAAACGAAAAACTCACAACCTCCTTTAAGAGTAATCTATACTAATATTATAAAGCTGAAGAGTTTGTTTGTTTGGTTGAACGCGCTAATCTCAGTAACTACTGGTCGGATTTGAAAAATTTTCTTTGTGTTAGATTATAGTTAGATACATTTATCGAAGAAGGCTATAGGCTATATATCATTACGCTACTACACTGGGGAGCAGAGCAGTAGTCATAAATGTCGCCAATCGGGCAAATTTTTATGCATCATTGTAGAATTTATAAGCGACGGGATTAAATAGGTGCGACGCGAGGTCGAAATATTCCACGGGCGAAGCTGTGGGGGTCATCTAGTACCTAATAATTGTATCAAATTCAAATCCTTTTTTAAACATCTAGGTAGGAGACCGTGGGACCAGTTATGGAATGGTGGAATGGTTGGTCAATATTGCTAGCGGTCAGGTTCTTCGCCCTTAGGTTTATATTAAGGTAGTTTAGAACCTATTTTAAGCTATTTTCCTTATTACATAAAGATTTATGCTGGGTGGGAATCAATCCCACATGTGCAAGTGTAACTTCCTCGGTGGCATAAGTGGCGTAAGGTCCCGGGTCCGAATCTCTGGTCCCGGTCCCCAAGAATATATATTTGTGTGTTCTATTATATATTTAGAAATATATAAATGTGTTAAGCAGTTGTCTAGATCCCATAACATTAGTTTAAAACTTATTTTGGGCTAGATGGCGCTGTAAGAAAAGCGTCCCACAATATTCATAAAAGCACAGCTAACATTTCACACACATTTCCCGTGCGACGCTTACGAAACTGTACCGTGTTACTTCTAAGTAGCTCGTTTACTTACAAATGTGTTTTATAGCGTACATTAAAGTTTCCGCACTTGTACGCCAGTTGTTGTCCAGAGTAACCACAACACCGATATCCGCACTCACTACAGCTATCAGGATAACAGCAAATCATGATCTCGACATAAACACGTACTAATTCAAATGGTATTAAGTTATTGTAAAAATATTACTCAATTGAAAATCTTGAAATTATAAAACAATTGTGCTTAACTTTAACTTAAGTTTCTTTCAAAATTGGCAGTATTAATGTAACGTTTCGTATTTAGATGATTTACTCTTGGAGGTGATCAAGTTCTCAAGTTCAAGAGGGCCAAAGTCATAAAAATACATATATGAACCCCGGCTAACCAACGCGCCTCTTCAGAGAGAAATGGAATACGAAATGCAGTTCCTGAGGCAGTAAAAGCGAGATTGAGTGTCAATAAAGTGAGCAATAATGGAGATAGAGGATGCGTCATGTTGAGGTTCAGTAGGTGGAGTTAAACTGCTGTATAATAATATATGGATTTTAATGTTATTATTTAATGCAATTCTGTAGGTATTTAATAATGGAAAACTGGTCGCAACATTGTTGTATTAGTGAGGCCCTGTAAAAATAGTGTTTGCTTATAATGTTCAATAAATAAATAAAAATAATTAAATAAATTTGTATTACCGGCCCTGACCGACGCACCTTCAAGCAAGCTACGTGGCATTCGTCAACGGCCTCCTGAATGTTGAACAAAAATCCCTATGTCGCAGCATTTATTCTTCTTATTCTTCTCATTCACGCTTTTATCTCCGAAGGGGTGGTAGAGGCATACATAGGCCCACACATTACCGTAAGTATTTCTGTCCCACCATATATTTTACGCGCATTATTTACGCGCAACTACAAGTCAAGTTCTTGTGAGAAATGGGTACATGAAACTTCATCCCACGGGCGCAGCCGCGGGCACCCTCTAGTCATATAGAAACATCTGTCCGCAAGTCCTGCTCTAGTATTCGTCGTCGGTGTATTGGATCAACGAGCAATGATGAAGATAAAGTGAAGAAGTCAGCAAAAACTAAATTGTACAAGTGTGCCAAGACAAGACAGCACATTGTCAACGCTTCGATGGCAGAATATGGTATTTACTTAATTTTAAAGTTGTATTTAGTCATATTTTGCGTTTGTCTGCCTTACCCTTTAAGGATATCGGCCTAAACAAATCTAAATTTATATAGGTACAGTCGTTTTCCTCAAACAGGTTAGGCAGAGGAGTATTGTAAGATTTACCATCTGTATTTAGTCATACGTAAAAGTTGATAGCCATGTTGAAGCGGTCCTGCTGAAGGAATTTTTCCATCCGATCACCGGATTTACATGAAAAGTACCGGAGGTAATAACCACATCGCAGAAATCACGGCAATGAAGATGCTAATAAATTGTTGGTAGAATACAAAGCAATCTTTTTCATTCGTTCAATAAGTCCCGAGACTAACTTGGAAATAGCGTATATATTAAAAACTCTTTTTTTCTCAATGCGGATTCCGACGTGGAAGAGGTTGCATGGATCAAGTGTTGTGGATCTAGAGAAAGCATTCGATAACGTTGTGAGAGAAACGTTGTGGGACTTGCTACCCGGAAATGGTGTGGACGGCTCGCTACTGCGGGTAATACAGTCGCTTTATAGGGATTGTAAGGCTTGCGTGCGGGTAGGGGGGGATGTGTCACCTCTTTTTGATGTCTGTACAGGCGTCAAACAGGGTTGTGTCATGTCCGCCTGGCTGTTCATAGTGTATCTGGACAGTTGCCTGCAGAAGTTGAAAGATTTCAATATGGGTGTGAATTTGGGTGACTTAGACAGTAAACTGTCTGCTGTACGCTGATGATGCGGTGCTCATGGCCTCATCAGAAGCCGGCCTTTAGGCATTAGTCACTAATATGAAAAAGGAGTGTGAAAGTAAGGGTCTTCCCTTGAATGCAAGTAAAACTAAGGTTCTAGTATTTGAAAGAGGTGACGTAAGAACTAAATGCGAGATTAGGGTAAACCAGGAACGTCTAGAGCGAGTGAATGAAATTGTGTATTTAGGAAGTATGTTTAACGCCGATGGAAGATGTGATTCGGATGTAGAAAGGCGAGTAGCTGCCGGAAACAAAGTTAACGGTGCTTTGTCCCAGTTAGTAAAGCGATAAAGCATCGTAAAAGAAGCACGAATGGCGATTCATAACGCAGTGCTAGTGCCAACATCGCTTTACGGTAGTGAAACCTGGGTATGGCAGCAGATGCATGAAAGTAAATTGAATGCTGTGGAGATGCGATCACTTCGAAAATTGTGCGGCGTAACTTTGACCGACCGAATACGTAACGAAGTGATACGCAATATGGCAGGTTTGACTGAAAGTATCAGCGTTAAGCTGGAAAAGGGCGTGCTCCGTTGGTTTGGACATTTCCAAAGAATGAGTGAAGAACGATTGACGAAGAATATATATTGTTCAAAAGTAGAGGGTAGAAGGAGTCAGGGTAGGCCGAGACTTACATATAAAGACCACGTGAGCAGATTGCTCAAAAACGGATAGGTCAAAAGTACTCGGATACCCAGACGTGCGTGTATTAATTGATTGATGAATCTCGAAGAAGCGAAAGAAGTATGCATGGATCGCGAAGCCTGGCGATCAATCCTCTCTGACTACCCCGTCAGGGATACAGCGTGAAGTGAAGATTTTTATAGAGTACTGACCTTCAATAAAAGATATGTGTCAAATTTTAAAAAATGGAACATTAAAATATTGATTTTGCACACATAAGTGACGCTAAGCTTGTAGTTTCGAAGCAATGAAAAAAAACAAGTTTCGCGTGTTGATAAAACATTGTTTTTTAATGGGAAAAATACCGTTGAAGCACAGCAATAGCTTATAAAATGTTATGCGGGCTCAGCTCCCTCTAAAGCAACCATTTGTCGGTGGTATGCCGACTTCAAACGCGGTCGCATAGACACAAATGATGGGGAACGCTTAGGTCGTCCAAATGAAGCACTAACTCAACAAAATATTAACAAAGTCCTCAAAATCGTAATAAAAGATCGGAAGATAAAAGTGCGCGAGATGGCCGAGATAGTGAAGATTTCAGCTGGTAGAGTTTTCACTATTTTACATAAAAATTTAGCCATGAAAAAGCTTTTTTCCAAGTGGGTGCCGCGTTTGCTTACAACTGATCAAAAGGAACAACGTATCAATGATTCAGAGCGATGTTTGGCGCTGATGAATCGTAATAAAAAGGATTTTTTACATCGGTATGTGACAATGGATGAAACATGGATACACCATTTTACTCCGGAGTCCAATCGGCAGTCAGCGGAGTGGAGAGCGGCTGGTGAAAGCCGCCCGAAGCGGCCAAAGACTCAGAAATCGGCCGGTAAGGTTATGGCGTCTATATTTTGGGATGCGCATGGAATACTTTTCATCGACTTCCTTGAAAAGTGGAAAAATATAAATAGTGACTATTACATGTGCTTATGAAGCGATTGGAAATTGCAGATAAAGGGCCTCAAATGAACAAAAAGAAAGTGGTGTTTGACCAGGACAACGCGCCTTGTCACAAGTCTGTGAGAACGATGGCCAAAATTAATGAATTGGGTAAAATAATTTGTAATAGGTAAATACATTGCATGGTAAACATATAATGCACCGTACAAACATGAATCTTGTTATTGAAAGAGATCACGCAATAAGGAGAAAAAATCACAATAATGTTTCCCTTCTCTGTTCTCGGTTCGTATTGGGATGTGCTCAATAAACGTCAGCAGTATTTATTGGACTCCCAATCCATAAACCCATGCTGTATCTTTTATTGCTAATTCTAATTAATTAAGACAAAAATAAGTCTCGATACTTAACATTCGAGCAATTTCGTGACTGTTAGTGGCCAATTAGGGCCAGCAAATGCACGGAGCTAATAGGTGCAATAAGTCAGCGCGGGCGCGTCTGCTCGCCGCGGCGCGCATGCGCACACCACACCTATATTTCTTTCTGTAAAAGGACGCACCTGAGACGTTCGTTCGTATATTAAACGATTAAGGAATTGTTCACCTTGTTTGAGGGTACTTACATCATTATTATCAACAAGTTATCATTCTTGTAAGCTATCTCGCACATGATCACATTAATGTTTTATTGAAGAAGTAATTTGATTTATGACTCTGTTAAACCTAATGTGAAATCCGTTTGTAGGCGCCATGTAACCTAAGACTAACTATACTCTACTGTAGTTACCCACCGCGTTACCTAGCTTTCTATCATTAATGCTGGCTGGTAGGCACTATCAGTACTATGTATGGCCCAATCTCGTTTGTCTGCGACAACAATTTACTAGTTCCGATTTTGCTGTGTAGTAAGAAATAGAACCTGAAGGCAAGCTGCCATAATAACAATCACTATAAATTGAACAAAAACAACTACCCTGAGAGCCTTGTGAGTATACCCTCTTCTAAATTCAGGTAAGACTAGTTCTGCACCTGTCATTTGCCACCTACCTTCACCGTTACGTTGCATTGTTGTTTGCACCTAATCTCTCCTTAAATCAGGAAATAGATGCCGCCGGTAATGCCTTATAGGGAAGTTCACAGAGGTCACAAACACAGCCGAGACTCTTACTCCTGCCTTCAGTAAAAAGGCTCCGGTGAGTCGTAGAACAAGAGCTACAGGGAACGGCTTACAAATAATTTTATCGCAAAACAGTTTCATCTGAATTTTATCAGTGTAATGAATAGAATCTTTTACGTTTATATGAGACTATTCATTTTTATTACTTCTTCTAATAAGACGCTTACACCTCACGCTATCCACAATTCTTTCCTGGAACTGTTAATTACAATAATCTTCTATTGGCTTTTGCCTATTAGCTAATACTTTATAAGGCTTTTATCATACTTTATGTAGACAATAACAGTAAACGCGAGTAGTCGTGAGTGAAACTCGCAAGTGTCGGTAACTGGTGGCGAAGTGCCGGCGCAATAATAAACATTCAGATAATCGGCGCGGGTGCAATCAACAAAATGAGTCTCTAGACCTAGAACTGCATACAAACACGCTTCGTGTCCAAATTGGGACTTTTTTATTAAAATATTGTATGTCATATATTTGCGGCATGTGTGTAGTAATTAACTTGCGTGTAATGGCCGCTTTTATTGCTTACTTACGAAACTACTTCTTAATTTAGTTTGCCTTTACGCAATCCTGAGATTTACGATAATTTGATTAAAAAAATTTCTTCATTAACCTGGTCTTTGTATGTGATTTCCATTTCTTGTATTTGTAATGTTTTAGAATGAATGTAATAAAGTTTGAATAATTAAAATGTAACACTATAAAGTACATAATTTTATCGTCCGATTTTCGATTTAGCAAAATATCATGATGACATGATAATATTGTTTGTAAGTACGAATACAACCAAAACAGGGTATTTAAAGTTTGAATTCGGAAACGAGAGTTACTTATGGAATGAAAATGTGCTACATTTTCGGCTAATGACAGGGGTTCCAAACATTATGAAATAAAAAAGAAATCTTAAGGTGAGTCCTCATTTATAACATGACAACGAATTGACCTTTAAAAAGCGAATGCTTTAAACATTGAATGAATCGACTACTCTTGCAAGAGTGTCCGATTAGAGTAGACAAAATCTTTTCCAATTAAACCCTGCTAAGTCCCAAGTTTGTGCATTCACCGCCAAGAAAACCCGTTTTACTATGGCGCCAGGGCCTCTCTTCATCTCCAATAGTATTGGGATCCTTGATGTTGAGATCTCTAGTGATGTTCAATATCGTAGTCATGTAGAAGATAACGCGAAGCTGGCGTAAAAAAGCTTGGAGTGCTCAACAGGGCGCGGCAGTAGTTCACCCTTACATTTTGCTTCCGGAGCACTCACATTCGGTTAGGTCCATAGAGGCTTTATTACATAGGGCGTATAGTATAGTATCCCTCTGCCTAGTAAGTAATGTACAGCTTGGCAAAAAAGAGTCTGACGCGGTGACAGTTAAAACTAAAAAACGATGACTTTGGCAGCATTGCTTCACTTGTTAACTGCTAGTACATTCTGTGTCAACAGTACGTATATCCTAGTCGTTTTTCATAGATTTTGTTAAAATGATCAACTTTCGTTGCGTAATTAACTATTTAAAATGAATAAAACTATTCGTAGGAGTGGCAGAGCAGTGATTTACCACGTCTTTTTGCGGTGTTCGGCACAAGTGGGACAAGTTTTGTCCGATATCGACAATGTTTATCAAAGAACTGCTGATATGACAGGTATTTTTGTTCCCTAGCTAAGTCATTATACCTTAAATAAGATTTTTAACTATTCTCAATGTGTAGTTTTGGATTTAAGTAAATTTTAGTCTTCTTTATAGAAATTGAAAGTTGAGGTCATATTTTGTAGTTTGACAAGTCTCGTATACGGTATTCTCCTTGATTGATAGTTGAAGAAAATGATGAACATGGAAATAATAAAGTACGATTATTTTGTTTAGGTAAATCTGTCAACACAGTAAGAAAAATTGTTGGGGAAGGTGAAAAAAATAATGGTATTTTTTCAACACCAGGAAACATCGCAAAGGTCGCCTAAAGAAAGATTTAGATAATTTCGATTTATGTGCAATGAGACAAAAGGTTCATTTCTTTTACACTGTGAAAAAGCAGGTATGTTTTATTCTTACATTACTGTCGATTTTATGAAATAAAAAAGTGATTAAAACAAAATACTATGTTTCAGGTGCCTACTCTAAGAAATTTATTGCCGGTAGTTAGAGAGGACTTGGGTTATGATGGAAGCCGTGAACATCTCAGAAAAAATATTACACTCTCTGGGTTTTTCATATAAGAAATGTAAAACAGACAGATCGGTTCTATTAGAGACACCTAACATAGCAGCAAAGCGGGAGCAATATTTGAAAATTATTATGGAGAACAGAAACCTGCCTCCAGAACTACAAAAAGATATAATATATTTGGATGAAAGTTATATTCATTCATCATACAAGCTGACAAAATGTTGGCAGTCAATTGATGTAACTGGAGTAAAACACAACATATCTGAGGGCAAAAGATATATTATTGTACATGCTGGGAGCGAGAAAGGATTTGTTCCAAACGCCCATTTAATTTTCAGTGGCACAAACAAAAATGAAGACTATCACTCGGAAATGAAAAAAACTAACTCCACAAAATGGGTCACTAAAAAATTAAGGGTCAGAACGTGTCTAAGAAGGCAAGACTGGCTGTACATAGAGGAGTGCTGGTCCCCACACTTATGTATGGCAGTGAAAGTTGGGTATGGCAGAAGACGCGACGAAAAAGTAAAATTAATGCCGTGGAAATGAGAAGTCTGCGAAGTATAGCTGGAGTGAAGTTGATGGATAAAGAAAGGAACAGCGTGATAAGGGAACATTGCGGTATGACAGAAGAGGTAGTGACTAAGATAGAAAAAGGGATGCTTAGATGGTTCGGACACGTGGAAAGGATGGATGAAAATAGACTGACGAAGCAGATATATGTGGCGAGAGTGAATGGGCAAACTGGTAGGAGTCGACCTCGGCGCACGTATGTCAACCAAATCGACGATCTTTTGGAAAAAGGCCAGGTCAAGAGTACCCTTACCCTTAAGCGTGTATGAAAACACTCATGAAAGTAGAAGAAGCGAAAGCTGTATGTCAGGATTGTAGCATGTGGAAAGCCATAGTCTCTGCCTACCCCGATGGGAAACAGGCGTGATAATATGTATGTATGTATGTATAATGCCCCTTACCATTCGGTTGTCTTAAACAAGGCACCAACTAGAATGTGATAGTGATACTGAAGGTGCAGGAAGCTCTAGCCAAAATGTAAGCTTTTCTGGCATTTAATATTTAAACAAAATTGTTTTCGATTCCTCTGATTGAATTGTTTTGTATTAAAATAAAACTTCAAACAAAATGTGTTCTTTCATTATCCCTGTGACCGAACTATTATCGTCAATCTTAACAATCCCACTGTTAGACTGCCCTTGGGGCAAGACGACGATGAAGACGCTATAACTTGGCGGCCCTAAAGTTAACTTTAGCGCTTGTGCACACGTAAAAAATTTAGGGATTAAAGAAATAAATGCTTTTAATAGTTGTTAACAACAATAACAGCTGCTAATGTTATTTATTTTTAAAAAACAATTAACTTTTCACGAGTGCACAAGCGCTAAATTTCGCAGAGCCTAACTTTTGCATACAATTTGCCGACGATGCTGAGCAAACTTATGCCGCGGTAGTTTTTGTACTCTTGCTGTGATCCTTTTCCTTTGTAAAGCGGCACGATGACAGCCTTGCACCAATCTCTTGGCACGCTAAAATCGTCCAGCAAAGGTTAAAAGGCTGTACAGCTGGCAAGCTATCTCGACAGAAATCCTATTAAATCCAGTAGTCCATCCCCTAATTTTCGAATAAGCTTTCAAAATAATCCTTCCATCTTATTAGCACACATTCTTCTTCTTTTAGAAAACTGCCCAAAAAATAACAAGTATCAAAAACTGTTGACTCGTAGTATTCCGTGTGGCCACAGGTGCGATACTGGAGACCTCATTTATTCCACCCTCTTATTTGCCAAACTGTATGTAAGCTTATCTTTGCTTAAAATAAAGCTTTAGATGGCCGAGAAATTTTATACTTTAAGATGATTTTTTTATGGGTACTTTAAATTTAACTTAACACTTTAAACGGTTATATCAAAGTTTGATTTCGTTTGTTTGTATGTACAAGCTCGTTTGTATGTAGCTGGCTATCCAGCTAGGAGATTTTGTAATTTTGAATTTTTAACATCAAGAACGCCTTTCTTTTTGCTTTTATTTACTTTTTAGTATTAATATCAAGTACATAGTGAAACACTATTAGTGCATACACTGTGGCTATGGTACCGCTACACCAATTCGCGCTATCCGCAGCTCGTGACGCGCTCATTAAGATACTGGCCCCAATCTCAATACTCGCTATAATGGCCCGCTCCTCCGGCCACACAGGCCTCGTATGCGGTCTCAGTGCTCCCTGGACCGGAAAATTCTTCTGATGAAGAGAAACATTTTTGAATAAATCGTGGGGTAATTTTGCCACACAGGGCTGATGAGTATAATAAGTATTTAATGTAAATTAGAAAATCTTACCTATTATCAACAAAACAGGTCAAGTGCAAGACGGACCCGCGCATCAAGGAATCCGTTATCCGTATCAATAAAAACGGCGTAAAATAATGATTTTTGTATGGGACCCCCTCAAATATTTATTTTTGAGGATGATTGTAATATGCCAAAAAATACCAAATAGGATATTTGGTATATTTTGGCAGTATTTTGGGTAGTAATGAGTAGGTACACGTTAAACACATTAGTAGGCGAACACGGTAAGTGTACCTATTCTAATCTAGAATATCAAACAATTGTAAATTAGAAGTCCGTCACAGTTCCACCCACATGAAATCTGATTTACTCACAAAACATCTTATACCTACGGAAAGATTTCGTGGAAATAAGATGTTTTTTCCAGGATATAAAGTCACAGACGCGACTTACAGTCCATTTTTTCATATCAATTCATCAACTTCTTTCTACGTGTAAGAAGGACAAACAATTAAAACACAATTTCCCGTTTATAATATTACTTAGAAAGTAATGTATGACGTACTCTCAGTACCAATACGTGCCTGCCGCTTGCACTGAGACCGCGCACTGATTCGCATCTCAGTAACAAAGATGCTTTTGTATAAATTAAAGTCCGGCTGTTACGTTAAGTGTAACGATCATGAGTACAATTTATTATTTAAAAGGCATTTACTTAGTGCACTTAATATTAATAAAAGGTTTGAGTCGTTCCTTTAAAAACCCGTTCTCTTTTATAGACGTTTATAGCTTTTGTACAGGAGGCTAGATGCTTTTTAAACACAACAATTACGGGTGGTAAGATTTCTAATAAGTAGTTTTTATGTAAATGAGATCGTGTATTATGATTATTCGATCGATATATGTCTAGGGACTAACAAAACTACTGGCAAAGTGTGGGTACGTAATTCACCACTTACTTTCTTAGAGATATACACATATATGCATTCATAAATATAGGTTTTATTATTGTTGGATTGAAAGTAGGTTATAAAATATTCTTTTAAACATTATAGTTTGTTTTTGACGACTGTTTATTCTTAATTTCAATAGCATCATGCACGGTACGCCGCGGCAAGTAGGTAGTGGTGATTGGTGGGAAGAACATTGTTTGAAGTAACTCAATAAAATGAAATGAAATATATGAAATGAAATGTATGTAAATACGAGAAACATGGTTGACAATGTTCTTATGGTCTATAGTTACAACATGTTTCGCCAAACTGCGCGCGTAATTTCTAGAAGAGATTTTTTTAGTTACAATTTATTATTATCTTAGAATTTATATTAAATATTAGTAATATCAATGTACATATTATGTCAAGTTATTAACTTAATAAAATTATAAAAATAAAACATTATTTTATCATTACTTCATTTAATAGGAGGTTTATTAAACGAATTGAATGAAGAATCCGCGTAGTTCAAGTAAACTGTGCCAATGTTAATTTTTACATGTCGGGAATTCTTTTATTGAATAAAAGCAATTTGCTTTAAGCCACTTAATGGTATGTTTTCGGAATAAGTCATTGAGTTGTTCTCTTTAAATTGTGGGCAGTTTCTTGTACACTTTAATTGCCATGCTACCATAATTTTACTGTTGAATATTTTTTAATTTTTCGATGATCATGATGCGCGGAATCAACGTGTCGACTCTGGTAATACCAGAGTCGACACGTTGATTCCGCGCGTTGTTGAGCTAACAGCTTTTCTGTCTTCTGACTTAGCAACGCATCTGTAACGTTTATCCGTATGACACGTTTCTGCAACGCATCCAATTCCAGAGCATCCCAAATATTCTAATAGTTTCTGTGTTACTTCTGAACATCGCACCTGAGATGCTCGATATCTATGACCAATATTGTTTACTAGAAACTATCCTTAACTACCATTAGCATAAAATATAAACATTTTTATTGGCAACTAGTTGACACTCGCGACCTCGCCCGCGTAGAGGAGTTTTCCTGTTTCCGTTTCCCACAGGACCTTGTTCCCGGGATAAAAGTAGCCTATGTGTTATTCTGATGTATAAGCTAAATTATTGTAAAGCTTTATTAAAATCTATTCAGTAGTTTTTACGTGTAAGCGTGATGCATGGTGGAATGAGGAAGTGAAAGAAGCAGTTCGAATGAAGAAGAAAGCATGGCTAGACTACTTAGCCTCGCGAAATGATTTTAATATGAAAGAGAGATACAAGCTGCAGAAAGTTAACACGAAGGCACTGATAGAAGAAGCTCGTGAAAGGTGCAGAATGAAAGCGGATGAAAGGTTGTCGTCCAATTTCCGGGATAATGCCAAGCTCTTCTGGAAAGAGGTAGGCAAGACCCGGAGTTGTTCGGCAATCTGCAGTATGAATAAAGTGCTTAGTGTTAACAATGATGTCCTAACAGACCAAACTGACGTCCTGCAGAGATGGAGTGAATATTATGAAAAGATGTATGCAAGAAAAGACAGAGATGCCACATCGGGAAGTGGAGCTCACTTCGATGCTCCGGATCCCGATGTCATTGAAGTCTTTAGTATGAAAGAAATAGAACAAGCGATAAGAAGTATGAAATGTGGTAAGGCTGTGGGAAAAGACAGAGTTACTGCTGAGATGATCAAGTACGGTGGGTCGCGTGTCTGGGACACACTATGTCTGTTATGCAACTTGTGCTGGCGGACGGGTGAGGTCCCGGATGACTGGCGAATAGCAGTTGTAGTACCTATTTACAAAGGGAAAGGCTCGCGCCTAAACTGCTCCAGCTACAGGGCATGCAAGGTGCATGCATGCTAAGGTGTATGCAAAAGTTATAACGGCACGAATACAAGAAAAGTCTGAAAGGTATTTATGGGAGGCTCAATGCGGATTCCGACGTGGAAGAGGTTGCAAGGATCAAGTGTTTTCTCTCCGCATGATCGCGGAAAAGTTTCTGGCTGTTAGCCAGAAGGTTTTATGCGCTTTTGTGGATCTAGAGAAAGCATTTGATAACGTTGTGAGAGAAACGCTGTGGGACTTGCTGCCCGGATATGGTGCGGACGGCTCGCTACTGCGGGCAATACAGTCGCTTTATAGGGACTGTAAGGCTTGCGTGCGAGTAGAGGGGGATGTGTCACCTCTATTTGATGTCTGTACAGGCGTCAAACAGGGTTGTGTCATGTCCGCCTGGCTGTTCATAGTGTATCTGGACAGTTGCCTGGAGAAGTTGAAAGATTTTAATATGGGTGTGAATTTGGGTGACTTTACAGTTAACTGTCTGCTGTACGCTGATGATGCGGTGCTCATGGCCTCATCAGAAGCCGACCTTCAGGCATTAGTCACTTATATGAAAGAGGAGTGTGAAAGTAAGGGTCTTCGCTTGAATGCAAGTAAAACTAAGGTTCTAGTATTTGAAAGAGGTGACGTAAGAACTAAATGCGAGATTAGGGTAAACCAGGAACGTCTAGAGCAAGTGAATGAAATTGTGTATTTAGGAAGTATGTTTAGCGCGGATGGAAGATGTGATTCGGATGTAGAACGGCGAGTAGCTGCCGGAAACAAAGTTAACGCTGCTTTGTCCCAGTTAGTAAAGCGACAAAGCATCGTAAAAGAAGCACGAATGGCGATTCATAACGCAGTGCTAGTGCCAACTTTGCTTTACGGTAGCGAAACCTGGGTATGTCAGCAGATGCATGAAAGTAAATTGAATGCTGTGGAGATGCGATTACTTCGAAAATTGTGCGGCGTTACCTTGGCTGACCGAATACGTAACGAAGTGATACGCAATATGGCAGGTTTGAATGAAAGTGTCAGCGTTAAGCTGGAAAAGGGCGTGCTCAGTTGGTTCGGACACGTCCAACCAATGAGTGAGGAACGATTGACGAAGAATATATATTGTTCAAAAGTAGAGGGTAGAAGGAGTCAGGGTAGGCCGAGACTTACATATGAAGACCACGTGAGCAGATTGCTCAAAAACGGAAAGGTCAAAAGCACTCGGATACCCAGACGTGCGTGTATGAAGCGATTGATGAATCTCGAAGAAGCGAAAGAAGTATGTATGGATCGCGAAGCCTGGCGATCTGTCCTCTCTGACTACCCCGTCAGGGATACAGCGTGAAGATAGTTAGTTAGTTAGTTAGTTTTTACGTGAACGTGTAACAAACGTCCATACAAACTTTTGCATTTATAATATTGTTAATATTTAAACGATATGCAAAATTATATGTGTTTACATTTTTCTGCCCGAATGTATATCCCGCATTGCAATTGAAAATTGACGCTTAAAAATACCAATTTCAGCAATAACCAATAAAATTGCTGCGTAGTTAACCTCGAATATACTAATGTAGTTTTCATGAGTAATGGTTATAAGTGAACTACTTCGAATATTATGACTTACGGTATTTAGGTTCACTACTGACTTTGGTATAACTTAACATCAGTTTCAATTTGTTTACTTGAATCAAATGTTACATCTGTTCATATTACTTAAGTTAATATTTCTGCGTAGTTTCGTGACTAATGCTAATGCATATAAATAATACGAACACGAAACGCCAACTTATAAAAAGCCTCGTTATTTTGCCTAATATGTACATCAGATAACGTACCGCCCACAATTTCAACATAAAAATAATGTCATAAAATACTAAAAAATGACAAATTCCCATACAGAAACATTTGGTCGTCGTGCGGCGCCGCGCGGAGTTGCATGCTAAGTACTCAAGCCGAGTGTATCGGTGATTCTATCGCAGGCGCTGCTCTCTAAACTTTTCGTTTGTTTTCGACTTTTCTGGAGTGCAGGCTATTGTTAGGGGCAGCCCATAAAGTATGTCACGACTACTCTGTATCTAAATGCCCAACGACGTAAAAGAAGTTATGCGAATGGACGAAGGGAAATGCAATTAAACGATTTATGAGATTATTTCCTTTTTAAGAAAATTTTGCGTAAGGACATGTGCAACGTCATGGCTACCTGCGGTCCAGTGCGAGCCGGGAGCGATGCCTTTTCCCTCACGACCTTACGTCCTCTGCAGGGCCTTATGTAAGGACCGCACTGGCTGTCCTCGCCCTCGCCCTGCTACAGGTGCTCGACCAGGTGACGTCTCTCCTTATCGTGGGACGGTCTCAACGTCTCGCCTATTAAACCCACCCCTCTTCTACTATCATCTCAGCTTAGCTAAAATATAAATACTAAATCTATGGATTTGTATTATCTTTAACTAGCGCAGAAATTGACTAAATTATTGTTTGACTGCCTGCCTATGTGGAGTGTATCCGACTGCTACGCAAGAGGTCGTGGATTCGATTAATACCCAGGATAAAACTTTGTGTGATAAGAACGATGGTTTATTCGGTGTCTGGGTGTTATTTATCTAAAATAAAATAAAATAAATAAAATAAAAATATCTTTATTTTGCATAGACCATTTTAACGGCGCTTACAAAATGTCATACACTATTTAAAATATTTAAAGCGACCACCGGTTCGGAACGCGGCCCACCTGAGAAGAACCGGCAAGAAACTTAGGAAGGCTTTTTTTTTGATGGCCTATTTACAATTTAATATTATTTCATTTTGCCAGCAGATCATTTCCAGGCGTCCCTGTCCTGCAAATAGTCTGTAACGGAGTAAAAACCTTTTTCACAAAGCTTGTTTTTAATAAACTTTTTAAATTTATTTAAAGGTAAATTTCTCAGGTCACAGGGAAGCTTGTTGTAAAAGCGTATACAGTTACCCTAGAAAGAATCGCCAATCTTATGTAGTCGACTGTGGTGGACTGAAAGATTATTTTTATTTCTAGTATTTATATTATGTTTATCACAGAGTTTAGAAAACTGTGATAGATTTTTCTGGACATACATAAGATTGGCAAAAATGTATTGTGATGGTACGGTTAGAATATTCACTTCTTTGAATTTTTCTCGGAGAGAAACTCTGGGGCCCAAATTATAAATAGCGCGTACAGCCCGCTTTTGTAGAACAAAAATAATATTTAAATCTGCAGCACTCCCCCAAAGGAGAATACCGTAAGACATAATACCATGAAAATAGCTGAAGTAAACCATTCTAGCCGTATCCACATCTGTTAGAGTCCTGATCTTTTTTACAGCGTATGCAGCCGAACTTAATCTAGAGGCTGTCTTTTCTATGTGTGGGCCCCACTGCAAATTGGCATCAATAGTTATACCTAGGAACACAGTTGATTCTACAAACTCTAACACTTGTCCATTCAGTTGAACATTGGCCGCAACTTGTTTTACATTTGGTAGAGTAAATTTTATACATTTAGTTTTATTTTCATTAAGGCAAAGATTATTTGAGCTGAACCAATGAACTACTCCTGCAATTGCATTGTTTACATCGTCATAGTTATCTAATTGTCTTTTAATTTTAAAAATTAATGAGGTGTCATCTGCAAACAAAACAATCCTATTCCTGTCCCCTACATAAAATGGTAAATCATTAATATAAATGAGGAACAAGAATGGCCCAAGTATCGAGCCTTGCGGCACACCCATTGTAACCATGGATCCTACAGAACGTGTACCATTAATATCGACCCTCTGTATTCTATTGTTCAAATATGAAGACAGAAGGTCGAGAGCTTTGCCTCTTATTCCATAGTGGTGTAATTTTTTGCACAGCGTTTCATGTTGAACGCAATCAAAAGCCTTTGATAGATCGCAAAATATACCTAATGCATCGTGCTTGTCTTCCCATGCTTCATGAATACATTTTAATAACTCAACACCAGCATCGAAAGTTGAGCGCCCTTTCGTAAACCCAAATTGATTCGCATGGAGTATTTTATGACTATTAAAATGGGATAGCATTTGATTCAAGATTATTTTTTAAATACTTTGCTCAAAGTTGGCAGCACTGACACTGGTCGGAAATTAGACGGCTCTGTAGCGCTGCCAGCCTTGAACAAGGGATCGACTTTGCTGTGTTTCATTAAATCAGTAAAAAGTACCACTAGAAACACAGTCATTAAACACAGTTGCTAGATGGGGCGCAATTACCTCAATTATACATGATGCAGTTTTGACCGATCACCCCCAAATGTCCGCGGTTTTCTTAATTTAATACTTAAATTCTAATTAAAACCTAATTTCGATAATATGTATGTATTTAGAGATATATAAGTATGTTTATCAGTTATCGGGTTACCATAGTACAAAGTCTGCTTAGTTTGGAATCAGATGGCGTTGTGTGAGTTGTCCCAACGATATTTATTTATTTATATTTATTTAATAAAGGCTTATGTTCTTGCAAGTACATCTTTCCTTCATTTCAGGTTCAGTCCTCAACGTCACAAACGAATGTAAAATTTTACACAGTCAAAGTTTATGTGGAGTAAAAGTGCATAAAGCTTTTATAAAAACCATCATCCTCTTACACTTGTCCGCAATTTATTTGAGGTCAGCGCAGTATTTCTTCTTCGTTCATTCTTCCCTGTTTTTCGTCATTTCATCATTTTCTCATTTTATGTTCACATAATTCCTTTAATAATCCATCCTTTTCACTTTAGACTCTCAATCTTTCAACATTCATATTCATACTTCTTTAAGTTACATGACTTTCACCCCTTCTCATTACCATCGGCTATCAGCACGATATCGTCGGCGAAAGCATACCATAAGAGCATCGTAACTACGAGGAAGGAGGAAGGTATGGGCTGAGATCTGATGACTGGAGCAAGCCTACAGCAACACTACAGACTACAGCTACAGAGCGAACTTGGGTACTACATCGAAGTGGGCATACAATATGCCTCTGCCACCCCTTCGGGGATAAGGCGTGATGGATATTTATTTATTTATTTTATATCATCTTAGAACTAATTTAACTCCATCTCCCTAACGGGGTAGTCAGAGAGGACAGATCGCATCGCATCTTTGGCTTCATGCAGATTCATTAATGTCTTTTGAATAAGGATATTATTTAGGTATTTAATATTTTATTTGAAAACCGTCCAACAATTCTTTTTCTATTTTGCCCAAGACGTTGTATATGGCCCATCCTTCTCGTGCTAACCGCATTACCGCCAGTTAGTATGCACACTAGCACCGGCGCGCGCATCTCGCGCGAGATCATGCGCGCGCGCATTTCGCTCACGTCCCTAATTGTATTCTAACTGTTTTCTGCCTTCAAGTGAGTGGCTGAGAGCGCCGAGATCTGAACCTACAGAACGCAATAAATGAAAAACTCGAGTTATGTGATATGTTTTATTAATTTAATCGTTCGTATATTGCTGGAATGTCTGAATGAAATGAATTACGAGTGCCAGCTTCCCGTGTCTAGTAAGAAGCTAACACGCTTTTCTATGAGGAAATTCTCTGCAGTCATATTAATAAAAAGACTTCATAAAAACCTTTGCACCTGACTTAAAGACACAATTGATTTAGGTACTTATTATCCCGTAATGACGCACTCGCAGCTAATCGTCAAACAGTAGGGTAGGTAAACAGTATTTGGGGTGTCATTTATTAGTGTTTGGTATATTATTACAAAATTTTCTAAGGATGACTTGGTGAGGGACCGACATTGAATATGTTTTGGTTTGCTTACCCTGCTATGGTTAGGGTTAAGCTTAAGTATTTAGTATTTGACACTTGTGATCCGAGCGAACTCCAGAAATAAGACGTTTGTCTATTATTTCAAAGTTAAGTTAAGATATTATCTATATTATTATATATTTTTCGCTGAATGAGATGTAATCCTAGTCGGCTCAGTAAACAGACAGGAGCGATTAAATGATTTACACAAGTGTAACTAGCTACGTTTGTCTATCTACCAGAATATCGATATTAAAGTTATCGATATAAAAGATCTTAGTGTGTGGAGACACACTAAGATATTTTAAACATTTTAATTTTTCCTAATGCCTGTTCCAATGTTACAAGAAAAAAAGGGGTACATTAGCCGAGGGAAATGGAATGAAATGAAATGAATATTTATTCACATATAAATAGAGTACACGAATGTGATGAATAGGTTACAGTTCTTCTATTTAGCCTCAATGGCATGTCAAATATAATTGTTACATCATAATATTAGTCATGCAATGTCAAAGTTCAAATCAAAGTTTACATAAAAATAAATTAATTAAAAATAACAAAATAATTATACGCACTAAAATGTCATAAATACCGTAAAAAAATTAATTCAAAATTATAATCAACATATTTCTCTAATTTCTTAAAAACTATTATCCAGTAGCCAAGTTTTGCGCCTTTTCTTGAATAGAGTTAGTGGAAGATCTTTAATACCCTGTGGTAATTTATTGTATATTTTTATGCACATAGCGTAACAATTCCTCTGATACATTGTAGTTCTTGGCACAAACTCATGCACAAGCCTATTAGGATTTCGTGAATTACGAGGAAAAATATCCTTAGCGGTAACAAATAGCGATGGACATTTTGTGCTCATCCATAGTTATTCCTAAAAAAATTACACAGTCCGTTGCCTGTATATCTACGTCATTAAATACTATATGTCTATCTATAAGTTTTGTATTTTTGTTGTGGAATTGAATAAAGTTAGTTTTCGCCAAATTTACGGTAAGATTATTGTGTTTTAACCACTGTATTACTCTAGCAAATGTATTATTTATTTCGTCATCATAATTTGTCAATTCATTATATGTCAATATTACAGATATGTCATCGGCAAATAAAATACAGTGATAATTTGTTATGTCAGGAAGATCATTAATATATAATAAAAATAATAAAGGACCAAGCCCGGATCCTTGGGGCACCCCACTGCCGTTTGTTTTAAATGATGACCTGTTTTGTATTTTTGTTAATGTTTTGTCTATACTGCTAATTTCTACACATTGTTGCCGATTTTTTAAATATGATTCTAACCAATCAAGAGCAGGTCCACGAATCCCATAGTCATGCATCTACTGTAAGAGCAATTTGTGTGATACTAAATCAAATGCCCTAGACATATCGAAAAAGAATACTAAAGTAGGGATTTTTCTGTCCAAAGATGACGTTACCCTATGAACAAGATGAAATGCCACTAATGTTGTAGATTTTCCCCTTTGAAATCCATTTTCTTCCTCTTTTATAACATCGTACTTATTTAAAAATGTGGTTAATCTTTTATGCATTGCTTTTTCAAAAACTTTAGAAATTACAGGGATTTGGGTTATAGGCCTATAATTTGACATATCTTTTCTGTCACCTTTTTTGTAGAGAGGCTTTACAAGAGACTTTTTTAGACGGTCTGGAAATATTCCTTCTTTAAAAGACAAATTTATGAGATGTGTGTGAGGGAGGGCTATAGACACATAAAACGACATACTCTTCTATCTCTGTACAACGCAATCTCGCACAATCGCTCAACAGATTTCTTGCAAATGTCTGAACGGTGTTTATATTTAATATTATTGTTTACCATAATAATGGGGTCCCTACCCTCTGCAGATACTCTCTGGAACGAACTATAATCTTGAAATTATTTATGTTAAAGGCCATTTTATCTGGTTCTAACCCGTGACCTGTAACACGTAGAATGTCAATGTTACATTTTTCAAATAATAATTCTACATCTAATAACGATATATTTACGATAGTACTATTTACAGTGGACGTACCTGGTGACTTTGTCATATTACCTATGACTGTGTTAATACAATTAGATAACAGTGAGGCTATACGTCGCCTACATCTCATTGGCAGGTACACAGTATCCCTTGTGTGCTTTAATTTGCGAATAAAATTTTTGGTGTCAAAAAAGTTAATTTAACACTATAGTAACTGACTAAAGTTGCATATTATTATTAAACTTATCAATATAGTAATTTTGTTGGTCAGATAAATTGTAACAATAAGGAAAAGGACATAAAATGTATTTTGTTAATTCAATCTCAACATTTTAAAGTCAGAGTAGGAATGGTTCTTACAGAACCAATAAGAAGCTAAAAATATCATGAGAACGTCATGTTTAGTCAAAATACCTTGTTATTGTCACTATTAGGTATATGCCCAATTACCCATTTTACGGTATTGGAATATTATATAATAGCATTTGGGTGAAGTACCGATCTTTTTCATTTTCATATTAGTTGTTTGATTCTACAGTGTCTACAGATTAAGAAATCTGACAAACCTACTACTGCTGAAATTAAGTAAAACGAAATAATATTTATTCATGTAAGTCACAAAGTAACACTTATGAACGTCAAGATTAATGCTTAAACATTTACATTTACTGCTTGAGGAAGAACCTGGCAATAAAACTCTTGGCCACTCTAATTTTAACTACATATTTATGTATTTAATTCTTAATATTTAACAGTAAAGTTAATAGTTAGTTTGACTACCTCGGTAGCGCAGTGGTAGTGTATGCGCCTGTCGCGCTCGGGTCCCGGGTTTTAATCCCGGGTCGTCAAATTTTTGTGAGGTCGACAAATGTTTGTTTCGGAGATAAGATATATAATATGTAGTATGTACCTATGTATTTAGAAGAATATAAGTATGTTTATCAGTCGTCTAAATCCTATACCACCAGCTTATATTAGCTTACTGTGGGCTAGATGGCGCTGTGTAAAAAAATGTCCTACTATATTTATTAATTTAATAATTTTAAATTGGTGGTGTGCTCGACAACCCAGCCTGTCTAACATTATCTGCTTACAAATTTGCTCTGGCTTTAACACAAAGCACTGTCATATAATGTCAGCAATAAAATGCATATCCCTAGTTGCTGCTATATTAGCTGAAGGCTTAACGCCATTGGAATAACTAAGCTGATTAATGACTTTTGTTCTGGGGCTGGATACTTATCTTATAGCAGTAGCAATGGTTGTACAATACTGCATTAGTATGTCTAATTAGCCTTTTTTTACCATGTTATATATTTATATATATAACCTCGCTTTCTTGTACCGATGTGTGTTCGGGCGGCATTGTGTAATTTATTTTAAACTAACTTCCTAATGAGCTAGATGCTAGCAGCATAGCAGTCCTGAACTGAAGCTAGCAGCAGCTAGCTTTAGTTCAGGACTGTTGGTTCCATTGGATAGTTCCATTGATGGGTCCAACGGGACTTTTGAATCCTCTTGTCTCCACTACTGTGAGAATGGGTCCAACGGGATTTTGACAGCTCATTTCTCCTAGATCTTAGCTAACTTAAAAGCGGATAGCAGTGCATGAAAATATAAAAAAATGAAGAAGTAGTTATGTCTAATTCAGTCAACTTGGCTTAATGACTGTCATATTTTTACTGGCAACCAGGATTCCAAAGCGCAGAAAATGTAAATGCCATAAAGTGATCACCCTTTGAGGACCAACCATAGCGAAAGTTGCTTAACCCAGTGATCGTTTCGATGTAGCTGTAACAACAGGAATGCAGTAAGATGAAGAAAGGCCTTCAAGTCTCTATTCAATTGAATTGAAATTATCGTTTTATCTCAGGAAGGAACAAAAGACATCCACGGACTTACTGCAGTGTGAATATCTTCTACGGTGAGGTTTTTTTAATGTTAAAATATTGAATTGTTACAGTGTCAATCTCCTCGTAACCTATGTAGTAACTTAAACTTTCGCTATCGCAGTTAATGAAATCCGAAAGGATTGAAACAAAGAAGCTGGTACATAAAGAAAATATCTCGACAAACTGCAGTCTTTGTTCTGGTTGCTGTGTATTATCGCTCGTGCGCTTGTGTGAGTTAATTTCCACCGCGTCTCAACGCTCTCCGCTTACAAAGTAAGTCGAACGACGCACGCATAGCATTTCCTCCACAAATAACCCACGTTCATTCAATACTTATACACAACAATAAAAGCTGCACCGCTCTGACGCTCAGCTATTTTAATCGAAGCCTACAAAAACGCAGACGTAACATCCTCTCATCTTACGCAACAAAAACTGAACGAGTTTATACTTTTAATTTTGCGCCTGCGCATGTCGTGAACGGGAATGGAGCGGCCGACCCCGCGGTCACGTTTCAACCCATTGTTTACGTTCACGACCATTGTTTGAGGGGCGAGCTGACCATCAAAACGCTAATAAACTGAAAGCTGCGCGTGCGCCTTTCTAACTGTAGCAGCCAATCAGAGTGCAGGGAGGCCACGCCCCCCGCCTTCCGCCACTCTAGAATGCCTAGACCTCCTACGTGACCTCGCTGAGTGCCTCGGTACCTCACTTATCGATGCTTTATTAGCGAAACGATCACAGGTCACAGATCTGGCGACCTAGCTCCGCTCTCCGAATTGGATGTTAACACCTTCGGTAGAGGCTTTCTGGGAATATATAACATCACGATAATAGCACTGTGCGCTGCAGACTCGAGATTGTATCAAGATTTAATATTTAAGTTCACTATATTGAGAAATGCAACTGGATTTTATCGCCCCTACACGCCGCTATATGCATCGAAGCTCTTACTAAAGTATACGACTGAGTAGTACTCCAGAACAATCCCGGCACGACAACAATAATATAGACGTCTGCGTTATCTTAGGAGTCAGTCTTGTAAAAGGTGAAGGCGATACGATGTTATGTCAGGAGGGCGATATCTATTGTACATGCGCAGATTCACGCCTGCATAGAACACTGCTCACATCTTTGGAATATTTCCGCAAAGTAATCTGAACGTTTTGCATCAACAAGTTGTACGAATCACAGACACGATTATCATATCGACAGACACACCACCGAGCCACACGACACACAAGACTTATTAGGTCCGTATTTCAGAACGTTTTTTAATATTCAATCAACGCTTGAGGCTATATTTTGCCTTATAAAATCTGCTCTCAAGCGTTGATTAAGTACTGATTGAGTAACGTTCTGGAATACGGACCTTAGACACTCGATAAACTCAAGCAGTAGTCAATGAAATGAACACATTAAAACTACTACTATACTTCGGTATAGTTACCTCGAGAGGAGAGCAGGCACATCGTACACTTACTAATTTTGCTTTAGGTTTCGGAATTTACACCTTTTTTCCATTAGCCGCGTGTTGTGTACGAGTATGTTACGCAAACTTTTATTGTTACAAAGGTCCATAGCCTACGGTGTCCAAATTAGATTGGTCGTTGTTAGCCGCCTCAGTGATACAAAAACGACTATCTCCAAACATAGTGATCCAGTGCGGAAACATTAGCGAGTCATTAACAACAGGTGACGGGACTCGCAGTAAAGTACGTCCACCTTACGAGAGCTACATGTTTATGTATATCACGTCTGCAGCTCGAGCGCCGCGCCGCGCCGCAGATGGATGGCGCGCCGCTCGCCGCACAGTCACGAGCCCGTAATGAGCAGCCTCTCTGTAAAGGGCACCAGTAAATATGCACCGAGGTGTCCGTGAATCAACGAACGGTATTTCCTCTATACACTTGTGTAGCGTATGCATTGAAACGGACACGATTTGGTGTCTGGTACGCAACACACTATGTGTATTATGCTACATGGTAGTGAACCCACCCCACTGGGTGGGAGGATGGATGACTAAATAGGAAATCATTTAACAGTTTCAACAATTCTGATTTTACCTTGTACGTGGAGTTCGAACTTCGCAATGAGAGCTTCAGAGGCAACAGGGAATAATGCTTGGATGATTATAAACACCCACATTCGTGTGAGGGCGGTGATCTCTCAAATTGGACACAATTTAAAAAATGTATTTATTTAATTCCTACGTCAAGTGTAAGATCAACTTTTATTCGTCTTTATGCAGAGTGAATTGTATTGAAATCTGGCCAATGGGAAATCGAATAAATAACTTTCAAATTTTAAATATGTAAATAGTAATTACATTATGTTTGTTTTCGGGTTAACTTGCTATTCTGTAATGTTACCGAATGATAAGCTGATTCTTATTGAAACTGTTCTTCTGAGAATTCATTGTCATTCAAAAAGTCAATAACTAGAGTTGGTCTACAGCTTTTTATAAGGCGATCTCCAACCACTTCAATGTACAATGAACCTACTTCACTAATAACCCTGATATAATACAAGTTATAGTTGCAGGTAAAGGAAAATAATAAAAGTTCAACGCTACGATGTGAGATCCGGACAAATTAAGAGTAATTCGTTGCGATGGCGGCCCGTATCGCTTCGGTTTGTACGGGACCGGAGCCTCGGTGGCGTGAGCGCAAGCCGTTTGTCCGAAGAATTTACAGCCCGATCACCGATAGCAGCGCCGCTCTGATTGGTACACGAGACTTCTAGATCACTTGATAAAGCCTTATTTCACACGTCGCCATATCTAGTTGACCGCGGAGTAACGCCAGTCTGCCTCTCGCTACAAGATGTGACGATAACTGCCAACACGGATGGAGGCTGTATCTCGTTATTTTATTGTACAATAGCAAGATTTATTGGTTCAACAGTTACTTAGTAAATTACTCCATTGTTGGAGGTATTTTAAATAAGGTTTTGCACGCTTCGGCTGCGGTTCACACGTAATCATGATACCGATTCATTTTTAAGATTACATTGTGCAGTATCGGCCTACGCTTTACATATGAATATGTTAAACTATTACACGATCTTGTCATACCTAGATATAATATTACTAACCAGTAGTGCTCACGTCCCAGAATACTCACTGATGATTGGGGAAATCTGCTAATTATGTTGTGACTTCAGATGAAAACCGAATGGGTTAGGGAATACTAATAAGAAAACTTTCGCCAGTAATAAGTATGCGCGATATTGAAAAATTTTTTTTTTTTTGCTCGCCAAAGTGACGCCGCCCGCCTTATGGAAAGCTATGGTGACATCTAGCGAACTGAAAGCCACTGTCATAATCCACATGACTATTAACAGTGACTCTCAAGTTGGCGGCCCAATGAATGTGCCTCTGCAAACTCCGCTTGATGAACCCTGGATTATAAGAGGGGGCAAACACGTGCGCTGGTAGAGCATTCCAAATTTCTATTGTTCGAAAAAGAAACTATCTTCAAAACCGCTCAATTCTGGCGAAAATTCTATCCACTGTGTTGTTCGGGATCGAAAATGTTATTGTGGATTTAAGTTTAAGAGCTCTTCAGAACACTCGCCGTGGTATATACGGTGAATGCAGCCAATGAAGCTATGGTTCTACGCTGCGCCAGCGGCTCAAGGCTTCCTGTTACCTCAGGACAATCTATACCGCGAATACCACGTCTCTACATAGCGTCTAGCGCGTCCAGCAAGTAGGTACCTCGCAAATCTAAGTCCAGTCAATCCAGTAAATATCTCGTCTTTTTTGGTTCACTTAGTTATGATGGCGAGCGTCGAGTACCTATGAATACATTATGTCTATATATAGACACACCTTTATACCCAAAGGGGTAGGCAGAAGTATATATACCTATTAAAATAAAACTAAATTTGTTAAAAGAAATATCAAAAACTTAAAACATAGTTTGTCGGATTTTTTTTTAAATATTAGTTATCTAGGCCTAGCAGATTGCTTTACAAATGACACTTTATACGCCCTCATTTCACCCTTTGCATTTTTGTCCCACAGAACAGTGGTGCGCTCATCGCTGTGTCGAAATAGCGCGGCGCAGGTTGGGAAATTTTAGGCGCTCATAAGCCCCTTAACATGACTTAACGACCGCCGTGTCACTGGCAACGGGCACCAACAGCTTGACGTGGCAGAATTAAATTGCGGCGAAACATCATTCTGTACTTCGGAAGGTACAGAATGATGTTTCGCCGCAATTTAATTCTGCTGTGGTCGACCTAGATACATTCACTTGTACGAACGCGCGCCACTGCACCATGCATGTGTCGCACCATTCTCCTAACATGACGGACATTCTCACATCCTCAACATAATAAAATCCAATATCCGCAAAGCAAACACAATCCATCCTCCGATCGATTTATCTGTATTAATCACGTAGCGCATCCTGCGCGGGACTGCAGCGGTCGTGCGGCTCGGGCGTCACGCGCGCTCAACATAATTTATGAACGACGCCACTTTTTCATTTTGCTCCGCCATCGCTGCCAGTTGGAAGGAACGACCGTGAGTTACCGGTACAGAGTCTGCGTGTAAGAAGACACTGGGATATCTCTCTTAAACAAACCTTGTAATTGCATTATGAGGGATGATTGTTATATTGATTGTTTTCGAATTACAGGATTCTGTGCTCAGGGTCAATTCAACACTATAAAAATAAGTTCTTGCATTTCTTTAAAGTAGTCTACATATTTCCACGTACTACGCCTTATAGGGTCAAAGTCAAATTTGGACACAGTTAGAAACAGGTAACGTTGTATTGTTATCACCTTGACGGTCACAAGTGTAGTTTTAGTGTTCACATACATCATTTACCTATCGATGTCAAACCATAAAACCCTGGATCGCATCACTTGAGTTTTTTCTGAATGTAGGTAAATAGGATAACGAATTCATTTTCTTTCGAAACTAGATTTAGGTTTGGACACCCTACAGATATATCGTACAGGGCGCAGCCGGCGGAGGTCGCAACAATCTATCTGTCACGGTGCGCGGGCGCTGTTCGGGCCGCGACGCTGACGGACGAAACGCTATGCGAACAATACCGGAGAATTTACTCGTACAAGACTTTAGCTCTGATTACAGTGTGTTTACTGTTTGGAGGCATTGATCAGTAAGTTTAATTAGTAAACCTTTTGGTTGGGAGGGTAGTAGGCATAGTCGCTTCCATCAAGGTCAGTGAAAAAGTTCAAATCTAAGTTAGGTACCTACTGTTAAGTCACTGCTAGGATGAAACAGTACGGGGGCAGATCTACCACATGCCATCCACTTGAACATTTATTACTCATACCTCAGCGGCGCGGATGCCTGGCCACGACGCGCCTTTCGAGATAATTAGTACTTATACACAACTCGTGTTTTGTTTTCATTCACCACTTTTACCGGTTTTTACACGCGACCGGTCAGTTACCCAACTAGTTTGTGAGATTATTTTCTTTGTGCAGTCTAATGAACCCAAACCAGAACTAAATCAAAGAAACGCCGTATGAGATCATGAGGCAGAACAGTTACCAACTGACCTCCAAACTGTATGAAATATCCGAAACTTAATGATAGTTAATTGAACAACTTTTGAAGCAATGATATTATTCGATACGATGAAATTTCTTCTTTCTACCCAAGTCTCAAGTCTTGTCACATCATTCCAAGGAATTGAAGGAGATACAGGACACCTGGCGCTAAACGGGCAAGTATCATATAGTAAGATCATGTGGTTTTAGTCGTTTGAATCCAGCATGACATCCGTGGGAATTTTCACTAGTAAAGAAACCGCAAGTTGCTATTGAGGTTGTTTTGACTTTACAAATACCAAAATTTTTCTTTATATTGTCTGCCACGGCAGGCATTGATAACTTTTTATATAACTTATAGGTACACCGGTAGCGACACTCGCATAGATTATAATAATTTTTTTCTAGAATAAATTACCTATGTAGGAATTATAGTCATAATAATATTATAAACGTGAAAGTTTGTATGGATGTTTGTTACTCTTTCACGAAAAAAACTACTGAATGGATATTATTGAAACTTTACAATAATATAGCTTATACATCAGAATAACACACAGGCTACTTTTTATCCCGGGAACAAGTTCCTGCGGGAAACGGAAACGGGAAAACTTCTCTACGCGGGCAAACTAGTCTTAAATAAATCAAGCATATTAATAAATCTATCACAAGCTGGCGGCTTACCATAAGTAAGTAGTAAGATAATAAAAGGATTTCTTGTAAACTACTTAAGATGAAAAAGCAAATAAATTATCGATAAAATAATATTCACTATTAAACTCTTTAGGCTAATTCTATAGTTCACAATGTGTTCATTCAATATTTTTTGCAGAACGCCCTACGCCCAACGGTGACGTTGTGTGGCAACCAGCGCCACATACCGAAAGAGCTATCGAACTACATCGATACTACACTTCTACATCGCGATATGAAAGTTCTCTCGCGACTTTAGCACCAGAATAATGGATTGATCCAGTATTCTGGTGCTAAAGTCGCGGCATGATCATTTTGCCTAGTCCTTTGTGTCGCTGGAACACTACCTCCTTCAACCTCCTTCACAGCTGTTGTACGTACGACGTATGTACATTATAGTAATTCATACACACACCTACGAGGTAGGCAGAGGCTTACCATGCCCCTACATTTCACTAGTGGCATTGAGCCCACGTTATTGTAGAATTTAATCGGACAGGACCAGGTTGTCTAATGGTTGTTGAAATCTTGCCACCCATTAGGTCTACCATTTGGCTTAACGACAGTGACAAATAAAATGAAAACGCCAATAATCATCACCCATCTCAGAATTGTCCGTAGCGTAAAATGCTTAACATAGTTAATCGTTCATATTGCTAAATACTACTAAACACGGTTTCGAATCGACGATTCCATCCCAAGCCACACGGTCAGGTAGTAGAGGGTCCATGTATTTGAGAACCTAATTTACATTTTAATTTGGAGAAGACAGGAATTATCGATAAATAGTGATCATTGATTGCGTCAAATTGTGTGACGAGTGAGGTGGGAGGTCTCAATATCGAAAATAGCGGAGTTGAAAAGTTTATCGACGATCAATACCTAATGGTGAGATCATGAACGCACCGAACTATTTGAAGTTATCATATTTAAATGTATATGCGGGGGTGTATAAGAACTATAACTGCTTTCAAATATTCTGTTGGATATGAGGAATGTGAGGTATTAGAATTCATAACATATTTTATGATGCTATTTAGTATTCGTTGATTACAAGGTGTCTGATAAATGTGTAGGTTTACCAAGCTTCGGCCAAATTGATTCAGGGGTTAGAGCACATAACAAAAAGTGATTAGAGCTTTTTTGCGTCACATACTCGTACATTCGAAAACATCTAAACAAACCTACACATTTATAATATTCTTATAATCTAGAAACGTATAAGTACTTTATGTTTATCAGCTTACACAGAGTTCAAACTAATAATTTCAAACCATTAGTTTAATTTGGACTAAATGACAATGCAACTTGTAAAAATATTTTGAAATATTATTTTTAAACAGATATTTATAAAAAGTTGCTGTCCCCACTTTTCACTAACAAATTGCATTCTACATCTGGGCGGGATAGCACTATGATAAGAAATAGGGCTTGCAAAATCATCGCACAATGCCGTTAAAGCTTTTATTTCCTAGATTTTGTTGTAGCTTCCTACGATTAGGACGTTCAGAGTCACTTATGAGGTATCAACTGTCTCTGAAAAAAGAGAAGATGTTATGGAGCCGGTTGACTGGTCAACTCATACTGGTTAAAGGGCCTATCGAGCTGCGAACTCAGATTTATGACTGTTCAGGAACGGGGTGAGATGACCTCGCCACAAAGGCAGGTTATTATATCGACGATATCGACGGTGCTTCCGCCTGGCGGGCCGCGACCCAACACGGTTGATGATATACTGTTGTTATATTGTTCTTCGGCGCGAGAACTCCGATCCGCTGGGAGATTGTTCTTAGTGTCTCCACAAGACTACTCTAACTAATCTGAGAGTTATGTTTATACTGGGAGATCTAATGAGAGTTATAATTACATGCGGTGGTGTCGATAGTTCACCGCACTTCCGTAACACTACACGCCTTGTACTAATTAGACCAGTATTAGAGCCTAGTGCAGCGCTGCGCCGGCGCACGCAGCGTTACCTTAAGTGCTCGCTTGTTCCGTCGTCTGACTTGTTTATGGCTACCTATTGCTTATTGGCTCTAAGCAGACTGAATTTATTAGCAAATTTTGTGGTATCTTAGAAAGTATTGACTACTAAATTATCAATTAGGTTTTATTGTTAAAATGGGTAATTATAATAAAAAATATATATTTCAATTAAATATAATTTATTACTGTAAATTTTGCGAAATAAAATGAATGAATTTGAGGATTTTTTTGGCATGTATCCTATTGTGACACATCCCAGATATGGTGAATATGAGGGATGCAAAATACTGATTACCACTTAATGTTATAAACGATATTCCTATGAGCTATCATTTATTTACAATGTAAGGTGTCTACCACCTCACATTATAAATAAATGATAGGTGGAAAGTGGTCACCGTAGCCTTTGAACGTTAGCAATACAAAGGTGCAACATTACAGAATTCCACAGTGGCGTCAAATATATACCATATATCAGCATAGTCGAGAAGACGCAGAAAAAGAGATTGAGAAGGACAATTCTAGGCTTAAGGAGACAAAAGTTTTGCAGGTGCTTAAGGAAGTGATAGGTTCTAAAACAACCTTGCTGACCTCCGTAATGTTTGAAGCATAGAACATCTTCGCCATATGACTTGGATACGAAAGAAGAGAGTTATTACATTAAAAAAAAATTAGCATAGAGTAGGTATCAGTGGCTTTCGAATCGAGCTATATAGCAAATTAAAATTACTCTGTTACAATTTATCCAGAATGTTAGAGAAATATAAAATTATACCTACCAATAAGATAAAGCCTATTCAAGCACGTTTAAATTGAAGCGGTAAGTTCCGTTAGGTCCTCAAATACACTGTAAGACTAGGAGCCAGCCGCTCTCTGCGATTAGCTCTAATAAGTTTAACTTGTATCCGATATTTCAGAACTGAATACATATTCAATCTTGTCACGGGATCTTCGCAGCGCCAGTTTATTTTCATAAAATATGTACCAATTGAAATAGTTGGGTACAAATACTTAACCCGTTACCCACCTATGCAACATTATACTACTAGCAGTTACCTTCCTAATACATTATTTATTCGGGGCGTAATAAAGTAGGTCCTAACGAGGGGCGGCTAATAAGCGGTGAAGCAACGACGCGGCAATGTGCGTGCTGCGGACGTGTTGTGTTGCAGTCACGATGTCGTTACGAAAACGATACAATGTTCATGGCAACACCGGGTGCCATTGGGAGTGATTCTAGTGTGAATGGCTGCAGAGATCAAACAAACAGTGACTTTTACCTAATGGCATCTATGACTCGCATCGCGGTGTTCGAATGCCGTCGGTTGGCATTAGAGAGCGACGAGATCCTACTAATGGGTGCTCGGGCTTGTTTGTTGATGCAAAAGATTCCTTTGCCTATTTAACTCACATAGTTGTACCTTTCACAATGTTGGATTTTACATAGAAATTTGAACAATCTGTAGAGTGAACTTACCACACTTAGGCCGCCTTATTGTTTGTAGCCGCCCTATCCTCGATAAGTACGTCAGCCTGCCAAGTGTTTCTATAAGTTCTGAAATGGTATGATTAAATAATCTACCAACTCTGATGTGGTAGGTACTCCTCCATTCGATACACCAGATTGTATTCACAACCAGTTGGCTTTTTTATCTCCTGTACCTGTCATGTGGCGGACGCGGCGCCTGCTCAATAAATCCATGGAATAATGGTGATAAATTATTCATTAGCACGCGCATTTCTTTAAGAAAATAAAATTAACCGCATAATAGAAAAATAGGTGGGTATCTACTCAAATGACCCACGTGTCATGATTTCAAATAATATATATAAATGTTTTGTAAAATAAATGTGATTGATTTGATCTAAATCTACTGGACATGTATAAAACTCTGATTTGAACGGAAGCAAAAATAGTTTTTAATAATTCTTTTTAGTCCGCCTATAATTTGCTCACATCCGGTCACGTGTTTATTCTTCGTAAGTTAATTGTGGTAGCCAGAGGCATTCTGTTACAGTGGTTCGAACCGACAGGTTGTATTAGCAGTAAGCATTGAGTTAAGTACAGAAGTAATTAAAACATAGTGATTTATACTGAAGGCGTATTATTTCATCACAATCAGAAGTGGGATAACCCCAAGCAGGTATGTACAAAATAATATGCAAGCCATTTCTTTTTCTCTTCTGAAAAACAGTCTTTAAAGGTTTTAAGCTAAGTAGTAACTACGTTTTATTAGAGAGCAATGATAAAATGAAGCTGTGATTTTCTAGTAAAATAAAATGTTAAACTACCGCCTACAAATATGTGGGTAATTTATGTCCAAAACATTATTAAATGAACCTTTTGATAGTAGAATTACTAATAATTATTTAGTAGCTGTTAGTGTAATGTAGAAGGTGGTGCGTGGGCTATGCCACGTGGTTGTAGCTACATACTGGCAGTGCAATAGCGTGTTATTGCCACATATTCCTACATTCTAGTCCAATAAAATTATAAATAGACGGTTCAAAAAAAATATCAAGAAATAAAACTTATTCCTATTACCCTTCACTAATTTATCACTGTGATCATCATGCTGTTGTATTACAAAAATAGACATATAATTTGTAGATTACATGCCAACGTGAAGTTCCATTTTCTTTAATAATTGAATCCATGAAATACTAACCCGATTTTCTGATAACTTGCAATTATAATTACAAAGAATATAGATAACTTTGTCGGTCTACCTCCATGGATATTGGGCGACTCATTTGTCGTCGGAGTTTATGGGACGCATAACGATTTCGATGATTTATTGGGTGAGTAGAGTAGTGAGTAGTGAGGCACACCTCACTCAATGTCGAGTCGTTTGTCGTCGGATGGGGCGTACAATGTGCAGTCGCTGGTTTGAGTATGTGTCTCAAAGAATGTTGTGCGAATCGCTTGTCGTCGGATTAAGGGGCGTACAATGTGAATTCGCTAGTTTGAGTATGTGTCTCAAAGAATGTTGTGCGAATCGCTTGTCGTCGGATTAAGGGGCGTACAATGTGAATTTGCTGGTTTGAGTACCTATGTGTCTCAAAGAATGTTGTGCGAATCGCTTGTCGTCGGATTAAGGGGCGTACAATGTGAATTCGTTGGTTTGAGTATGTGTCTCAAAGAATGTTGTGCGAATCGCTTGTCGTCGGATTAAGGGGCGTACAATGTGAACTCGCTGGTTTAAGTATGTGTCTCAAAGAATGTTGTGCGAATCGCTTGTCGTCGGATTAAGGGGCTTACAATGTGAATTCGCTGGTTTGAGTACCTATGTGTCTCAAAGAATGTTGTGCGAATCGCTTGTCTTCGGATTAAGGGGCGTACAATGTGAGCTCGCTGGTTTGAGTATGTGTCTCAAAGAATGTTGTGCGAATCGCTTGTCGTCGGATTAAGGGGCGTACAATGTGAATTCGCTGGTTTGAGTATGTGTCTCAAAGAATGTTGTGCGAATCGCTTGTCGTCGGATTAAGGGGCGTACAATGTGAACTCGCTGGTTTGAGTATGTGCCTCATTCAATGTTGTTCGAGTCACTTGTCTTCAGATTATGATTACTATATTATGGTTGACTATAATGTAATGTGTAGGACTGTCAAGTCGGCGTGTGTTTGGTAACCTCGTGTGTCTTGATCGTTTTGGAAAAATCAGTGTTTCTGCGTGAATAGTGACAAATTTAGACTTGTTTCTAACATCCAAAAGCTTGTGTGTTGTCCTGGATAAGGTATTGTGCTGTTTTGTGTTGTCTATATGTGTTTAATTGACTATGGGTTAGGAAAAACCTCCCGACCCCCCTGATCCGTCGACCCCAGAGACTCCTACCTTTTCTACTCCCCCCCTATTCCCTTCCACGAATATTATTTCAACAAACCCGCTATCCCAATTTGCAGAAGTAGCCTGCAGTGTTGCGGACTCCTCTCGGAAACGCCGAGTTGATGACGAAACACTTTCTAATCGTCCCCCCAAACAGCAGAGAAGCCAAGTTGGGCGCTCCCAGTATACATCCGAGGATCAGGCTCCTTTCTTAGTTCATGTTTCGCATATTGAATCCCAATCAAACACAGGTGCCTCTATCCACCCTGTTAGTTTTGGCTTACTACTATCTAAGTTCAATGTTTACAATGTAGTTAAAGACGGTTTTAAAAAAGTAGGTCGCAATCGAGCTTCAGTAGTATTTGCCTTCTACCAAGATGCTAACTCCTTCCTTAACCCTCATTTGCTAGTCCCAAAAAAAAATTGATGCCCGCATTCCTTCCTTCCAGACCACCCGCCAAGGCGTGGTTCGTGGTGTCCCTACAGACATGTCTGAGGATGAGGTAAAGACGTACATGTCGGTACCACAGGGCTGTGGACAGGTACTCAAAATAAGGCGGATTAACCGCAAAGTAACCCGCGATGGAGCCACTGAGTGGAAGCCCACTGAAACCTGCATTGTCACTTTTGACGGACAGATCCTCCCGAAGAGGATCTTCTGTTGCTATACCTCTCTGCCAGTACAGCAGTACATATATCCCACTATACAGTGTAGATAGTGTTGCAGGTATGGTCATATTGAATCTCTCTGTAGGTCTAAACCCCGGTGTTTCAAGTGTGGACATGACCACCCTGCCCTTAACTGTTTTATTACTGAGGATGAAGCCTTTTGTGTGTTGTGCTCCGGTACCCATTTTGCAAATAGCAGAGTGTGCCCGGAGTATACCAGGCAGAGGGCAATTAAAACTACCATGGCAGAGAAAGTGCTGTCATATGCAGAAGCTAGTAAAGTTGTACCTCCAGTCTCAACAAGCTCCTATGCTAATGTTACCAAAAGTCCTGCCCCACAGTCTTATCGTAAAACTATATTACTAAAACCCAGAGTCCACTCCCCTCCCTCGCCCTCCTATGACAAAACTGCTCACCAAAATATTATTTCTTCCCCTCAATCCTCACAGCCCAATGGCTGCGCTATTAACAACACCCTCTCACAGGCTCCTGACACTATAATCCCCATTCTAGAACTCCTGATACAAATTATAACCTCTTTTATTTCCTCCAACAACCCACCGTCCAACGTTGCCAATATACCGACGACTCTTTTAGCACTCCTTAAAAATGGCTCCACGCCTAACCTTCCTGCAATGGAATGTGAGGAGCGTGTTTCACAAAAAACACGACCTCATATTCCTCCTCAATAAGTACAAACCTATAGCTTGCTCCATCGCCGAGACATGGTTAACTGCAAACCTTAGTTTTAGCATACCACACTATAAAATCCTCTGGGCAGATAGATCTGATGGATATGGAGGAACGGCCCTTCTTATTAATACACACATCAACACGGTCTAGGGATATTTCATACACAATTAAATAACTCGAAAAGTACTGGCCGCATTGGGATCTTTTATACACCGATTTGTTTGTAATTTATCTCAGACTAATTCCAAATTCAAATTTTTGAAAATTCTTTTGTTTCGGTGGCATAAAAATGTCTTGATGTGTAGGAGAGGGAATTTTCATTTGTGCGAAATTTAGAAAACAATACGAATTACGTTTAGTTACAGTTTATTTTTCATTTTTAAAAGAAAGATAAAGTTAAAATTGAGGTATTGTAGCCATGCAACGCCAACATTTGACGAGGGCGGAGATGTTACGTGCTGTGGGAATGCTGGAAGCTGGGTCTGTTCAGCGTAATGTTGCTGAGGCCATAGGGACCCACCAAAATGTAATTTCAAGATTGTGGACACGCTATCGTGCCACAGGTGAAGTAGCGGAGAGGCACCGGGGGCCAAGTCGCATCACTACCCCCAGACAAGACCGATTTTTGCAAATTACTGCGCGAGCTCAACCAAATGCAACGGCGACTCAATTGGTCCAAAGGCTGCGAGTGGAACACCATGTGCTTGTGAGTGACCAAACTGTAAGAAGGCGACTGCATAAAAGCAATCTACGCTCTCGTAGAACACTCCGGGTCCCACCTTTACGGAGAGGCAATCGTGGACGACGATTAGAATGGGTTCGGAACCACGTGGAATGGGGCCGTGAGCAATGGTCCAATATGCTGTTCACGGATGAATCCAGGTTCGGCTTCCATCCAGATTCACGAAGGACGCGTGTTTGGCGAGTTCCTGGACGATGGAGCCGTCTTCAGAACCCTCAGGAAGTTCACCCATACCAAGGAGGAACAATTATGGTTTGGGCAGGAATTCGTCTTGGAGGACGGACGGATCTCGTTTGGGTGCGGGGCAATATGACGGCAGAACGATACGTCCAACAGGTGTAGGGGCCCGTAATCTTGCCCCACAGAACACAAATGGGGCAAGATTTCCTGCTCATGCACGACAATGCCCGGGCACACACGGCGAGAACGGTAGCAGCTTGGTTACATACACACAATGTTAGGGCCTTAGACTGGCCTGCTCAATCGCCAGATCTAAATCCCATTGAGCATGCGTGGGATATGCTGCAAAGAAGAGCTCTGAAGGAAGTTCCTGAAAATCTGGCTACAGAAGATCAACTTTTTGCGCACCTCAGAAGGACATGGGACAATATTCCGCAGCAAGACATTGACAGCCTTGTTCTGAGCATGCCGAATCGTTGCCGATGTGTTATGAACATCATGGGCGCTTTCTCAGACTACTAACTTCAAGTTTATAAACACAAATTAAATGATATTTCTATTTTTTTTTCAGTTTTTACTCATAAATTAAAAGTTAATTCATGTACGGTTTCCGTCTATGCTTCATTTTTTTCCATAAAATCCTGAAATTTTAATCGAAGTACCTTAACCATTATTAAAAAATGGTAGAATATTAAATAACGTATCTTTTAAATATATACATGTCATATAAATAATTAACACATTGATAGTAATTCGCTTTTTTAAAAATATCCCTAGAGCGTGTTGATGTGTGTAGTAGAGTACCCCTTCTTCATCTACCCTTGTCCTTACCTAACGAAGGTGTCAACATGGTCGCTGCAAAGGTGGAAGACATTACAATTATATCCATATATATAGCCCGTCCACATCAAAATTTCTTAACAATCCTCAGGAATACCTTTGAAAACATTCAGGGACCTATGCTTGTCATGGGCGACCTCAATGGTCATCATTTTAGATGGGGCTTAAACCGCTGTGTGATGCCTTTGGAATAGGTTTAGTTGAGATCCTGGATGATCTCAACCTGTGCATCCTCAATTATGGTAGCCCTACTCGCAGAAACCTCTCTGGTTAAAATAGTAGCTGTGTGGACCTCACCGTCTGCACAGCTGACATTGCATCTTCTGCCTGATGGGTACGTACTGACCTGACACATGGTAGTGACCATTACCCAATCCAGGTGTACTTCACAGATAAAACATACGTAGGAAAAAGTTTTCCCCCGCTCCTTAAATTCAACTTGTCTAACCCTGATTGGGATTCATTTGCATCCCAATTAGATAGTAAAATCTCTACCCTTCCCATCTTAGAAAATACAAATAACACCCCCCACTGCCAGGTGCAGGAATGTCTGGAATATTTTACCAGAGCCATTGAGTCTTGTGCGGAGGCTAGCTTCCCCAACAAAAACTCTGCCCAAGGTAAAATACCATCCCCACCATGGTGGGACCATGAGTGCACTATTGCCATTAGGGAAAGGAAGGATGCCGAAAAAAGATATGATGGTGCTATGACTGTGCAAAATTTGTTAAACTTCAAGCGAATACAGGCTAAGACTAGAAGGTTGCTACGCCGTAAGAAGCGTGCGGGTTGGGTCATTTTCTGCTCTGGGCTTGCTCCTACCACTCCACCATCAATTGTCTGGAGAAACATTAACAAATTTAGAGCAGGTTGCGCCCCTGCCCGTCACTCACCAATGAATCGTGAAACGGCAGAGCTATTCTTTAACAAAATTGCCCCCTTCTATGTTCCATCCACGGCTGAGTGCATCCAGACCACAGGGAACTCTTCCTGTGGTCTGGACCCCCTTGATCTCCCATTCTCCATGAATGAGCTGAATATGGTCCTCAATCATGTTAAGGATTCTGCACCAGGCATAGATGGAATTCCCTATTCATTCCTTACTCATGCAGGCATAACAGCAAGTCATACTTCCTGCGCATTATAATGTACGCAATATATGTTACATGAGTGGCTGGATCCCCGACCTGTGGAGGACACTGATAATTATCCCCATCCTAAAACCTGGCAAAGCCAATGATAATCCAAATGGATACAGGCCAATAGCGCTATCCTCTGTCCTCGCTAAGATCTTGGAGCACTTAATCAAAACTCGATTAGAATTTATTGTCGAATCTAGAGGGTTACTACCACGGTCAGTACTCAGTACAATGGACAGTGTCAGGACCTTGATAACAGACATCAGGATATCCTTCTCGCACGACCAGTCTGTCGTGGCAGCCTTTCTCGATGTATCATCCGCCTATGACAGCGTCCTCCTCCCTATTCTCAAGCAGAAAATGCAACAGTTGAGACTACCGGTGAGGATGATACAGTGCGTGTGTGAGATGCTCATGTCCCGGTCTCTGGTTCTGAGAGTCCCGGGCGAGGAATTTGAGCGACGTAGCATCTGGTCCGGTCTACCATAAGGCCCAGTCCTAAGTCCCATGCTCTATAACTTGTACACGGCAGACATTGGGTCATGCCTCAACAGTAACTGTCGTATCTTACAATACGCAGATGATCTGGCATTGTATGTCTCGAATTCTTCCATTACTGATGCAGCTGAATCACTGGCCATTTCTCTGGACTCCCTGAATCAGTGGTTACTCAACCACGGACTGAACTTGTCGGCACCTAAAAGCTCCGTGGTAATTTTTTCCCGCAAGAGAGCAATTCCACCTATTCAGCTTCATATCCAGGGGCATAGTATCCCTGTATGTTCTAAAACAAAATTCCTCGGAGTATACTTGGACTCAAAGCTGACTGGCCACCACCACTTACAGCACCAAGTCCAGAAGTGGGTCCTTGCGGGGGTTTGGTGGGGTGCCCACCCATTTACCTTGAGGCTGATTTACAATGCATACAACGCAGCGTGATGGACTACGGCTCATTCTTACTGATCCCATGCAATAAAGGGGCATTGGGTCGACTCGATAGGATTCAGACTTCATGTCTTAGGATAATCTCAGAGTGTATGAAGTAATCTCCCATAAATGCATTGCAGGTCCTGTGTGCGGAACCCCCTCTAAAACTGAGACGGAAATACTTAGCGGACCGCTTTATCTACCGCCTATGCTCCCAAAAATGCCACCCTCTCTTACAAAACCTTGAAGTTCTGTATTCCCTCTGTAACACTAATTCTAACTACTGGAAAAACAAAGAAGCCCCCCTAATCCTTCAAGCGTTTAGATCCTTACAACATCTAGAATCTCCTATTGCAAAATTTGACAGGCTCCCACTCTTCACACATAATTATGAGGTGCTATGCTTCAAACCCCACACTATCTATGACATCGGAGTTGACAAAACCTCCGTGTCTGCTGGCCCCGCTTTCGGTGCAGCAGTGGAAAGACATTGGAAGGATTTTCAGTGTTTCTTCACGGATGCATCGAGGCTGTCCAGAGAGGGCTACACTGGGGCTGCTGTATACTTCCAAAACTCTCGGATAGCTATGAAACTCAGATGTCCTAAAGAGTCCTCTGTATTCACCGGTGAATGCACTGCTGTACTCGAAGCCTGCACATTTATAGAGGCCCATAATATAACTAAAGCAGTTATCTTCACAGATTCCAAGAGTACCCTTCAAGCTCTGAAACAAAATCCCTACAAGTCTAAGCTCATCTCAGTCCCTCATCTTGGAAATAAAAAAGAGCCTTCTCTCAAGTCATCAAAAACACAAAACTGTACAACTGGTCTGGATACCGAGCCATTGCGGTATCAGGGGTAACGAGTGTGCAGATTCCCTTGCTAAAGATGCTATATCTGCATCCTCCTCCGACCTCAGACATTTTGTCTGTCAGGGATATGACCTTCTAAACCTCCCTCAGAAGACCATACAGTCTACATGGCAAGACCACTGGTCGAATTCCAGCAGGCAGAAAGGCAAATTCTACCACTCAATACAACCAAATATATCACCGAAGCCCTGGTTTTACCGCTTTAAAAAACGCCCAAACCTGTAATTTCAGTTGTTTGTAGGTTGCTTATAGGCCACTGCTCATCACCTGTTTTCCTGCACAAAATCCGTATAAGGGACTCTTCGATATGCGAATGTGGACTGGACGAGGGCTCATTGGATCATATTTTTTTCAACTGTCACTTAAATGATTCCCCTCCCGACTTGTATACCCAAATAACCAAACTAAAGATTCCCCTTCCCATCAACTTTGCCTCTCTACTAACACATCCTTCCCGTCATCTATATTCAACGTTAATATCATTTATCAGCCGCAATGTCAGTGTCAAAATATAACTCATAACCCTACATTACGTGCTTTTCGTTGTTGTAATAACACATTAACCTTATCTTAATCTATTTAAGTATAAATAGACTGGTGTGTGTAAGTAGCAAAATTTTGGTAATATTTGTTGCAGTTTACCCACTAACTTCAACAAATAGTAAGCTCTGAATACACAACCTCTTGATAAGGACGACATAAAAATAGGACCGGGATTAAATAATCAAGAATTGAATAAACTTTACTCGTTATTAGAAGAATATCGTGATTGTTTTGCTGTGAATCTTAGTGAAACAGGATGTTTAAAAATGTAGAAATGAAGATTGATTTAATAGATAATAAACCAATTTTCTACCGTCCTTATCGGTTATCACATTTCAAACGCGAACAAGTGCAACAGACTAAGGTCCGTATTCCAGAACGTTTATCAACACTCAAGAAACACTTGAGAGTAGATTTTATAAGGCAAAATCCAGTCTCATATTAGGTTTGGATATGGTCGAGACATGTTTCGCCCAGGATATTGGCATGAAAAGTATTGTGACATGAGATTGTACATCCATATAACGCGTAGGTATACATAAATTAAACTCTGACGAAATCAGACCATTCAATAAAATTCTTAAATTCAATTAATTATATAAATGTCAATTTAATACAGGATGAACATAACGTTTTGATATTTAAATAATTACATGGTTATTAACAAATTAAAATTTTAACATATTTACAGAAAACAATACAAAACGAAAGGGGGCGGGTGGTGGGAATTATTACAATACTGACAATGATGCCCCGACTAGGTGTCGAAGAATTTCTCCTCATCAAAATCAACCGGTAAGGTTCCCATAAGGCTGGCCGCATTGCCACGTTGTATGGCAATGCTTATTCTCTGAGCAAGAAAGAGGCCAGCCCTATGGTCACGAGAAGAATCGACCAGTCGCTTTGCGATATCACTATACAGTGAACGAGCACTTGGGCCCCACGAGCCCAGTGTCTCGACCCCAAACGGGTCAAAAATATAATTACCTATTAAATTATTATATTTGCGCCGCTTGAGAGTCTCGGCGGATGCAGCAGCAGCACAAGCGCAACTCGCCGTGCTAAGAAGATGAGAAGGAGCCAGGGTGTCAGCACAAGTTGCATCCCAAACTAAAGGCTTTCCCATCTTCCATGGCACCAATGACATACCGTCCGGCCTCTTGCCATCGTCACGCGCCAAACCATTCGGCTGGAACACCGGCGGTGACAAGAGCCCGACGGATAATGTCATTAAGGTATGCATGACGTGCCCTGCGACCTGCACTCCTGCTGCATGAGAGACCGTGATGCCCAAGGCTGTCGACTACTTCACCACATTGACAGCAATGCGGAGAAACGCAGGGAGCACCTAAACGAAGACAGACAGCAATTCTGAATGTAGTGTCGTCCAACATAGGTACTATGTTGGACGACACTACATTCAACCAACATCGTCCAACATAGTACCTATGTTGGGCGACGGAAGAGCCTGAAGCCAAACACCTGACTCCCATTCTCCCACAGCCAATAGGCGAGCACGTTCTGCAAAATTCGAACACGTGTTCAATAAATGTTTTCTAACCTCGTTTCAGAGCGGCCTATCCCACTGCCTCTGGGAGCACGGGTTGGTCGGCAAAACAGTATCTGGGCACTTAAGTTTCCAAACATTTATGGTTTCAATCTTGCCTGGCACTTCAGAATTGACCAGTGTAGGAATTAAAATTTTCCTGGTCAATTCATCAGTGCCGTGTACTGAAGACAAAAATGCAGGTAAACTTATATCAGAAATGTTACGAACACCGAGGCCGCCCCAGCGTATTGGTAAAGACGCTTGGAGCCACGCTCGGTCGTCCAAATCTGCATTCCAAATTTTGGAAAGCGTGGTATGAATAATTTTGTCCATATTTTCCAAAAGGGTCGGATGTTTAAAAAATTGAGATGAGCGAAGGGCATAAGTTAATTTTGGGACGAAAAGACAATACCGAATAATTGTAAAAGCCGATTGTATATTTCAAATAAACGCGACGAATTACAGTTTTCTTTAATTTGGCTAGTCAAAGATTTATTGGTTGTCTGATTTTTAGAAATATGTAGAATCCTATAAGAAAAGGTAAGGAGTTGCTCCGAAGCAAAAGCAGAATTCTCCCGTACTACAAGGCCAATACAGTGGGCTAGGTTTTGTGCCACTGCAGGTCTTGCAGCACGAGGTATCCTTTTTAAAACCGGAACAGAATTTTTATATTTAGAATTAGTTTGCCAAAAAGAAATTTGAATCTGTTGGGCCTCAATTGTTGATATGTTCGAAAGTACATTTTGGGATTTATGTACCTTCCCAAAATGTACTTTCAAACCTCGCTGACCCTTAAAAAAACGAGCTTGGGAACAATTAGGACAACGAACCAAGCAATTTAGAGACGAGGTTGGTTGACTACTTCCATTCAAAATGCCACCATCACCGCAGTCTTGCAACATATATGGATAAACTTAAAACTTACACGTATAAATCTATAAAAAAATAAAATAATAAATAATACACCACAAATACACTTATTGTTTGTAACGCCACGTGTAGTTGTTACCGTGGGATACGGATAATGCAGCCTCTTACAAACTGTTGCCGCTGATAAACTCTCCAAGAACAGACGGCGCTTTCCGCATCAGTTTGTCAGTGATGTGTTCAAGAGTGGTGGGATATATTGCGCTAAACATTTTCATGGCCTCGTGGAAATGTCTGTACTCTATGCTCTCAGACTAGTGGAACTGCGAACCATGTACTCCTCCTGTCCGGTGCTGCTGTGTATCTTTGCGTTTTTCAACAATTTTACAACACCATCAATGTTGTTATTTCCCAAAGCAGCTTTTCTTTAGCAGAGTAAAGATAGCTTCCATTCTTTTTGTAACCATTGATATAAAATAATGATTTTATATTTACTAAATATAATAGTATATTATTGACAGCTGACAAGCAAATTTCAATTTAATTAAAATGAATTAAATAATTAAATGTCAATAAGATTAAAATAAATACAATAATTAAATGTTAATGAAATTAAAATGACTAAAATAATTTAATGTCGATTTCAATTCAGCTAACATAAATACAACAATTTTACGTCCAAAATTCAATTAATTACCAAACCTGACAAGACCTGGTGTTCAAATGTCGCATGTGGATGGGTTGAGCAGTAACACTTTTCTGTCTGAAAGATGTGATAATGACTCCTCTGTTAGCATACATATCATTGAGAAAGAGAATTGGCTTTTATCACTACAATTAGCAGACCCTGAAATATCTCGTATATTTAAAATTCTAAAGCCTGAAAATAATCAATAATGTAAAGATATTCGCAAAAACTAGCAGATGATAGGTTATGTCTTGTTGATCCGTGAAATGCTCGGTGGCAAGTGTGTAGGGTAAACCACGATCAAATTGGTCATATGGGGCACGCGAAAACTATTGAAAGGATAAAACAATCTTACTGGTTCCCAAATGTAAGAAAATTCGTAAAGAAATATATCGCAGCATGTTTAGGGTGTGCATATAATAAAGACTCCACGTCAAAACAAAAGTCTGGTCATTTGTATCCTATAAAAAAATACAAATACCTTCTCATACAAATTGACAATTTAGATCCTTTCGTTAGGAGTAAGGACGGTAATACCCACAAATTAACGGTGGTCGATGCTTTTACAAAATGTTTTCGTAAGAGCGGTTAAGGATTTGAAAACATAAAGTACGAAGATTCTAGAGAAAATATTCCATGACTTTGATATTCCGGCTAAAATTATATCGGACCGTGGTACAAGTTTCGCGTTGACGGCATTTCAAACGTTTTTGCAGATCACATAGCATTAAACATATATTAAATGCGGCCACTTGTCTTAGAGCCAACGGCCAGGCTGAGAGGTTTAACCAAACAATATTGAATTCATTGTCATCGCAAAACTTCTCAAGTCTTGAACGTGACTGGGACAAGTCTGGGTAAAATTCAGTGGGGTATTAACAATACAATAAATTCTTCCACACGAAAAAACTGCGACAGAAGCTATGTTTGGACTTAAATTTCGCGATATCTTATCTAATAAATGCAACGCTGATGGTTGTTCAAGTGTCAATCAAGAGTTGCAAAAAATATGAATACAAATATCTAAAAATATTGAAAAAGACCAAGCGAGGCAAAAAGAGATACATGATGCTACTAGGGCCCGGCAGCTAAGTATCTGACAGGTGATTTAGTTAAAATTTGTCGTAATAACTTCGATAATAATAAACAAAGCACAAAGCTTCTGTCGAAGTTTGTTGGACCATACAAAATAACGGAAGTCTTGCAAAACGATCGCCACAGAATAGAAGGCATTCTTCGATTTTCTAAAAAAGAGAAACCTTATAAAACGGTCATTTCAGCTGATAGAATTAGACCGTGGATCATATAAAAGCTTTAGAGTTAAACGATTCTGAAAGACAAGTTCTGCTGACGCTAGTTAAAGGGATTAGAAATGCATAAATCCACTTTCGTATTCCCAAGTACTCTCTTCGACATTCTAGTAATTACACGATTATTATTTAATAAGTGAATAAAATTAATATTTTATGTTGTTTTGCTGAAACTTGCAGTTAATTATAATTCTATTGTAATGTAATTATAATTAGTGATTTTACGGATGATTATTGTTGAACGTATCTATACTTAATACATAAGTTGTTATTTAAGTTCACTATTTATCATTAATTGAATTTGCCAGTTGTGAACTTTATACTTATTTATTTTTCCATTTTGTAGAAGTCATCGTAATATATATTAATTAACCAAAGTTACATAATAGATTTGTGAAAGAAAATTTGGATGTCTTTTCTTGTGTCTGTATATAATATATGTAATTAATAATAATATACAATATATGTAATTGTGTAGTAATAGTGTATACTTGTTTAAATGGTACCATGTTAAAATTTTAGATTAGTAATAATGTGCTGCTACACTGAGGCACGTTGTTGAACATATTTTTATGCATTTGAATCATGATAAGTTTCCATTATGTTCATAAAATTTATTATTCTTTGTTTAGTTGTATATTTAATTTAAGTGCAGAGAGTCATGATTTATAAGTATAGAAATATAGAATAGTAATATATTTTATTGTACACAAATTTTTAATATTTTCAAGTATATTGAGTACAGACTTTGAAATGTACAATGGGCGGCCTTTTCACTAAGTGCAATTTCTTACAGGCAACATATGGATAGAGATAAATGTTATAAAATAAATTTTAAATGGATAGTTATTATATTAGTGTTAGTTAGTTAAGGATAAGTATATTTAGATAAGGTATGCAGTTGTGTGCCGGGAGGCAACAGTGTCGGATGGCAGAGTGTCATGATTTCAAATAATATATATAAAGGTTCTAGTATTTGAAAGAGATGACGTAAGAACCAAATGCGAGATTAGGGTACACCAGGAACGTCTAGAGCAAGTGAATGAAATTGTGTATTTAGGGAGTTTATCGCGGATGGAAAATGTGATTCGGATGTAAAACGGCGAGTAGCTGCCGGAAACAGAGTTAACGGTGCTTTGACCCAGTTAGTAAAGCGACAAAGCATCGTAAAAGAAGCACGACTGGCGATTCATAACGCAGTGCTAGTGCCAACTTTGCTTTACGGTAGCGAAACCTGGGTATGTCAGCAGATGCATGAAAGTAAATTGAATGCTGTGGAGATGCGATCACTTCGAAAATTGTGCGGCGTTACTTTGGCCGACCGAATACGTAACGAAGTGATACGCAATATGGCAGGTTTGAATGAAAGTGTCAGCGTTCAGCAGGAAAACGGCGTGTTCCGTTGGTTTGGACACGTCCAACGAATGAGTGAGGAACGATTGACGAAGAATATATATTGTGCGAAAGTAGAGAGTAGAAGAAGTCAAGGTAGGCTGAGACTTACATATGAAGACCACGTGAGCAGATTGCTCAAAAACGGAAAGGTCAAAGTACTCGGATACCCAGACGTGCGTGTAGGAAGCGATTGATGAATCTTGAAGAAGCGAAAGAAGTATGCATGGATCGCGAAGCCTGCCGATCTGTCCTCTCTGACTATCCCGTCAGGGATACAGCGTGAAGATAGTTAGTTAGTTAGTTAGTTAGTTATATATAAATGTTAGTCCGAGACTACCAGGACTTTAATTGGTCGCGCTAATTAGTGTCTAGCACATAAGACCTTTTAGCCTTTTTGTTACCACCTCGCTAAAAAGGCAACGGGTTCAAAATTTCTTCCAAATATAACATCTAAAATTGACACATTTTATTAAATTTATTCGGCTCTTTAGGCCCACTTCTGTTCCGTGCTTCGGAAGGCACGTTAAGCCGTTGGTCCCGGTTGCCAATAAAATGGCAATCGTAAGCCAAGTTGAAGGCGGCTTAAAAATTTCAACAGCAGGTCGATACAGCCTGCGCCTGTCCATTTCAACACGGCAATGGGCTCACCACCTGTTAAGTGGCGCAAAAATGCATACGGTGAAACGTGGGCGTTCAAAATGCCTCTGCCTACCCCTTCGGGGATAAAGGCGTGACAATATGTATGTATGTATGTATGTATGTATAATTTGCTCACATCCGGTCACGTGTTTATTCTTCGTAAGTTAATTGTGGTAGCCAGAGGCATTCTGTTACAGTGGTTCGAACCGACAGGTTGTATTAGCAGTAAGCATTGAGTTAAGTACAGAAGTAATTAAAACATAGTGATTTCTACTGAAGGCGTATTATTTCATCACACACGTAAGTCAGACTACTAACAAAAAGTGTATGTTTTGAACACTCTAGCTTTTCAATGGAAGACATGTTTGTAATGCACGTTACCGGGATAAAGGCATGTTGGTATATACTGATTCTGCGTTTGTAATACCTATGTGTTTAAGTGAAATAAAAGGTTTGATTTACAGAATCTTTGTCTTTAAATTAATACTAGCCGCATTGTTCCATTGCGACAGAAATCCTTTTAGAGCCGCACGTGACCAACTAGCCTCACAACGAGGACCCATTTTGATCTTTGATCCGAGCGTGACGTGTGAAGTAACAAGACACCGCCGTGACTACGGACTGTCGCATGTCACACGCGAGCTACTACTCCTGCACTTTGTTGTGGATTTGAGTGTGATAATCTATCGTTATATACGAGCGGCAACCTAGTTTAAAAGATATTTGTGAATGGAAGGGCTACAGACACTTTAGGTTTGAAATAAGATAAATACTTATGAAATGAGATGCGTGACAGTGCATCGACCGCCTATTACCCAACACTTGTGCGCCCAATAATCATTATATAACATACATTTATATTGTCTTTATCAGACATAAATCTTCAAAATCCAATTACAATACGGTAGCCGCCTCCCAAACGCACGATTCGGTACGATTGTTCATAAAATATTCTAACGGGAGCTTTAATCGTCCTCTATTGATAATCGATAGACTATTCTGTCCGTATGCGCCGATAATCAAGCCGATTTCACGCCGAAATGCGTGGTTAAATACTTTAATCGTTATAATGAATAAAAAATATAATGTAGTGAGGGGTGTACATTACACTCTGGGGTAACATTGCGCTCAATTTGGTGTAGCAGGAAACTAAACTAGACCTCACTACGCTTAGAAAAAGTTCCTTTTCGATTGTGATAATATCAATATTATAGTTGTTTGAAAAACCAACAATAAATAATTTAGTGCGATAGTTTAATCCTATTTTTGTCGCGATCTGCAGACAATGACACTTGCGCAGCTGACGTCATAAAAACTTGCCCTTCTTTGTGTCGCTTCCCCTTGCGATGCGCGGGCGCAGACGGGGTCTGTTACAATGCTGCAAGTTCTTTGTGGTTGGAATAATGATGTTGCAACAAGTGGGCAATCGGCAGTCTGTGCACGTTTGCACATGTTATTATGAGCTTATCCCAGATGATGTCGGCTCCGGTTTTAAATGAACGATCCCTGAATAACTAATGAGCTTTTCTCACAGGTTTTATCTCAAACGATGTTAATTACGTTATCAGACTTTACTGTAACATGTCCGCTTTAAGAGACTAATTAAGTAGTTCGTGATCAGATAAATACTTAGTTCATTACCGACGATTAACATTTTCTTGTCAATATACATACCCTCTGCGCTGTTTAAGTTCCTGTGTTTCAAAATTAGATGACGAAAACTTATTCGGCTCTCGAGATTTTCACTTGGATAATCAGGTCAATAGCTGAAGTTTAAAATCTGAATACGCAGGTAGGTACCTACCTAAATTAGATCTTTAACTGTTTTTACTAGTTCTCTACCTACGTGAAAACGTACCGTTTACCTTGAGACTAACAAGTTATTAGAACAATATACTTTGTTATACTTAGGTATTACAAACAGATTGTAAAATTTTCTTATTTAGTGAGTACGTGTGTTGGCGGTAACAATAACATCTAAGTATATAACCCTAAGCGTTATAATCTAGCCATTACAAACAGTTTAGGTACTCACTGTGGCGCGGTTGGAGTGCATCCGACTGCTACGCAAGAGGTCGTGGGTTCGATTCCCACCCAGGATAAAACTGTGTGATAGCACGATGGTTTATACTGTGTCTGGGTGTTATTTATCTATAATATATATGTATTTAGAAATTTATAAGTATGTTTATCAGTTATCTGGTTACCATAGTACAAGCTCTGCAAGTGTGGAATTAGATGGCGTTGTGCGAGTTGTCCCAACAATATATATAAATATATATAATACAATATAATATATATAATATATAATGGAAACATTGAAGCTATACAAATTGCACTACATATTATTTGTTCCGAAGCAGGCGCGTTTAGCATAAACACTAAGGTAATAGTCCCCTTACAAGGGCTACTTCAGACCACAGCCTTTGTTCTCGCGATGGGCGATAGGCGACCTGCGACCCGCCCTTATATAAACGCCGTGTCGTACACAACCTTAGACGGGCACCTACCGCTTCATTAGCAGTGCGCTTTGCACCGCTCTAATAAGTTTAAATTGCAAATGTTCTTCTGCTTTCACAGTAATTTATGTTCCAGACTAGTTTAGACAGCTTTTGTAGCTAAAAAGGTATTTAAGCTGATAATAGGATTAGGTTAGTGCCGATCTTATTCCCTGGATTTCTCGTTTGTGGAAAGTCACGCTGTGAGAGGCCGACTAGTCAAAGCAAAATTATGCACGGATGATGTCAGTCTACCTTGCTAGAGGCCTATCCGGCTATCCGCGCTGGTACGCAGTTTCCACACGAGAACCAACAATGTGTATCTCCTACTAAAATTTCAGCAATTCGTTTAGGTAAGAGGTAGGTTGAACGTACTTAGGTACTGACATAGACCGAACGAAATTATAAACCGCCTTATTACTTGGACCGGGTTCGATCATCTTACTCTGAGACACTTAAGTACCTACTTATATTACTTGTCGCTAAGTTCCTGATGTCTGATATGCTATGGGTATGTGGAAAAGTGGTGAGAAAGCCCACCACCACTAAATACCCTCCTTTCCCTCTCATATTTTTTTCAATATTATTGTTGTTTATACTTAATTTGCCCAGGATAATAAGATGGATAGAAATTAAATAGATAGCAGAGACAAGTATAACCTTCGATGACTCATCACGCACGCACAGCACAGATCCTTAAAAATGTTTTCTAAGTAACTGAATTGACACAATCTTTATATTATAACAACATACATGTTGCAACCAACCCTCTTGTTGGCAGACAATACTCTCGCATTAGATAATTCTAACACCATCTGGCTCAACAGATATTAGAAATTATAATATTTAATAGATCTGCTACAAGTAGCACCCTATTGTAATGCAATCATATACACAAGTATGGCGTAGGTATGTATGGGGTGGTTAGTTATGAACAGATTTGAACACCGCAACCCGCCCTTGTTACACGCCTCGTTAACAATTGCGCAAAGAAAACATGTGAATTAGATATTTTGTCCATATGGCACAGTTATTTGATTTTTTTACAAAGCTTACATAGGCCTAAATATTTTTCGACTGAAACAAAAGGGCTTAGAAAATAGATGCTAAGGATCTCAAGGTAGGTATCTACCTATTGTTCTCCGAAACTAAACTTTGACAACCAACGCATTTCCTATTTTTCTCTAGTCGAGATATTTATCGAGTAGTTACCTAATTATGTAGGTGTAGTACCTAGGTGTATACCTACATCAAATATGGCAATGTACGTAAGAACACCCACTTTCAAAATTGTATAGAAAGTGGGCTATATTCCCAACATTGGCACCACTTGCCAGTGATGTTTACGTACCTACTTATAACGGTTTACGTTTTATAATCTCATTAACTTAACCTTTTAAATATTTTGTTAGAAAAACAAGTACATACGAGGGCAGCACTGAAAATTTCGGGAATCAAGGAAGTGACACAACATTACTATTTAAAAATGTATTTATTGCTGTTCGAAGTATTCTCCGCGAAATTTGACACATTTTTCCATACGATAGAACCAATCATTGAAGCAACCATTCCATTCGGAAGATGGGGTATCCAAAATGGCCGTTTTGTAGGCGTCCACAGCTTCTTCAGGTGATGAAAATCTCTGACTCTGAATTTATTCTTTATTTTAGGGAAAGTATAGAAATCATTAGGGCTTAGGTCGGGGCTGTACGGCGGATGGTCTAATAATTCTATGTTTTCTTGCTCTAAAAACTCTTTTATTCTGTGCGCGGTGTGAGAACTCGCATTGTCGTGATGGAGGATGATGCGGCGGTTGCAGTTCTCTTTACGGAGTTCAGAAACGACCTGTGACAAACAAATGCTAGCATACCATTCTGCATTAACCGTTCTTTGTCCCTCAAGAGGTATAGTCGCAACATGGCCGATTTGGGAGACAAACGTGGCCACCATTTTTTTTGCAACACTCCGTAAACGAACAATTTCTGTTGGCTTTAACTCATTTTCGAACACCTAAACTCGTGACTGGTTTTTTTTTTCGGGTTCGTACGCGTATATCCAGGATTCGTCACCTGATACGATGTTGTATACAGCATTTGAGGATCCTGCGTGGAATCTTTCGAGAGTTCTGTCGCACCAAGTAACGCGAGCCGCTTTTTGCTCTTCACAGAGCGAATGCGGTATCCATCGGGAAAACAACATTTTTACACCTAATTGTTCATGCAAGATTATTTGTATTTGACTCATGCCAATGTCTAAAGTTGCCTGAATTTCGCGGTATGTCACATGTCGATCTTCCTCAATCAGCTTACGCACAGCATCAACGATTTCTTGGGTGACTGCGGTTTTTGGACGACCTTGACGGGGATCATCACTGAGCTTGACACGTCCACGTTGAAATTCAGCAAACCAGCGATAAATGGTGGTTTTGGATGGGGCTTCATCACCAAATATAATAGTTTGATTAATATAATAGTTTATTTACCACATTATTACAGGAAACATGCGAACATAAAGGACTGCTTATGTTCTAATTACTAGAGTTTTTAATACGAAGAGCTGAAGAACTGTTAGGACTTTAGCATCTGTGTACAATAGGGTGGTAGGGTACAGGTATGACTTTCTTGTCATTACTTTTAATATAGCCCTTTGCGCTCTTTCTAAGCCGATGATGTGGGTTTTGGCTGCTCCGCCCCATACTGTGATGCAGTATTGTATGATCGATTGGCTCAAAGCTATGTAGACCGTTTGTAATTTCCCTAGAGCCATGGTGTCTCTCAAAGTTTTAAATATGTGTATTAGACGCCTAGTCCTATTTATCATTAAATTTATGTGGCTGTCCCTTTTTAGGGCACCGTCTATCGAAACCCCCAAATATTTCACGGTTTGTCTCTGGGCAAGCTCACTGAATGTACAACTGTTTCGAATTTGGGCGAAACTTGGCTGGCTACTATTTAACTGAATGTTGTAAGTGACACAGTTGTGGATATTTATACAAAAATCTTTGGGTGGATTACTGGTAGGTAGTTGTTAGTGCAAAAGGTACGAATGTTGATTTTGTTAAGTTCAGTGTTAGATAGTTTGTATTTAGCCAGTTCACAACTTTGGCGAGTGTGTGTTCGACTCTCTTCTTTACCAAGTGCCAATTGGGACCAGATACAAGGATAGCTGTGTCATCGGCGTAGGTGTAGATTTTTGTGTGTGGTAGTGCCATAGTACACAGATCGTTTATGTAAATTTGGAATAGGGTAGAGCTTAATATACTCCCTGCGGGACGCCGTATGTTAATGTTTGTTCTTCACTTACATAGTCCCCTATCCTCACGGTTTGCTTTCTAGAGTGTAGATAGTCTTTGAAGATGTTGAAAGGTGTACCTATCACTCCTATTTTTTCGAGTTTTTCAAGTAGGATGAGAACTGAGACCGTGTCGAACGCTTTGGAGAGGTCCAGAAATATGCAGATACATTTTACTCTCTTGTCAAGATTCTCCACTATGGCAACTGTAAGATCATGGACAGCATCTTCTGTTGAAATACCTTTGCGAAAGCCATATTGGTTTTTTGCCAAGATGTTGTGTTTATTGAATTTTATTAGAGCGTTATTTAAAATCTTTTCAAGAATGTTTGACAGAGCCGGTAGCACTGCAATGGGGCGATAGTTACTAGCTAGGTCTCTGTCTCCACTCTTGTATATAGGATGAACTACTGCTTTTTTAAAGGCATTGGGAAAAACTCCGCTGTTTATAGCTTTGTTACATATTTGAACGATGGGTCTGATTAAAATGTTTCGAGATTGTCTGATTGTTTGTGTGGAAATGTTATCCCATCCCACAGCACACTCGGGGCGGAGCTGGTGTATGATGGTGTCGGCTTCAGATTCTCAGACTTCGAAGAGGGCAAATGAATTCAGGGGGCCATGTATTTTAGTTCTGTTGATCGATGGGTTAAGGGAGCGTTGGTTATTGGGTAGTATCTTATTGGCTAATTTTTTTTCTATGTTTGTGAAATAGGCACATACACTGTTGACTGCTTTTTGAGGGTCTTTAGTTGTGTGTAAGAGCTCATCGGAACTGGATTTAGGGCTTTTGGTGTCAGTTATGGTTTTGATGGCTTTCCATAGGCTTTTGAAGTCATTTCCCGCATTGTCAATTAAGCTTTTGCCATACGCTATTTTTAATTTCCGGAGTAGTGTGTTACAAATGTTCCTATATCTCGTGTATGTTATCTTTAGGGTGATATTGTTAGGTGATTTCTTGGATTGTAAATGTAGCCTATCCCGATTTTTAATGCAGCGGAGCAACCCTGGGGTGATCCATGGCTTTAGAATTCTATTTTTTTTGTTTGTGTAACTTGTTTTAGTATGTTTATGAAGAATAGAACTTATTGTAGATATGAGACTATCAACCGCTAGATTTACGTCGTCAATTTGTGATATTTTAGAGAAATCCAGTGTAGTCAGGTCTGATTTTATCATTTCTTGGTCTGTTGTAAGTTTTTTAACGAAAGAGCGGTGAGTGTCGTATTTTGTTAATGAATAAATAAAATAAATAAATATCCATCACGCCTTATCCCCGAAGGGGTGGCAGAGGCATATTATATGCCCACTTTTCACCTTGTTTTTTCTTCCTTTCTTCTTCTTCCTTTTATTCCTGTCCCACGTAATAGGTGGTGAGCCCATTGCCGTGTTGAAATAGACAGACGCAGGCTGTGGCTACCTGCTGTTGAAATTTTTTAAGCCGCCTATAAGGCCTTCAACTAGGCTTAACGACTGCAATTTTACTGGCAACCGGGACCAACGGCTTAACGTGCCTTCCGAAGCACGGAAACGCTCGCAAATGTAAATGCCACAAAGTGGTCACCCATCCGACGACCAGCCATAGTGAAAGTTGCGTACCTCAGTGATCGTTTACCGAACACTGAGACCGCGGGGCCACGAGCGCTTCATTTTTTAATGAATATTTGTTAATGAATAGCAATATAGGTAAATGATCTGTTATTTCGGATTCTAATACTAGTGTAGTGGTCGGGAGCTTTGTTTTAGTGCAAAATGTGATCTAAACATCTGTTTATTCTTGTTGGATATGTATGAGTTGGAAAAAAGCTTTGGGAGGCATTGAAAGTTACATATTCTTCAGACCAGGAGTTTTCTTTCTTATTATCCGGACAAATATCAATGTTTATGTCGCCGATTAGTACCATGTTTTGTGTAGTATATTTAGCATAAACATTGTTCAAGTCAATTATTAGTTTTAAGACATTATCAACAGATGGCGCCACTCGGTTGTTCTAGATCACGCTAACGTTGTGTTGTATTAATTTATTTAATAGTTTTTGGATTTTGTGTTAATAAATTCGGTTTTGGGAAATACAGTCCATTATTTATACCTAAAAGTACAGACCTGTTCATGGTCCTTGACGAGCCGGATTTAAGGCATTTAGGTAGTGCACGGTGGTAGTTACCATCGAACCCGTACTCGCAGTGGATCGCTGCAAAAGACCGAGTACGTGGAAGGAAAGCGCCGCTCGTGGATTACGCGCTGTGTCAAGCTGTGTATAGCGGGCGGGTGCTGTGTGGGCCCACAGCACGCCAACCTCGCTTCTACCAGCTGGTAGAAGCGAGGTTGGCGTGCTGTGGGCTCGGCCGGAGCAGTGGACAAACAGGTCAACGGAAACCAAAGGAGTTCAGAGGGCAACACTACAGATCTTAAGGTTATTAGTGCAATCTGTGTGAGTGAAGTGCAAATCGTGAGTACATTTGTGATTTTAAAAATTAAGAGAATTTCAACCTTATTTCAAGAAACTTTCTAACTTTAAAATTATCAAGATTGGTAAACATTTTCAAGACATTTTAGGACTTATAAAATTTTAACATTAGTTTTAGACTTAGAATAATTTTGACTGGTGGTTTGGGACTTAGAATTGTAAGCTTTAAAACGGAGGTACGGGGAATCCACGCTGGATTTCACCCAGAATTGTAAAACACTTGTAAAATATTGAGAAGTATTTTCATCAAAATCTCTAAGTTGTTACTTTGACAATATGGCAACGCTTCAAGCACTTATAAATTATCAAAATGATTTATCTAATAGGATTATTAAGGCTAGAAGTAATTTTAAGAAGTTAAAAAAGTCTTTATCTGATTTAACAAGAGAGTTAGGATTACCAAAAGATTTAGGAGATAATAATAAATATAATAGTGAAACCAAATCGAGTCAAATAAAGTTACCAAAAATTCTGATTCCTACATTTTCAGGTAAATATATTGAGTGGATTACATTTAGGGATCTTTTTATTTCAATGATCCACAAAAATAAGTCGCTCGATAATGTTCAGCGTTTACAATATTTAAAGAGTTATTTAACAGGAGAGGCAGAACAACTCATAAGGAATACACCTGTAACTGCTGCTAACTATGAAAGTTGTTGGAATGTTATAGAGCAGCGTTACAATAATAAAAAATTCCTGGTTTACAATATTTTAAAACGTTTTTTATGTCAGAAAAACGCTACTTTTGCGTCAGCTAGTGTTCTAAAAGACTTTGTTGGCACTACAACTGACTGTTTGACAGCGCTTTCTAATTTGGATGTAGATGTGTCCACTTGGGACCCCATAGTTATACATTTATTGTGTTTGAAATTTGACCCAGAAACCGCAAGGAATGGGAATTGCATGTTTCAAACACTATAAATTCCGATTCCTTGCCTAGTTATAGTCAGTTGAGCGATTTCTTAAGTAGTAGATTTCGGACTCTAGAAGTGATTGAACCGACTAAACATAAGCAATCAATATTGAAAGTTTTACATACTACTACTGATGTTAATAAAATCTGTTGTGAGTTTTGTAATGAGGCACATAAGTTATGTTTTTGTAAAAAGTTTTCTAATCAAGATTATGAAAGCAGACGTGAGTTTGTTATAAAAAATCGCATATGCTTTAACTGTTTAGGGAGCAATCATGGTGTTAAATTTTGCCAAACACCCATTAATTGCCGAATATGTAAAAAACGACATCATTCCTTGCTTCATCCAAGGCATGTCTCGACTTCAACTGTTGGTTCAGGGCTTGTAGGTCAAACGGTTGAGGAAGTTTCGGGTAGAGTCACTAAAACAAACGAGGTATCTAGTTCACATAGTGACTCGCTAACAATGGCAACGGTAAATCATATGGCATATTGTACCAAGAATAAGAGCAGTCATGTATTGTTGGCAACAGCGTTGGTTGAAGCGAAGTCGAAAACGGGTCAATATAAAGTTATTAGAGCTTTATTAGACCAGGGCTCTCAAGCATCGTTTGTAACCAAAGCTGCAGTCCAGAGCTTAGGGTTAAAACGAATTATGGTTACTAATGTAGTATCGGGGTTGGGTGGTCAAAACTCGTCAGTGTCTAAATCTATGGTTGTAATCACATTAAGGTCAAAAATAGACTCTAGCGTTATATTACAAGTCAGGGCGTATGTTTTCAGCAAAATAACTAGTTACATACCAACAGCAGTATCGTTGGGTAAGTGGGTTGTATTATCAAAAGTTGCATTGGCTGATCCTCATTTTGATATGCCAAATGGGATTGATATTTTGTTAGGAGCAGACGTTTACGGCCAGATATTAAAGGAGGGTATTTTACGATCGCCTGCGGGTGCCTTAGTGGCACAGTGCACTACTTTTGGGTGGATATTATCTGGCCCTATAGATGCTGCTACAGATGGAAATCGAATTACAGTTTTACATACTTGCACGGAAGAGTTTGATTTAAAGCGCTTTTGGGAGTTAGAATCAGAAAATTTATTGCCTTCAAAATTATTAACATCAGAAGAACAAAGGTGTGAGGACTTCTTCGCTGCAACTACACGACGTAGATCGGATGGGAGATACGTGGTCAAACTGCCGTTCCATGAAAAGGTACCCTCCTGCAAAAACGGACAATCACGAGATATAGCAATTAAAAGGTTCAAAAACTTAGAGAGAAAATTTGCTTCAGATACAATACTAAAGGACAGATATACAGATGTTATACAAGAATACTTACATTTGAATCATATGAAGTTAGTACAGGAACCTGATGGAAACAAGGAACAAGCAGTATACCTACCGCATCATGCTGTTATAAGAGAAGATAAGTCAACGACTAAAGTCCGCGTGGTTTTTGATGCGTCCTGTAAAAATAAGAATGGCATTTCATTAAATGATACCTTCTACCTACCTACATTGCAACCGGATTTGCGGCATTTGATTATGAACTGGAGGAAACACCCGGTCTGTATAGTCGCAGATATTATTAAGATGTATCGTATGGTGAGAATGGCAGATGAGGATTGTGATTATCAACGAATAGTATGGAGAAATGACTCAAAGGATGAAATAGAAGATTATAAATTACTAACTGTCACTTTCGGTACGGCATCGGCTCCTTACTTAGCGGTAAAGGTGCTCAATCAAATTGCGGTAGATTATAAGGATAAATACCCAATGGCAGCTGAAAGAGTATCAAAAGAGTATTATATGGATGACTGGATGAGTGGCTGTCAAACTGTGGAAGAAGGAGTAGAGCTAATTAAAGAAATGAATGAGCTTTTGAAAGAAGGTGGATTTGTATTACAAAAGTGGTCTAGTAATAAGAAAGAGTTATTACGAATGTTAGAGCAAAAGGAAACACAGGACAAAGGGAAAGAACAAGAGGAAACAAATAGGAAAGTAGAACAAAAAAGGGATAATATAGTAAAAATTCTCGGACTTACTTGGAACAGAAACGACGACGAATTTCAGTACTCAGTGAAACTGCCTCCGCTGTCTGCACCTGTAACAAAGCGAAAAATTATATCGGACGTATCACGTCTATTTGACCCGTTAGGGTGGATAGCACCAAGTGTCATATTAGCAAAGATATTCATACAGCGATTGTGGATAGCAGGAACAGGGTGGGATGAAGAACCTCCAATTGATATATTAAATGACTGGTATACTTACCGTAATGACTTGTCACGTTTGACTGAATTTCGTATTACTCGCTGGTTATACACGCAATCAAACGATGTTACTGTAGAGCTACATGGTTTTTCAGACGCATCTAACGTTGCTTACGCCGCTGTTGTTTATCTCCGTGTCATAAATGCATTAGGTGATATCCATGTCGGACTAGTAGGTGCCAAAACAAGAGTTGCACCAGTAAAACAAGTAAGCATACCACGGCTTGAGCTATGTGGAGCAGTTTTGGTGTCAAAATTGTTACTGGAGATTGCAGCAGTTTTAAATACCTACCCCAAAAAACTGTATTAGAGCTTGGACAGACTCCACTATAGTACTTGCTTGGCTGAGTAAACATGCGAGTAACTGGAAGACATTTGTGGCCAATAGAGTCGCAGAGATTCATACGACTCTAGAATGTTCCCAATGGTCCCATGTGTCTACTAAGGACAATCCAGCAGATTGTGCATCACGTGGTGTTCAACCTGTGGATCTGGCTCATCTGGATATTTGGAAAAATGGTCCTAGGTTTTTAAGAGAACGACATATTTTATACACCAAATTGAGGAACAATGACACTCGCGAGGAAGAATCTATAAAAGCTCACATAGGTACAGTACATCAATCACAAGCAATTTTAGAGAAATATTCGTCGCTTAAATAGTTAGGTCGTGTTGTAGCTTATTGCAGATGTTTTATAACAAGAAAGAACACTACTGCACAAAATGCTACCGGTTTAAGCTCATTTGAATTAGAAGAGGCTTTAAATACGTGTATAAGGTTAACTCAAGGTTTAGTATATAGACGAGAAATAGACGAGTTAAAGACACATGGACAGCTTAAGTCGAAAGGATCAAGGTTATTGTCTTTGGCTCCATTTTTGGACCAACGTGGATTGTTGAGAGTAGGTGGGAGAATAGCACAGTCCCAAGCAAGCGAGTCAATGAAGCATCCTATTGTACTCCCGCATGAATCCCCTTTGTCAAAATTAATTATTGACGATGCTCACAGAAAAACTTTACATGGTGATGTACAGCTAATGCTAAACTACTTACGCTCAGCGTATTGGATAGTAGGATGTAAAAATCTAATAAAACTCCACGTCCGTAAATGCATTACTTGCGTCCGTCACAAGGCTAAATTGCAAACTCAATTTATGGGTTCATTACCTGCGGTTAGAGTCACACCTGCAAGGGCCTTTATCAACAGTGGAGTGGACTATGCAGGACCCATAATGTTGAGAACGTCTAAAGGTAGAGGACACAAGGCGTATAAGGGGTTTATTTATTTGTTTGTGTGTATGGTTACGAAGGCTGTACACATTGAAGTAGTCAGTGACCTAACCTCAGTAGGATTTATAGAGGCGTTTAAACGTTTTGTGGCAAGACGAGGTCATTGTGCTAATGTGTATAGTGACAATGGCACAAATTTTGTGGGAGCTTCAAAGGAATTAAAGAATCTCTTTGACTCTGAAAGATCCAGTATGGTTCGAGAAATTGCTGACGCTCTCGCAATACAAGGAACCGCTTGGCATTTTATACCCCCCAAGGCACCAAATTTTGCCGGACTGTGGGAAAGTGGTATAAAATCAACTAAATATCACATAAAACGTGTGATTGGAGAGTCAACGTTGACGTACGAAGAGATGTCTACACTTTTGGCCCAAATAGAGGCTTGTTTAAACTCTCGTCCGTTGACTGTGATCAATAATGACCCGGAAGAACCTATCCCCATAACGCCAGGTCATTTCCTAATAGGTGAACCACTGCTCACAGTGTCAGAAATAAATTATGATAATTCCAACCTAAATTCTTTAAGACGCTGGCAGGTTACACAAGCGATGCTTCAGAGTTTTTGGCGTAGATGGTCGGAAGAGTATTTATCACAGCTCATGCACCGTCATAAATGGGCTTTTAAAATTCCTGAACCAGTTGGAGATGTAGTTTTAATAAAAGAGGACGAGTTGCCTCCAAGTCGGTGGTTGTTTGGTAGGATTCTGGATAAATATCCCGGCTCCGACGGGATAACTAGAGTCGCTTTGCTAAAATGTAAAAACTCCACTTTAAAACGTCCCACCTCTAAGCTTTGTATTTTACCCGTTAATGATAATTAACTGTTAAAAATATGTTGCTGTTTCATTGTATATTTTGTTCATGTTTTATGCCATAAATTTATGATTTGGACTTTAAGACTTTGTAAGGTGGTGAATATCATGGTGGGCGGTTGTAACATGTAAAGGACATTCATTCTGTCCTTGGTGAGCGGAATGTTCAAGTCAATTATTAGTTTTAAGACATTATCAACAGATGGCGCCACTCGGTTGTTCTAGATCACGCTAACGTTGTGTTGTATTAATTTATTTAATAGTTTTTGGATTTTGTGTTAATAAATTCGGTTTTGGGAAATACAGTCCATTATTTATACCTAAAAGTACAGACCTGTTCAAACATTGTTAAGACTATAAATAAAATTGTCGAAGTTGTGTCTTAAGCTTATCTCGGTGAGCTATAGATTTGATTTATATCAATCATTTTTAAGCTTTTGTGCGTCAGTATAGTGAGTTAATAGGGCTGTTGTTGGTACGAGTAGCATGAAGATTGTGTATTTACATTGCTTATTAATACTTTGCTTATTAATTGGGAAAGCAAGATATTTTGAGGCGCCAAGGCATTCGAAGGGTTTTGTAGTATGTTGCATGCAAGTTCTGGGGTGATTGTGTGTTGTTATGTTTTGTCATATAATGAAATGTGTAGTTGTCAGAAAGTATTTTCGTTTTTTAATATACGGTTAAGTAGTGTCGCATGTCTAATTGTATTGATAATGTAGTAGCTGCTGGTAATAATTAATGTGTATTGTTGAACCTCAAGCATATTGTTTAAGTGTTTGGTGTACGGGTTTTACATTATGTTGTTGTTAGGATTAGGAGCTCCAGAATGTCGAAAGGAATTTATACCATATTTATTTTGAAGCCAATTTAGGGAGAGGCTGTGGGTTTTGTATTTTTGTAGTGTATTGAGGTTTTGTAACCTGTAGTGTTGGAGTATTGTCTTTGTTGAATGTATGTTTTCAATATTTACTAGGCTTAGAATAGTTAAAATGAAAATTAATGTTAAAAAAGAGATATACATGCTTAAAACTAGAAATAAATTATCATTTCTATTGATCTTTAATATTTTTTTTAAAAATTCCATTGAAGTAACAGATATCGATTCCATCCCTTCGCGCTTACGTAAAAGAATTTTGTTCTAACTAAATCTGAAACTTTTTTCTCCAGCTCGTTTATATATGTGCGTTGTTCTAGGCGCTACTTTTGTAATTTTTCAATTGAGCATTTCATTGATTCGTAGGCTTGGTTCATAAATTGAATAGATTTTTCGATATCGGAGTTGGACTTCTGTATATCTTTATTTTGTTGTTTTATTTCCTTGATATCTGCTGTAATTTTGTTCAACAGTGCACTTTGGTCATTTTTCCAAATGTTTAGCAAGCTCATTAACCTTTCCTCCAGGTCTATATAATCGCATGTCGCTTTGTCAGGTGACGAATTAGGCCGTATGCGTTTATTCCGTGATGTTTTGTTACTAGTGAATTCGTTTTCAGTATCAATTCTTTCTACATCGGCCGAGGATATTGTACGTTGACTGGCATTAGTTAGCGTTATAGGGGGTACCTAAGCGTTGTACTTTTGGCATTTTGATTGATTAAGCTGCTATTTACAGTGCGATGTGCTGCAATTTTCTGATGCTGCCGGCGTAGTATTGGTGGTACCGGTATGCTATTTTTGTAGTCTAACGTCTCACGCAAAACTTGTTTAAAGAACACTTTCGTAGCTAGTGACATCTATCCGCCCTTACATGCGGGGAATAGTCTTGTCAATGTGCAGGAGTTACTAGGGTTATGTAGTTTTATGATTATTGCATAGATGGCGCTTTACTCATTAGTTTTTTGAATAAAAAACTGATTTCCTTACTTGTAAAAGTGTGAAAATCTTTAATAATCCTTGAAGGCTTAACTTAGCGTAACTTTGAAATTTATATTACTGGACCGACAATCCGATTGCACGTAGATAGGTAACTTCTATTACTGAACTTCGTTGTAAATAGTCACTGCCGTAGAGGATTGAATATCACAACACTTTTGATATAATACTTTATAAGTTTCTTGTATAACACTACCGCACTGCAGTTGTTTAATTCTATACAGAAATATGCACTCTATACTGATAAAAACTGAGGTTTACTATTTTTAAAGTGGAAATTTAGCACAGGGTCACGAAACAGGTTGTTTACTTTAACGCGCCATCTAGCGTATTGTAGCGTAGTGAAATGCAGAAATCATCCGGTCAACACACTGTTTTTGTGTTAAACCACTTCGAGTCATAATAAATCATTGCTCTTGAATTTTCTCGAGTCAATTCCATTTTCTCAACGACTAAACAAGTTTGACAAAACCTTGTGACAAGACCGAGAATCTTTTTTTTAAATAAATAAATGGTATTCGATTTTTAAAACCAAGGAGTTTTCAATTAAAAAGACTTTAATATGACAGGAACAGTGGAAATGTTCCATTCCCGATACGTTTAGTGCAGCCCTCGTATTACAAGTAGTACCTATTGTTTTCGTAGATTTATTTCTATAAAACATTCGGTGCCTTTTAAACTTAAAGGCACTCCGAGCATGCAGCAGCTTCATACAATAAGAGCTGTCCTAAATATATCTATTACAGTCGCCCGTGGCCCGCTAACTCAGTGACCTGTAAACGATCATTGCGTTAAGCAACTTTCGCTATGGTCGTCGAATGGGTGACTAATATGTGGCATTTACTTTTACGAACGTTTCCGTGCTTCTAAAGGCACGTTAACCCGTTGGTCCTGTTTGTCAGTAACATGGCAGTCCTCTAGCCAAGTTAAAGGCCGTATATTTCAACAGCAGGTCGCCACAACCTACGCCTGTCCATGTGGCCTCACCACCTGCTACGTGGGAACTGAAATTTGGGCATATAGTAGGTAATACTTCTTATTAAGGGCGAGTGACTGACATTCATGCCTTAATTTTTTTTAATGGATTATAGAAAGAATTCGCCATGCTAAATCTTTTTTTTTGGATCTAGTTGATCAACCAATTATATATTCCGTGGGTAAGTACCACCAGATATTAGATGATTTCTCGAGTCCGCTTGGGGAAAGGTCGGTACGTACAGAAAGCTGCTGCCTTTGACCTGAGGTGACCTTTCATAAAGATTCAATGGCTACTATAAGTAGTTGCTCAGTTCTTTCGCAGCGTTTATTAAAAAAATATTAAAAACCCAAGCTTTCCAAGGATATCTTGCAGCCGTTGAGTTTACAAAGCCAGTACCTCAGTATTAAAGTGAGCACCAAACCTGAAAATAAATTATGGACTATGGATGTAGCACCGTGTAAAATGGGACGTAGATAATTAATTTGAAAAATCAATTAAGTACATTATAGATGTGCGATATAATTTGAACGTTAAAAAGGGATAGGTGCAAGAAAAAGTACAGAAGAAATGTTTCCTATGAACCGAGTGTCCTCCGCTGCGTGAGCTCGCCAAGTGGAAGAGAGGTTGCCGCTTGTGCGACACTGAATGATGAGCTCAAACACCTTACGGATCTGTCTGACTGATGGTGCGGTGGGTTTTTTCCCCAACGCCTCGGCAGGGCTCCATTGCACGTTGTCCATTTGATTTGACATAGATTATGGCACCGAGTGTAACACTTATGAAAAATAAAACGATCACATTAGGTATAATCTATTTCCTTTGATTTAATAGACATGTAGTATTACATATACATATTTATCTCGTCATAAAACTATATAAGTAATATGCAATAATTTACTTCGCTAGTGTGTTCTAATAGTGATCGGTGATACAACAAAGAGGCGAGGCTGCACCTACCTCGCTGGCGAAGCTTTGTGTCGCACGTCCTATATTCGGGCTTATTTACAATAAACAAATAATAAATTCGATTTACGAAAACAATTTTTAACATAGTATATTTGTGGTTATATATATAAAAAATTATTCAACATCTAAAATAACCAACAATTTTTATTTCCCGCGCGACAAAACTTGTCCGGACATGACAGTAGGTACAGCCTCAAGCCGACAGATCTCTCTCTCCGTGTTAGCTACGTCACATATCAACACAAACTATAACATAACGATGGCTTAAGCAATGTGAAGTACACTTTCTACTAACATTATACACATATGAAGATTCAAGCCCAGGTTTCTTTAAGGCGCAGACGAGCATAATCTGGAGTGTCAATAAAAATCTGTTTTTAAATTTAATTCTACACATAATGATAATCGCCGTTGACTAGTCAATTCGATCAGAAATTGCAGTTTTCACCAATTTTTATAAATTTTACTATCAAACAAACACCTTATTCCAAACAAACCACATAATCATTAATATTTGGACTTAATTCACCTAAACTGTAAGAAAAGTAAGATGTGTGGCATCAAATTGTCATCACTAAGCTTATTGTGTATCCACACAAACGAATTTAGTTGAAAATACATATAACGTGGAAATATTATTTTCTAAATAACTCTAGGACAAACTGACACAATCATTGCTGTTTAGAACCAGATTTTTATATCTGCGTAGGTACTTGTCAATGTTTGGTGCTTGGCGGACAGCACTATTAGTAATAATGACATCACATTCAACTTTTGTAATTAAATAGTACCTACATAAGAGCAGTATTGTTGATGTCATTATTGTCCAATCCGCCAATGTATGGAAATTATGACATTGATAAGTAGTTAAGAATATCGGGTTTGAACATTCCTTATTTTAGTTGTATGTTAAGATTACTTATATTTCATTTTTAAGAATATAATTTTGGCTGACTGTACTTGCTAAAAAATTTGAATTTTTGCAATCTACAAGATAATTTTTTTGAGGGGAACTTATTCATTTCTCTTATCACTCCATATGATTGTGAAACTATCCTCCGGTCGATATTATAATTAAGCAATCTCTCTTTGTTCAAGAAAAAACGTCTGCTCTTTGCCCTAGATGGATGTATGTGAAATTACGTTGAACAATGCTAGAATGTGTGTGTGACACATGATCTAACATTATTCTCAACAACCTGTCCACTCTCAAGCATACTGAAAGACATTTGCTTTGCAAGTGGTAGGTACTTTTTGAGCTAAGCTATCATTCACTTTTTTTTTAAATTATGTTACTTTATGTGTATATACATATTTACATGGAATTTTTACACTAGTGTTTTTAAACTCCCGGATACACCTAACCCGTGACCAAGGCTGGTGTAATCCGGTCGAAACGTCGGGTAGTTCCAAGTTAGGCTTTGTAGGTACATAATAATTTACGCCGCAAAAAGTCTCGAAATATATACAAGCGTTGATTTGCAACTGTGCAATAATTTAGGAGACGACTTTTCTGCTTATAGTCGTTTAGGAAAAACTACAGATTTTAGGGTTTCGTACCCACAGGGAAAACGGGACCCTATTAATAAGACTCAGTTGTCCGTCTGTCTGCCATCAGGCTGTATCTCATGAACCAAGACAGACAATTAAAATTTACAAGGATAATATATTTCTGATGCCGCTATAACAAAGAATACTAAAAACAGAATAAAATTGATATTTAAGAGGGGTTCTCATACAGCAAACTTGACTTTTTGCTTTTCTTTTCTAGATGATAGTACGGAAACCTTCATGCAAAAGTCCGATTCACACTTGGTCGGCTTTTATATTTCAATTTATACCGACCAATAATACGTGAACAAATGAGTCAGAGTAATTACGTTAAGAATAAACTCGCTCGTACTACATACGCCATCGCCGCATAAAAACGTATGCGATAAAACGAAACTGGGAATGGAGCGCTGTGTGACTTAGGTATAAAACGCGCGCCAAATAAGTTCAGCTAACAAGTTCATGTCTGCACTTTGTTGATATTGTGTTTATGTTAACTAAAGAGATATGGCGAACGCAGCGTAACTATGCGATCCCGTGTCGCCAAATTACTGTTTATCGCAAGCTTTGCATTTCATGGCGTGTTTGACTGGCAAATGATATCTTGAAAGCATACATAAAAAGTAAGTGATATTGTTTATAGTGTTGTGCGACTAAGGGAATATTTTACATTGTAATCGAAATTAAGAACGCTTGCTCTGGAAAGGGAGACAGCGCCGCGCGCTTCTATCATATCTCTTTAGTAAAGATATATCTATAGTCAGTATAAACATATAGTTCCCATTGCAAATAGCAAGCAAATGTAAAAGTGTAATATGGACGAGTATAAGCAATAGTCGTTTCTGCGAGAGTTACACAATTGTAAATCAACAGTTTGATACATATTTATACTTTAAAAAAGTTTGGGAATTCGTATGGCGTCCTTATTATAGTCAAATCTGGCCCTCATAACATATCTAGGCCGATTTATTTATATAATTTATATTTTACAAAATGAAGAAGGCCAGTTACGACGCTAGTACGGCATTATCAGAGCGTTGTGTTCAAACACTTGCCTTAGTTCCATCCACAGCTCATTTATAAGCGTCCTGTGATCATGGCTCAAATTATAACTAGTTAAAATCATACAAATTCCATCCTTCAGCTCTCAGAAAAAATGTAAGACAGTCAAAACGTGAGATCCTTTTAGTAAAAGTTGTCCTATAATTACAAGGGAAATATAAAAGCACCCTTAAGGACGACTGTATATTCGTTTAACAGACCACGGTCTTTGGATATAGTAGATACTTACATTTATATTATAATTAATAGTTTTTTTCCTGTAAGCAATTGTTAAAAACAATCTGTGTTTACTAACATATATTTTTTAAATGTATCATTAACACGCTTTTATTAGCTTGAGTTGTATCTATGTATGTAACGGAATCATCCAACGTAATTTTGACCAATTTTTATAAGCATGATTAACTGATGACAATACAATCATTTGCCGAAAAAGTTATGGCGTATTTTTTTTAACTATATATGTTTATTTTATTACAGAAACCGTTTACTTTAATATCAGTTTAAACATTAACCTACCCTTGAAGGCGCGAAACAACACTCTGATTTGTCCAACGAACCGTAACCTTAGCTAATTGGCCACGCAGCAGCTAGCGGATCGTACATACAGTCCTGTGTTATAGACAACTACAACTTTAGTTGTTGCCATTTCTACATTATACCATGTCGTCGATGAAAATTAATGGCGTTACAATCACCTAAGTCGATAAAATGTTCATTGTGTTCAAATGTTCATGACGTCATCATTTCTAATATAAACAACACTAAACCATAATTTCTGATATAGTGTAAAGTATCAACAAATCATTAAAAATATGTGAATAGATTCATAAGTAAAGTGTACATCACATCACAACAACACATCTACATACATGTTCTCTGTATACCTACGTGTTGAGTTGGCAAGACAATAAATATGTATTCAACTAATGCACAACAAAATAAGGCTTACAGCCGTTTTGTACATATACTATTCCATTCTTTGGCTATATAACATCTCTGGGAAGCGTAAAATATATTTTATTCTCCTTTATAAGCGTTCAAAAATTAGTAAAAAATAATTTATAGTAAATACTTGCTGTGTTTGCAGTCACACAACCGGAACAGCGGCGGACGTGCATCAGGAACGGACACATCGAATATTAACATGATTGCGAATAAGAATTGTGTTAAAACATAATAGATTATTTTAGTAAGAATAAGTTCTTATATATGTTAGTAATGTTCCGTCTGCATTTTAGCCGCTCAACAAATTTATTCTAAATATTTTAAGTACATCAGCGGTTTGTCTAAATATAATCTATTCGATACGCTGTGTGGACTGCAAATACAACGTACGAGATAGTAACACAGTACATTACGTACTAAAATAGGAATCAGCCAGCGCGGCCGGTCCCGTACTCACAGAACCCAGAACGGCCCCGCCTTGTATAAATAATGTAATAATATAATTATAGACAGTGATAATATTATAAAAGTAAAGTGAATACAGCTTGATATGTCAAGTTATGCTAGCGTTAACGGCTTATGTTTACAAAATGGCATCGAACAGTTTTACATATATTTTTCGATTCACTGTTACTGGACAATCGAGCGACCTCGCTACTGCAACAGCGCACAGCCAGTTGTTACATGCGCAGCCATCTTTGGCAGCAAGAATAACGTACCAAGTACTTCTAAGCCTTCAAATATACGAAGAGAAGGCATTTTGGTGTACTATACCCAGAGAATTCACCGTGACTTCCCCATTTCGCGCGATGGGTATGCTCATGAAGCGGCATTCGTTCCTATAGCCATTGTTTTACCACACAAAATTATGTTGAGTTTAAGGTTGATCGGAAAGAGTAGGTTTGTAAAAGCTGGCTGTGCGCTAAACTGACAAGTCCGATGCGACATGCCCTACATTAAAATGCAATTTTGGACGTTCAAATAATAATATAGCTTAGCCCTAAGTAACAGTGCTCATTTGAGCGCATGCGACGAATCTAGAAAAAGGTTGTGTCGTCGCATCGGACGTCGTCTCACCGCAGCCATCGCACGAGGCAACTAGCTATTTATATCAGACGTACGTTCCGCACTATCGCCGGTCACTTCAACTAATCTCTAAGAAACTTAACGAAGGATGTATTCAAACAATAAAAAATAATCTTAATAATAAAATTAACCAGTGATTGTCAACAATGTTACCTGTATAACACAGTGGGTACTTTGGCACACTCGGTGACAGCCAGACGAAAGAAATTAGTGTTGTTCAGAGGTATTTTAGTTGAAATCGATTTATAAAAAATTGGAAGGCAAATCCAGTGGCAAACAGTAACGTCTCTCAGTCCCTTAACATGTCCTAGAGAATGTGGCAGTTTTAATTTAATAGTGTAATATCTACTTTGACAAGTGAAATGTTTCACGACGGAACTTATTTTTATTAAGTATCTTTAATATTCTCCCTCGCGTCTTATAACCTGATCATAGAATCCTTTATTCGCAACGAGTCGCACTGTGACTGGTTAAGAAAAATGTTCTCTTGGACCATTGACACCAGATCACACTTATCAAGTACTTTATCATTTGCGTTTGAACAATATTTTAGCATATGATTAAAAGATACCGAAGTTCTTAAGAAACAGCTTGCCAATGGCAATTTTCAAGATGTTCACTTAGTTCATGATACCCAGATAAAATTTAATAAATAATTTATAAATATCAAAAAATATTGGTTTTCAGTGATTTACTGTAATTTTGTCGAGTCTGTTCAAAATCCAGCTTTTACAAAACACTTAAGTATGTTTATCAGCTGTCTAGATCCTCATAGTACAACCTTGTAGCTTAGTTTGGGCTAGATGGCGCTGTGTAAAAAGTGTCCCACAGTATTTATTTATTTTTAAGATGAAATTACTTCATGATTTGGCTGGGTACCATAAATTGACGCATTCGTTCAGTCAGGAATAAATGTCAAATAACTTATGTTTTAAATGTCAGTAACTTTCCGTCCAAGGTTTCAATTTATTATAGTGGAATGGTCAATCGGCTAGACCTTCAACTCTCATCCACCCCATATAGAGGATGTATAGGAAACGTTTGTTGGCGTCTGGGATTGTCCATTTCGTAGATTAAACCCAGAACTGTCAATTAGATCCAGCTGATATTGCTGTTGAAATGAACGCTATGTCAAAAAAATTCGTTGAACTTGTTTTAAATTATTGCGTTACTGTTCACCCTTTTTTTAAAGCAGAACCATTTTTAAACTAGAAAGAAGCCTAACGTTCTTCGTTTGCTGTCACCATGTTTAGTAAATTATATTACATTTATGTAGGTACTAGAAAATAAAATAATAATCTCAAGTTGTGACTTAGTACGTTATTATTTAATCAGGCTGGAGAGACTGAATAGCTATAGTAATTGTGGTGATCAATAATAAAAAAAACAGTGTCACAAAATGCCCTAACGTGCCCAAATACAATAATTTAGAGTGCTCGTGTTAAAGTCACACTGTATAACAAACAGCAACTAATTGTAATGGTACTATGTGACTGAGTGTACCGCTTTGAGTCTGTAGGGGACAATACTGAGAGTGATGTATGTATGGGACCGTAAATGTTGTACTATGTCAACGAATTAAAAGTTGCGACTCAATGGAAGGCCGGCGAGTGCAGCCGGGCGACTATAGATAGTTCTCGGTGCGTGGACTCGCACTCAGCAACGGACGCTCCCCTACTACCAATTGTACTACTTAATTAAGAGATACTCCGCAATCATTAACGCAAAATAATAATATTGTCGAATAAAACCAGAGCGATCGACATGTAAAATTTCAAAACGTTTAAAATAAACTATCAAAATTTAATATTATGACTATTTCTATTATGCTGTTAGCGACGAGAACACGTGCGTCCGGAGAAATATTATATTGTTATGCAAAGTATACACATATAAGACTTGGAGCCTCGTTCGAGGTGTATGATACGAGGGAGTTAGTGCTGTACTACACGAGTTCTTACTGTAGGTCACGGGATTGAACGCGACAAATACGGAGGACGCCCTATAACGCGATTCGGTAGCTGAACTTTCTTGGCAACAGTATTTTTGGAGCTGGAAGCATAAACTGTACAAAAGGGCCAGTAGAATCTGCAGGACCTATTACAATCGAATGAGAATTTCCTTCCCCGGGTTCAATCCCTGGGCCCTGATTCTCAATTACAAGACTTGAAAGCGTAAGCGGCAATTTGTTGGTGAAATGTGATTAATTTTATATTTAGAAAGAGCAAAACAAGATACAAACGAGGTTTCACCAGCAAATTTACGTCTGCGCTAAGTCGTATGATCGAGAATTGGCGCCCTGGGTCCCAATTCTCAATCATACGACTCGAAAACGTAGACGTAAATTTACTGGTTAAATGTCTTCTGTGTCTTATTTCACCATTTATAAATATGAAACAAATGACATTTCCCCCACAAATTTCTGTCTACGCTTTTAAGTCGGTCGAGAATCTCCGCGATCTGATCGTGCTCGGTCTGTGGCCAGAACTGCTATGCAATTCACAAATCTCTGATCCAAATCAGCTACGGCGCAAATGTCATCATTATTCATAGAACTCGAATATCAATGACATTTGCGCAGTAGCGGATTTGGATTCGAGATTTGTGAATTGCATAGCTGAGCTCGACGCACCGTCTCACCTGACCAACAAAGGCTAACTCAGCCGGGTTTAGGTCCTTCATATCCCGCCACGAACGACACACGCGCACATACATATATAAACAGACACACATACACAGCGCTCGAATAAAAAACCACAGAGTGAACGACACGCAAGTACGAAATATACGTAATAAAGAGAGGGACGCCACGGCGCCAACAGAACCGTACTACTATATCTATTAGTATTAGTAACTCACATCGAAAATGAACGCTTCGTACTGACAGGCTAGCTACAGACCCGCGTGTCTACTACTGACAAGTCGTAGAATAGAACCAGAATCGCTGTTTATAGCTGTCTAAATGTTAGTAGACTATCAAAAATGCAACTGACTAGCGGCCACTGGCGCGGTACGTGTTATTAGAATTCTATTGGAGTACGATTGTAATAGTAGACTACGAAAAACTGACGAAATTGTACCGGTGGTTTCGACCGCGAACTTCGAAAGCGACGATTTCGATTCTATTTCGACACAATTGAAATAGCAGATTCGGGCCCTTGTTGTCGGCCCGACCGGTAGGCTACAAGCACAACTGCACGCTCCTGTTTGTTCTGCACGCATACGAGTTTTATATACATGTTAATAAACTAAACTTTCGCCATTTTTCACTCATATTTGTATATATTTCAACCTGTTACCATGACTGGTGTAATCCCGTCGAAACGCCGGGAAGAACAAGGTAAGCCCTACACCTAATACGTCGCGAGTAAGACCCGAAATATGTATAAATATTTTATATTTACCGATTACTATAGGAGGTAGTTAGAATTCTATAAACGTGTTACCGGAACGCCCGCCGTGAATGAGTAATGAAATTAATTTAGTGTATCAATTTTTTGTGCAACTAGTTACAATCTCAATAGACTAGCTTTTTCCGGAACTTTGCAAAGTTTGATTTCAATATTTTGAGTAAAGAGGCAGTAGCCCCGTATCCAAACAATCCTACGATTATTATATATACATACAAAGAATAGACGAATAATACATAATGAAACATCGTCGCTAAACTCTTACCACTGACAAATTAAAATGGCCACGACAGAATCCATGATAGAAATGATGTTTCAGTTCGCAATAAATCAGCACGGCTTGTTCGTTACATACTTAGCACACGTGTGCCGACAACTAACTCACGGCAAGTATAATAAACAACGACTCAACAAAAAACCATGAATATGCCAATAATAAGTATCAATACGTGAACACGCACAGAGATTTAGAATTTAATATATTTATATTATTTTTTAATTATTACATTATACACTAACAACTACATAAAGCATTACATTTGTGCTTAGATCTGCTCTCGCCCGGCCCGGCCCGCACCGCACTCCACTACGACATGCTTATATCATAACAGTGTTATACCTTAAACGATATTAATAACGATTAAACTTAAACCTTTGGTATTACATCGATAACCTATAACTATATAAATAATACTTAAATCAGAATACTACGACCGCCGACATACTGAGGTCACGCCACAACACAACCATTACTAAATGTATATACCTCTCTCAGTGTAGGTGGCGTAAGCTATATTTAAATTAAATAAATGTATAAAAATCTTTTTGTCTGAAAAAGTATGGTTTAATTGCCTTTCCGCTTTGGCAGAGAAGGACATGACTAATAAACCTCACAGACAACTAATAACATAGTACTCTCAGTACACGAAAATATTTTTAAAAACTAACAAAATAAGTAAATACAATCTCAACAAAATGGTTGAACTGGTGTCACATCTCTACGTTACGATAACAGATACACGCTCCGCAGCTTCCTTGATATTTCAGAAAGACACGATATCAATTTAAATGTGGGTAGAAGTGGTACATATATTATTTTTTAGGCCTATACCACCACATAGCGGTATAGGCGTACGTTCCAACCCAGCTGATAGATATTTTAACCAGTTACTAATATTTCACCATTTTAATTATTTATATTCACAGAACTGGTATAGACAACATTAAAGTAATTACAATGCATATAAATAAGCGTATATGAATGACCTACTAGGTATGAACAAACATAACAGCCAATTGTTAGTAGTCACTATTTGTTAACCAACAAAAACACCCCAATAGAAGCTCTGCTCAAAATAAAACTGAGATGAATGTTGTTCAAAAATGGCTAATTGTAACAAGTCCATGCCAAGTTTAAGGTAGCATGGTCGTTAAATGTCGTTATATTAACGTCTAAATCGAGACATTAAAATTTATAAATAAGACATGTAAGTCGCCAAATTAATTAAATGATTCAACACTCTCTCAGACAGTTTAAATCAGTCTGCTGCTGTATATTTGGTCCTTCAAGCCGGACACTACAACCGGTGCTAGTAGGTGGATAAATTCTGCCTAATGCAAATATTTGATATATTTTTCTAGTTTTAATCACCGGGTTTGGTTAATAAACTACTTACGTAGAGATGTAACACTCGCATAAATACTGTACATTATTATGATCTCAGTGTGATGAGTATTGGGATCGGATCGCGTATTTGCGCGGGACTAGAAGCGATAACTTACAACGCTACGATATAGCACAGGTTCACTAGGATTTCATATTTAGTTACTACAAAGGAAACAGGGTATCAACCTGCTGAATTTTTTGGAACAGCGGCTACTTTTTGAAAAATAGTAACACGCAAACGTCAGGCCGTCGAAATCAAGTACAAAGTACACCCAACCCAATCGATACCGAAAAATCAATGGAACGAATATAAAAGCACCACTGCTAGGTACGCCGACCCGGCGCGGACAGAGCGCGGTGACGGCGACATCTCCTCTCTCTCTCTCTCTCTGGCAGCGCTCACACACGCACATACACACAGACGCACACATAGACGCAACAGTAACACGATTGGGGTTTATCGACTCGTCCCTCCGACTCCGTCTCTGTACACCGGAGCTCCTCCGCTACTCCGCGGCCCACTATATTTACAACGACCCACCTCGGCGACCGCTCCATCCAGCGGAGGAGCTTCCTCCGCTCGACGGATATTTGTGTATACCCTCTAGGTAAAATGAGTTTCTTTTTAGTAGAGTGTCGCAGAAGGATAAGCGAATCGTCCGCGTCGGTCCTACAAGTAGAAGCTTACTGATTACTTAACAATATTACAGGAATATGAGGGTAGCGGACGATTCGCTCAACAGCGCACACACAGGACGGGCAGCTGCGGGCCGTGCTCAGGGCTGCGGCGCCTTGTCGGGCGGCGGCAGCGGGTTGAAGTCCTTGTTCACGAACGAGAAGCCGCGGAACTCCTCCTGCGGGTTGGGGACGCCGTGAGTCGCTAGCGACCAGTGGACACACACACACACAGACACTCACCTGGTTGATGGCGCGCACCACGTCGTGCGGCACGGGCGTCAGCACGGGCTCCTCCTTGGTGAACTCCGCGTCGAAGTTGGCGGCCTCGCGCTTGCTCTTGACCTTGGGGCGGAAGGGCGGGCGCAGGCGCCGCAGCTGCAGCGCGTCCCAGTCCACGTCGCGGAAGAAGGCGTGCGCGCGGATGCCGCCCGCGCCGCCCAGCACGCCCAGCCGCCGCGCCGGGTTCTTCGTCATGAAACCTGCGGACCGATCCCGCACCCGTTACCGATCTCTCCAGAGCGTTTGATTGCGTTGACGTAAAACTCTTTTATTATGGTGACAAAGACTCTGCACTGGACGTTGTTGCCTCCTACCTAAATGATCGAATACAACAACGATGGAATTAGCTCGTCTGGAGCATCTGTAGCTATGGGCGTACCGCAGGGATCAATTCTAGGTCCGTTTCTATTATTAATTTATATTAACGATATGCCATTCTATATACAGAACTTGTACGACATTGGTGCAAATTCTGATGTTGAGACAACTAAATTAATTTTTATTTAAAATTTTCTTATTTTAATTAAGAGATTGTCAAATGCTATTTATTATATTTTATTTATTTATCTAACACGCCTTATCCCCAAAGGGGTAGCAGAGACACATTATGTACCTACTTTTCACCATGTGTATTCCAGTCCCACGTATTACGTAGGACTGGAATACACATGGAGCGAAGTGATGAAAGTAAGCCCATTGCCGTGTTGAAATAGCAAACACCGGCTGGGCTACCCGCTATTGAAATTTTTTAAGCCGCCCATAAGGCCTTCAAATTCAAAATTCAAATTCAAATTTATTTATTTTCCAGAATATAGTCAAAGTGGTGTTACAATAATTAGTATATAGTTTCTTCACATTTTGCCATATACGGCGTGCAAATATTTGTCGCGTTTAATGCTTAAAATAACATAATACTAATGAGAATACCATAATAACCATTCTCGTCTCTGACGCGGTCACGTATAGTTGTGTGGGCGGTTGTTGTTGTCGTGCCTATTGATCGCCTCGAGTAGATTACCTACTACTAATACTATTTTGTACGGTACTACGCAAGTAATATTAAAGTGTTTACAGTTAATTGTTGGGATATAAACTGTATACAATGGGTCTCTGTGCAAAGTGTAGTGATGAGGTATCTGATGGAGTCTTGTGTGGTCAGTGAAGTGCCTACCTACACTTCGGTAGTTCCGGTCTGTCGGAAACGACATACCGTAGGATGACTATAGAAAAAAAGGAGAATTGGCGTTGCATTGGTTGCCGTAACACAATGGGTTCACAGAATGTACCTAATTTGGCTGATGTTCTGAAGGAGCTAAAGGAATTTCGTAAGGATTTTGATGAAATGAAATCAGACGTTAATCGGATGAATGTTACGGTTCAAGATCTAGCTACTCACTGGAAGGACGTAAATACACGTTTGGAGACCATGGGGGGACGTCTAGATGGTTTGGAACTGGTTACATTCCAAATAAGCTCATTAGAAAAAGATCTTAGTGTCGCTAATGATAATATCAAGGAACTCCGTAGCATAAATATTCAATTGAGAAAGGAAAGCCATATACGAGATCAACAATCTAGAATAAATAATTTAGAAATTTCGGGGGTACCATTTAATAAAAGTGAGAACCTGAATACTATATTGTCCCACATTTACACCAAAGTGGGATTATCGTTGGAGGTAACCGATATAAATTGCATTCACCGTGTTCGACGTTTCGAGCAAAAAGATGTCAAACAGACCACCGGCTATTATTGTTCGCTATAGTAGACAACGTAATAAGGATCAGCTGTTGGCTGCAATACGTGCGCGCCGCGGCATCACTGCCGCTGACATTGGGATGTTAGGTCCAGCTGCAAATGTCTATATAAGTGACCATCTAACACCGGCCAATAAACTTTTACTGAAGCGTGCACGAGAGATCAGGGAGCAGCACGGTTATAAATACCTATGGGTCCGTGATTGTAAAATATTTGTGAGAAAAGCTGATACATCAAAGATTATTCGTATTTCTAATAATGACGACTTCATGAATGTAGTTTGACTATGTAGTGATATTACGATATTTGTGCCGGTTTATTGTTTTTTGTATAGCAATATGTATTGCAGGTAATAAGCGTTTTATGAGGTTGTTGCATATCGTGATTGTGTTTTCTTTTTTTATTTATAAGTAATTGTGCGATAAAAGGGTCTAAAGTGCACTGTTATTACTACGATAGTTGTCGGAGGAAGTTTTTTGGGGCATATTTGTATTTCCAGGGCCATATAAATAATATTTTAACTAAATTTGACTGCCTCTGTGGCGCGGTGGGAGTGCATCCGACTGCTACGCAAGAGGTCGTGGGTTCGATTCCCACCCAGGATAAAACTTTGTGTGATGAGCACGATGGTTTATTCTGTGTCTGGGTGTTATTTATCTATAATATGTATGTATTTAGAAATATATAAGTATGTTTATCAGTTATCTAGATCCCATACACAAGCTAATATTAGCTTACTTTGGGCTAGATGGCGGTGTGTGAAGTGTCCCACAATATTTATAAAAAAAAAATTATAAAATTATATTTTCAATTTATACATTCTCTTCCCTAATTAGCTTATATAATCAGAATGTGAGGGGACTGCGAACTAAATCTCAACATTTTTTAAATAAAATTCTTCTTAATAACTATGACATTTATTGTATAACTGAATCATGGCTGAATATTAATTTCTACAGTTCAGAATACTTTGATGACAGATATGTAGTCTTTCGGTGTGATAGGGATGCTTCTGTTATGGGTGCGGAAAGGGGTTCTGGTGTCATTGTCGCAGTACGTAGAGAAAAAAAACCCTGTTCTGCATGAGGAATGGAAAGCGACTATGTATACAGATCACTTGTGGGTAGGTATTCCTATAACTCAGTCTACAAATATGAACTCCACTTCTGTTCCCATATTTTAACACATCTGCTGCGTATACATAACTCATAGTAACCGACATGAGTTTGAATTGAACTTGATTTTTGAATCCGTTGGTAATTTGATGGAACAATGATATATTTTTGTTGTTGGGGATTTTAATGTGACTTATGCGAAATGTTACTATGATAATGACTCGGGCTCAATGATAATGCATTCAGATAGTGATCCACTGGTGAAATTAACATCGGAATTTATGAGTTTTACTCACTTAAAGCAATTTAACTCCTCTTTCAATGTCAAGCACAGATTATTGGACTTAGTTTTTTGTAATAAAGACTGTACCGCTAAGACATGACAAAAATCTTTATTCATGTAGGTCACAAAGTAACACTTATGAACGTCAAGATTATTGCTTCTACATTTACATTTACTGCCAGATTCGCAACGCAATAGGTAGAGCCTGAGGAAGAACCTGGCAATAAAACTCATGGCCACTCTTTTCTAACTGCCAGTAATTACATTAGTTTTATTTACATGATATTTGAACAAATTATATAGTAATGACAAATACAAAAGAAACCAAATCAAATCAAAATGAGAGCGTTTCTAGTTGCCAGTTTTAAAGGTAGCCCACCCTTATGAGGAAGACTTCGGCAAGAAACTAAATGGCTGCTATTTTAAAATGCAAGTATGGCTTACAATATTAAACTTACATTGCTCCTTTGGAGTTACGTGAGAACAGTCGACTAAACTTAATTTGCCTTAAATATAAATAGTTTTATTTGTAATAATTGCTATAAGAGCTATGAGCTGACCAGTCCCAACAGACGGCACCCGTTCACGGGTATGACGCATATATCAGCCATCGCCCTACTCAACCGTATTATAGGGAATAAGGCGACCCGATACATGCACCACCACTGCCAAGACACTTAGGCGAGCATGACATACTCAAACTGCACAGCAACCATCATGTCAATTTCAAAATTTATAAAAAGCTATGTGGACGGTGCTCACACAATAACAAACTCAAATTACATATAATTATATTAGTTAACCTGACGTTTTAGATCACTTATGTTGAACAAATGTACATTATATTTATAATGTTTCTTTATTATTATTAATTATATTTGTATATTTATGTGTGTTGACTTAGAGCGACTTACTCCCATGCATTTTTATCATTTATCTAGTCTGAAATTTTATAATATGCCTTGTTACACAATTTGGCCTTGACTGTTGTCTTAAACATATTTATTGACAATATTCTAATTTAATCGGGAAGTTTGTTATAGAATCGTATACATTGCCCCATAAAAGAATTGCTGATTATTTCGAGACGAGAGAATGTAATACAAGATTATCTTTATGCCTAGTGTTTACATTATGTATATCACTTTTTTTAAGAAATGTGTCTATGTTTTTGTGCACATAAAGTAAATTCTCATATATATATATATTGTGATATAACGGTAAGAAGACGAACATCACAAATCTTTAATAATCGAACTAGTACTCAACACATTTCACCCGTTACCTCAAAATTCGACTGTTAGGAAACTCTTTCACCGTGCTGATTTTGATGAGATTCGAGGTGAGAAGGCAACTGTTGAATGGCACTCAAAACTATCGAGTTCTAGTGTTGATGGCTTCGATTCTATGGTACAAGTTTTTTATGATACTCTTAATTACATTATTGATACCCATGTTCCCAAACGTAAAGTATTAAATACAAATCGCTATCAGTCTTGGTATACAATCCCGCTTATTAAATTAGGTAAAGAAAAAAGAAAATATCATACTAGATGGAAACGATACGGAAACCCTTTAGACTACCAAACGTTTTTGACACTGCGTAAAAGAGAGTCCGGCCTTCAAAAGGTAGTATCAAAATTATATTACATATCGCGAGGAAAACATTAATAAATGTCCCAAACTGTTCTGGCGATATGCAAAGTCAAAATTACCATCTTGTCATATTCCTCAGAAAATGAAATTTAATAACCGTTTTTCTAACTGTGGAGAAGACAGCTGTAATTTTTTTAATGAATATTTCAACTCAGTCTTCGTTTAAAGCGTTCCACGTCCAATTACTTACGACCTCGACTGCCCACCTTTGAACTCTCCTGTAACTCTTAATTCTATAGCCATCACCAAGGACACTATTCATAAAGAATTAAAAAATATTGACATAAATAAAGGAGCTGGATTTGATGGTTTACATCCTATATTTATTCGTAACTGCGCTGATCAATTAACATTACCATTACATATTATTTATAATAAGCCATTGGCAACGGATATATTTCCATCGATCTGGAAACAGGCTATAACTCCTATTCCAAAGAATGAAAAAAGGAACGATGTTTCTCAGTATCGACCTATATCGAAAACTAACTTATTCGGAAAGGTTTTTGAAAAAATTGTAACCTGCGCTTTAGTTAACGTATTAAAGAATCATATTTCTGTCAACCAGCATGGTTTCTGTAGAGGACGCTCTGTTGAATCCAACATGCTTACTTTTACCAACTTTTTAGTCGATGCCATGGAAAAGAAGCTTCAGGTGGACGTCGTGTATAGTTTTCTAAAGCTTTTGATAAAATAAATTATGATCTACTTATAGAGAAGTTGTGGGCTATTGGAATACATGGTGATCTATTGCGATGGATAAATTCTTATGTTCGGAACCGATCCCAAGCAGTATCTGTAGAGGGGTATGTCTCTAGGTTCCTGGAAATTCCTTCAGGAATTCCTCAGGGATCCCATGCCGGGCCATTATTTTTAATTTTATATATTAATGACATAGGTAATTTTTTACATAATTCAAAATTTGATGTATGCTGATGACACTAAAATTTTTAAAATAATAGCAAATCCTGATTATTGCTCTCTTTTACGATCAGATTTGGAACGCCTGGTTGAATATACCTCGTTAAATCAACTGTATTTAAATGTAGACAAATGTTCTATTATCTCATATACTCGTAAACTTAACCCACTTAACTTTGATTACCACATCAATAATAACATTTTAAATAGGGTTACATCAGTGCGGGATTTAGGTATAGTGATGAATTGTGAATTGTCTTTTAATTTTCATTTAGATTATATTGTTAATAAAGCTTTTCGTCAACTTGGATTTATACTAAGGATCTCTAAACCCTTCAAGAAAGCTCAGACTTTAAAAATACTATACTTTAGCTTTGTTCTGTTGCTCTTGGATTTCGCTTGCATTATTTGGAATCCATATTATTTTGATCAATCGCATTGAAAAAAATATAGAAAAAGTTTGTAAAATCATTGGATTATCGCAGTAATTATGAATACATTACATATAAAGACACACTTAGCCGCCATTCCCTGACCACCCTTACTAATCGACGGATAATGTTTGACCAAGTCTTTCTTTTTAAAATATTAAATAATTATGTGGACTCCCCTCACATACTGGAAAAGATAGCTTTTAGAGTGCCCAGACCTGGTTCTCGTTTAATGAATTTATTTTCAGTGCCTTTTTATAAAACAATTTATGCTGGCAATAACTTCTTCCGACGAAGTGTTGACACATACAATGATAAATTTATTCACCTTGATATATTTAACAATGATTTGGCTACTTATAAATTAGAATTACGAAAAGAACTCTTAAAATAACTATTTAAAGGATTATGTTTGTTTGTATTGTTACTGCATTGTAATGATTATTTTCAACTGATGCTTGACTGTATGCTCTTTTAAACTGATACGTTGATACCTGCCTATACCTACTATTGTTATGTACCGTATTTATAAAACTATGGAACTCTAAGTCTATAAGTACCATTTATATTGTAAATCAAAAACGTATGTGACTGTCTGTTTCCTAAATAAAATAAAATAAAATAACAGATTAACAGTAATTTCTTCAATTATAAATTATACATCTTTGGGGTCACTATATTTTGAAAATTACGCTATTTCGATATTACATCTCAATGTATCGTCTAAAAATTCATCAATACTATAATATATTTTGTTCATTAACAGGTCAAAAAGTTGTTTTATGAAAAGTGTCATTCGTAAATTAGCTAAGCTTAGTGGAAGATTATTATATATTCGTATGTACATGCATTAAACATTCCTTTTATATAATTCTAATCTGATTCGGGGTCTTGACTTGACTTAACGACTTAATCTTGACTTAACGACTTAATCTTAAAACTGATTTAAATGTAATGCATGTAAGTGCAATTTTAGTCGGCCTCGAAGGGCGGCTGTCCCGCCACATCTCGTACATACCCTTGAGGATGGAGACGGCGTCCTTGCTGAGCCACACGGGGTACAGCACGTCGTCGTGCAGGATGCTCTCGAACAGGTCGTCCTCGTTGTCGGCCTCGAAGGGCGGCTGTCCCGCCAGCATCTCGTACAGCAGCACGCCCAGCGCCCACCAGTCCACCGACGGGCCGTACTCCAGCTCCTGCAGGATCTGCGCGCAACACACTCTCACTATACGCCCAAAAGCAAAACTTGTCCAACCTATTATATGGCGAAATGCCATGTATGAGAGACGTGAGGCTATAGGAGTGGTAGGCGCGCGGTCGTCAACTCTGATTTTCATACAGTCGTTAGGGCAGACTATACTATAGTATAGTATAGTATAGTATAATATAGTCTAGATAATATAAGAATAGATGATATTGGTGCTAATTCTGTTGTTGAGATCACTAAACTAAATTTCTCTAAAATTTTCTAATTTTTATTAAGAGATTGCCAAATGCTGTTATTCTGTTATTAAGTCGAACTGAAGTTGGTGATATCATAAATAGCACTTAATTTGTATCTGATGTCACTAAAATTCATTTTATGTGATAAAATTGAATAAGACGTGAAAAATGTACATACACAGACAGTCGAATGTAAATACATTGCGGACTAACTTGGTGATTGAACTGCCTATGTACATTTTTCACGTTACATCGTTTTAAAAGTTTTCACGTTTCAAACGGTTACTAAAATTAATAAACGTCCCACTATAATTAGTCTGTCTACTACAATGACCGCGCGCGCGCCCGCACCAACTATCGCAATAATTGTATTTTCCTTGGATAAATAGTGTTTTCGTGCAAGGAAACCAGGAATTCAAGTCCAGGGACGCCCCCGGCCGCCTCCACCTCAGCATCTCGCAGCAAGCAGCAAGGTAGTGTGCCCATTCCTGTTTTTCCATTTCATTTTCCGTCGGCAATCGCGTGTAAATTTCATTTTTTGTCTTTCCCCGCAAATACAGTCCATCTTGAATTAATGTAAATGCCACAAAGTGGTCACCCATCCGAGGGGCAGCCATAGTGAAAGTTGCGTAACTCAGTGATCGTTTACAGAACACTGAGACCACTGTTTATAATATCACCAAGTTTAGTTCGACGTAATAACAGAATAGCATTTAGAAATCTCTTATTAAAAAAAAAATTAGAGAAATTTAGTTTAGTGGTTTCAACAACAGAATTAGTACCATTATCATCTATACTAATATTATTGTTTGGTTTAACGCGCTAATACCAATAATAACGAACAGGAAATACGGGTCGGATTAAAAAAAAATACTTTGTTAGTTAGCCCATTAATCGAGAAAGGCTATAGCTATATATATACCCTGGAGAGCGGAGCAGTGATCATAAACGTTGACAAATCAGGCTTTTTTTTTACATTATTGTAGAATTTATAAACGACGGGATTAAATAGGTGCGACGGTAATTCTAAGTGTGTCGAGGGCATAGCCGAGGGGATCACCTAGAGTTATCATAACAGAATTATGATAACATGTTACATAACATTATAAACCTTTAGCATTTTAGACCTTTCGGTGGAGGGTCTTTAACAATTCAAAAGTATGCCTTTCGGTCAATGCAATTCTCCTGCGAGTTTGTACTTGATAAAAAATTGACGCTATTCGATTATTTAGACAGCTTGCAAGCCGTAATAGCATAAATTAAATCATTTGATAATATAATTTTTGGTTACTTTTATCTAAACGAGTATTCAAAGAAATAATAACATTAATTTGACACATTTAAATCTACTTTAGTTAAAAACCAGGGATTACATAATATTTTACCTCAGGCGCGATGTAATCTGGCGTCCCGCAGAATGTCGTAGTTGTCGATCCGTCTGCAACAAGCGCATTCACATGTGACAAGATGTTGCCACCACCAATACTCCTGCCAGAAAACTACTGATTTTCGCAAGATATTTTAGGCTTTCCCATGAAGATTGCAAACGTGAGCCGTTTTAAAGAGGAATAATTACCAGTGAGAGCAAAGTGTACGACAACATACTCAAGGTTTTGAACGCAGTGCACTTGACCTATTGGAAAAACTTATCCTTTCTCAACTCAAAGTATCATAACACTAATAGTTCTTTACCAATACATAAGAGATTATGACCGTCAGCCAGTCGGGTAGTGTTGGAATCAAAAGTTATGGGATGTAAAAGTTAAGTTAGTGCTAATAAAGCTAGACCTGCAAATCGTATAAGCGCTCATACAACTCAATGGTCTATGTTAATTGGTAAAACTATGTATCTATGGGGACATTTAAACTCTTTTTTTATTTGGAGATTTTTTTATTAGTGTTGCAAGACCTTGCTTTTAACCAAAAATTGTCAATACTAGGTCGTGTTTCAGATTTAGGGGGAGGATTTAAGGGCGTAAAATTGTGGATGAGAGTTTAAATGAAAATGTTTGAAAGCTAATTAGGCGCAAGGGTTTAGAGAGTTTGCAACGGGAGTTCGAAATATATCACGGGCGATACAGGGGATCCGTATCGCCCGTGATATATTTTGGACTGTATTAATAAAATTATTTATTAACTTATCTTCAAGGGGTAAAATAGAGGTTCTAAGTTTACACGAGAGCGTCATATTCTAACTAACACGTACCCAATATGCCTTCCTTGCACATGCCGAAGTCGGCGAGCTTACAGTGTCCCTCGCTGTCCAGCAGAATGTTGTCGAGCTTGAGGTCGCGGTAGATGACGCCGTGCGAGTGCAGGAAGTGCAGCGCCAGCGTGACCTCTGCGGCGTAGAAGCGCGCGCGCGGCTCGTCGAACTTGCGCGCGCGCTGGATCTGGAACATGAGGTCGCCGCCGTCCACGTACTCCATGACGAAGAACAGGCGCTCGCGCGTCTGGAAGGCGGAGTGCAGCGCCGTGAGGAAGGGGTGGCGCGCCGCCAGCGCCAGCACGCGCCGCTCCGTCAGCGTGCACTCCACGTCGTCGTCCTGGATGATGGCGTCCTTCTTCAGCACCTTCACGGCGTACACCTGCCACGCCAGGCCACTGACATAACTACCACATTCGGCTTTGTCTAATTAGGTATGTTAGTGCACAACACATGTTAGTGTTTCAGTAGACCTCTGCCTACTCTTACAGGCGTAAAAGATAAAAACAATTATGAAATCGAAATGTATATTTTAAGATAATATGTGCTCCAAAGGGCAGGTAGTTGTATTGATACACCAACTTTTCACATATACACCGAAAATTCTGCGAGGATGTTTTGCGAAAGGGACATTTAACGCTTAGGAACATTGTGCGGCCTTTCGAGAACGTTTACAATATTTTATAAGAAATGTGTTTATTTTAGATAGATGCAAACCAAAAATATTCGGAATATAATGTTTTCATTGTGCCAAACATAATGGAAACAAGCTATTCTCACCTCGTCCGTTCCTTTCTTTTCAGCGAGCATGACCTTGCCGAAGGATCCTTTGCCGAGCACCTTAATAAAGTGAAAGTCGTCCAGAGAGACCTTGTCTTGGCCGCTCACACCGTCACCACCTAGATAATATATATGCTATAAGAACATCACCAAAACACATTGAGCCGATTACCACGTGGGAAGCCACCGAAGTCAGGAAAGGTTAATACAGATAAAGAATTGTTGACAGAGACAAACCACCACATACCAGAAGCATGCTCGCTTAGCTTTAATCGTTACAGTAGAATTCAATCGGACAATAAATCAACTGAGAAAGGAGGCAGCTTAACATTCAAGACATAATTCCTGAGTATTATTAATTTATTACTGAACGTGATCTTGAATCAATACAATCCTGCCAATGTGCAAAATAAATTGACTCTGAAAACGTGACAAATTTATATTTAGAGTTATTTAATAACACATTTCTGGGGGTCATTGCCAATAAACAAACAAGTGATTTAATTATGCCTATGCTCGAACCAGACAAGGATACACAGGACCTATCCTCCTGTATGTTTCTCTTGAATATCAAGTTACCAACACCTTATTTATAAATCATTAATGTCTTTATTAGTACCCATCACCACAATTTGACACTATTCTTATAACAAGTGTTAGCAGTTTATGTTTGTAACATTTTTCCACAGCCTACTTCATGCCAAAGCTTAAAAACTAAACTTCTTAAAAATCGTATTTGTAATTTTTACAACATTATAAAAGGTAACGAAGTTAGTTGGAAGTTGATTTCCACTAATAAGCGGATAACTTAATTTTATAAAATATTATATAAACGTCCTTTAACGTTCATAATATTGACCGCGCTGTCTACATTTCTTTTAATTATTTTAACCCTCAGGCAGTGTTGAGGCGGAAGTGAATAACCCATACCATGCAACGATTCTACCCCGACTAAACTATTCATCACTCTTTTCTTTGCTGCAACATAAAGAGTTGAAATTTTTACTAACACGCGTATTTTCCTGCTCTTACACTCCTAGGATTTTCTGGCAGGGTGTGAAAAGACATCTTTCGTGGGCATCAAACTGAAAACCATAATTTTATTACATTTTCTATTGAACCACTTTTATGGACCGCAATGGTCCTTCGTGCCGGATTACCATGACAATCGCGTTATTGACTAACAATATGATATTGGTAGAATATAAAATAGTCAAACATTGTATTACGACTTTCAACTCACTAACTGTTCTTATTTCGATGTGTCGTACATCTGCGACATTTAGCTTGTGTGGACATGTATATTCGTTAGGACATTAGATATGTTTACCTGTAAGAACCTAATATCAGTAGTATGACTGCGTTTAGATCCTTAATATCGTGTATAGATTTCGCAAGACTACTAGACAAAGTTCGAGTTGTTTTTACAGGATTCAGTAACTGTTAATTTTGACATTGGTGGGAAAATATTAACACGCCACACAGTTAACATTATTAGGTAATGCGATAGCAGTTAAGTAGACCTCTCTGAAAACGTTTAGCCAGTACAATTTCTTCTTATTAGCAGAATCAAGATACCGAAGATTCAGAACATATTTATCGCCTTGGTTTAGCGAAAGCAACAGTGTTGTTAGCAGTAGTGCGCAAGGAAATTCTTACTGCAGCTTAGTTCACCTCATATTTACTGAAGTACTTACCAATATATCACTGACACCAAGAATGTATTTTATTTTTTACAAGTAGGTACAATGAAATTATTATACCATCACGCCACCAAGCTAAGCATCCCCTATTGTTGTCTCAGTTATATACTATTACAACCATAAAGATATTCATTGTATACTGAGCACGTTGGCAGACCTGGAGTGTGGTTCATTATGACTAGCTTAACAGTTTTCTCACGTGTAAATTTCAGGATATGCTTACTGGTTTCGGACCACACGGACGTCCTTTTCCAAAAGGTGCGTCAACCCACGTCGGAAGCTGCGCGTTTATTGTTGACGAGACGGACTATACCGACATTTACGCGTGATTAAAACCGTTTAGTCAGTAATAATATAGT